>JAVJAQ010000634.1:57500-611102 GCA_032362365.1 Zygogramma bicolorata
TCTGTCCAAATTATGACGTATTTCAAGAGGTTATTCTCCACCCAACATCAACTTATATATTAGCACAATAGTACATCTCAGAGAAAATAGGTATTATATTACAAAAATATTAGTGCGGTCCTCGCGAGGAGACGTAAACTTGAGGCTGGGGAATATATTAACGGTGTAGTAATGTGCGGTAATGCGCCTTGTGTAATTCTCACCTCGTGACCCCATTTAAACCCCTTATTAGTTTCGGTGGGTGAGGGAGTTCGCGTCGCAGCGAAATGCCTTTGTGGCCGATGACACAGATACAGCAATTGCTCGTGAAATACATTTCACTGCAGGAAACAATTGTATTTCTTGCTTTCGTTCTGTATTCTCCTCAGCCAGTGTTTTCTTATGTATCGGAATCATGTCGCCTCATTGAGAATATGATTCCGACGTTATACTTGGCGCAGTCGGTAGGATACACAAAGTTGGGTTTTAGAACTGGCATTCAAACTTCTTGCATAAATAATCAACTCTCTAACGAACAAATAGAGTTGAGTCGTTCTCAATCGACTCTCATTGTTTTCCTTATCACCGAAACTCCTTCGACACACCTTGAATCCCGAAATGACCGAAAATATTTACGCTCTTGTTTTTATTTCTCGCGAAACTTGGGAAATATGGCCTGTTTTGCATTGAAATTGCCACAAGATCTGAACCTTGTTAAGAATAAATGAACTAATTTTGAATTTGAGGAGTAAGTTATGCCTCATTTTACGACAAACTCCGCGGAATGGCAAGACTATACATAAAGGATAATGGCCAACTAGTCCAAGAACCAGGTACTTTTTTTCTGCAATCTTCTACAGAATTGATATTCTTGTTGGAAAATGTTCGGGGGTGTCCCCAGCCACCATCTTGGAAAACACGTTTTATCGAATATCTCGTGAACCGTGCATCGTACGATAAAAACAGTAGATATGTAGATGATGAAATTCTCTGCAACTTTTATTTGAAACTTTTTTTTGTATAAAGCATAGGTTTTTATTTATGGCGCGCCAAAATACTGCCATTTATACTGTTTCATCAACCGTTCACTATATATTTAGCAATAACCATGCTGGGAACAGTTTGGCGCGCTATAAATGAAAACCTATGCACTATACGGAAAAAAGTTTCGAATAAAAGTTGAAGAGAATTTTATTATCTACGAAAATGATCCCTACTGTTTTTGTCGTACGATGCACGGTTCACGAGATATTTGATAAAACGTGTTTTCCAAGATGGCGGCTGAAGCTCAACCCCCCCTGTCCCGCCAACTTGAATTTAAATTCAGGGGACACCCCCAAACATTTCCCAACAAGAAAATCAATTCTGTAGAAGATTGCATTATGAACCTACTTTTTTTGCTCTGGCTCTTGGCGTAAACTTGGATTCGTAAAACAGTCATTCATCAAAACTCTCGAATACACTTTTATATTTCTATTCATCCTTGATAAATTCCACGACGATATAATAGTATGGAACGCAGGGAAAAATATAAGTATGAAGCTGCGCAATATGAAAGAAGTGGGCCTATTTCTCCAATGAACTCCGTTTGGAGTATATTACTGATACTACGTTCATTGGAAAATGTTGCGGATATAGAATTCTCGCTTGAGATGTATCGTTCTGATGATATGAAGTGAACAGTTGTGTTTTCATTCCTTTTACTTTACCATCTGTTCGACATTATGTAGGATTGTTCATGAAGTGAACAAATTTTGAGATTTGCAATTTCTGGTGTCTTCTCCCAAGATGTAATTAACCGAGTAATTAACTCTCCACCGTCCGAAGTTTTTTTGGGGAAATAAGTGTACTAATTATTACTGTTTTTTACAACATGAACCATATTCAATATTTTTTATAACGACGCTTCATCTACTGGGCTGCCCAAATGAGTTAAAAATTACAGGAAATTTTCAAGGGTACTTTCATTGTGAATTTGTCAGTTTTGTTAACATGATTCATAACAATTTTGAATCTGTCGGAAAGCCATCGATCCCTTGTGGAAACTATCACACCAATTAGAATTCCTCTCCTTTCTATGAAAGACTTGGAAATGGAGCAAGCAAATCAAATCGCAATAAACTGTTTATCATGTGATCTGAACTAATTTTATAAACTTCGGACGTCTTCATTTTCCCATTTTATCTTTTCCGTTGAACAAAACTTGTTGCAAAGTATAGAGAGTTTCACAAGAAACCAAGTAAAAAACTTCATTGTTCTGTTTCCAATATCCTACTAAATCCACGGACGCTTCAAACAGAATTACAGCAAACTTTGAAGGCTATTCTTCTCGAAAAGTTGGCGATTCATGACAAGTTTTTGATAATTCTGTTCTCTGATAAATTTATTCTCTCAAGCGGAATGTCCATTTGTTTAGCAGTTCACTTGAGTTTTCATCTAGAGGATATTCGATTAGTTTCGGAATCTGTAAATTTCTTCCACACATATTTCGATCACTTGATCACTAATATACATTCATCAAAAAAGTCTAGTAGGCAAAATAATGGAAAAAACATGAATCCTCGTTCAACAATTGAATCAAAAAATAATGGAATCGAACAAATTCATACACTTCTCAACATTTTATTGTCAGACGCACAACAAACTGCTCACTGTATATATACAGGGGGTATTTAGATAAAAAACAATTTTTTCTCAAAATTCAACCACTTTCATACTTTGTCGCCCACACCATTTCGATTTGATGAGTGTGTAAAAATACTAATATTATTACTTTTAACATCAGCACAGTCCCAGCCATTGATTCGATCAAAAACAATGACACTTTGAGGAAGATAAGGCTAGTTAATACATAGAAATCACACTCCTGGTGATTAAAGCTGGATTCAGACCGATCCGAAATTTGATGGTACCACGATCCGACAGCTTTCTGATTGGTCTTAATTTAGATTTAGACTCGGATTTAGACCAATCAGGAAGCACCTTACAAATTACAATGCCCAAATTACGAACCTTCTTAAGAATCGAATAAGTAGATTAATCAACTAGCAAGAAATATTGGCATTTTATGCAAGATTGACACACCCAATTTGATTTTTATATTGGCGAGTGGCGAGTCGTTTAATCGATTTTCAGTCCCTTTAACACTTATGGAATCTTTTCAATTCCATAACCAACTTACTTTCGTGAGTATCCACTGTACATGGCGTAAAATCAACCTTAGACAAATATTTGATTTTGGAAAACGCTGTCTGATTCGAGTTTAATGACATTTTCCTGAAATAGCAAGTCGTAGTGCAAACAAATTAAAAGTATTGAAGTTTACTGTGGATAACAAGTTGAAATTGTTGGGGAAATGTCAACAAGAATTGGATGGTGAATTAGGGTTTGTGGCATCATTGAAGTTCTACAAGTATTTCATCATTATCGAGGAAATACCCACTGCTGAGGTTCATACAGAGAGAACAAATAGTATGTAACATATCTGTTTCGATTTTTATGTTTGATCAATATCATTACATATTCACAAGAATGGAAGAAATGTGCTCGTTCTTAACCAGGTTTCAGGTTCGAAAATAAGCAATCGTTCATTCAGAAAAAGACTAGTCAGAAAATAACTTTTCCGACCTCTTAAGTGTTTAGATACATGTTTCACACCAATGCAGTGATACAAAACACGTTATCGATCCGATATTGCAGTTACCACACACTATCTCACTATTAACATTCAGAAAAACAGGAACCGACTCTTTTCCTGAAAACCCCAATCTCTATTTTCCCAAGTACTTACAGCATCTGTCGCTCATCAGGACCTGTCCATTTATATTGCCAAAAATGCTTGCAACAATATTCGTGAAACATAACTGAGATTCATGAGATAATATTCGTATAACGAAGGAAATTTGTGAAACTTATTACAGCCCTACATAGGCAAATGTCAAGGAATATTGGTATTTGTGGGGCATCATGAAGTTTGTATGTGCAATACCTACTTGAAACACAGAATCTCACAAATAAATATTTCCAATTCATTTTTTGAAATTATTTCGAAAAACTGTGGATAAAATAGAATACAACTTTTTCCATCATATTCATCAAAATGAAAAAGGAACACAACTGACTTTCAAGTAAAACGAAAGAAATATTATATGCATAGAAAATAATACAGACTAGAATCGAAAATATCTGATGTGCCCATGCGATCTGAGGAAAATTGTTCAGCTCAGTTCAATTTCAGTTAGTTAGTGTGTTATACAAAATTGACAATATATTCAAGAAGTTTGAAAAATTAATAATTTTTCCTCTAACTTCTGAGAGAATAATATTCATTATAATTTTTCTTCCGTGAGTAATTAGCAAAAAATCAGAGAAAACTTACGGTCTACTTGAAATTTTGAACTCAATGATAAGAAATTTGTATTGCAATTTAGCAAGATATCATACATTTTTTCAAACAAGAAGAAAATGATTTTCCTTAGCACCTAATTAGTGGATTATAAGAGTAATCTGGTATAGTCAAAATTTTAAAAATCTCAATGATTATTTCCCTCAATGCGAATAAACGATGAAACAGTTGAAGGCTAGACTGCTCTTACAGAGTTTTACAGCGATTAAATGCACTAGACCTTTTAACCGATTAAAATGTTCGAAATAAACCGGGCGTTTGGATCACTTTTCATGTACTATCTCTGGTTTCCTGTGTTCGATTTTGATGTTTCCTGAGTTTACATGTTTTCTGGAAATAATCTAAACATATATCTCTCCTTTACCAAGTTCAATCGACCAAAATGCGTGCATTTCCATGATTTTCAAAATTTTGCTTTCAAGCAAATGCTTTCGTGTATAATAATTTAAAATAAAATCCCTCGACCTGCGGTCTCGGGATTTTATCAAATTATCATACACTCAAGTCATTTGCTAAGCAAAATTTCGAGAATCATGGAAGTGCAGCACACATTTTAACCGAATAAACTTGGTGCACTCGGGATATAACCCCCGATAAAAAACTACCTTAACGTCCATTTAGCGAGACAAGTATTTTTTCAAATGAAAGAGAAGGAAAATAATCTTGCTCTGCAACTAATGAGCGAATAATGGTACCTACCTATCTTATGGTGAAGAACAACTTTATGTTTGGCGGAGGGCAGAAACCATACAAAGGAGAAAAAGGCACGTCACCCCCATGTTATAAATGATTTTTCCGCCTCCTTCAAATAACAAGTCAGTTTCAAATAATCCATTCATAAAAGAATAAATGAATGAATACATTTATCAAAGAACTAAAACTGAGAAGTAAGTAAAGTATAGCATACTCCTGAAATTCTCAAAATAGGATAACCTACAAAACAAAGAAAAAATAATTAAAAAAAAGCTGTCGACGCTGGAATTCGATCCAACAGCTACAATGGCTACAAACCTATTGTGAACAATGTGTGGTACACCAACTAGTTGCGCTAGCGGGACTCACAGGCAACATCTACGGAATCATGAACTTAGCGTACTGCTTTAGCTCAATTATAATATTTGTTGTTCAACTTTTATTTATTTCTTTTTTATTACTTGAAAAGATCTTTTCTTCTTTACCGATTTCTACCGTTTGGCAAAATACAGGGTGTCATATAAATAAACTGTTAACTTTATACCTATACTCATATGATACCTATATAGTTAAGGTCGTCAATGCCATATAAGTTATTTCATTGATAACGTACCATAACGTCACTTTTACTTTTCTTCCCTAGGAAGGAAAAGTCCCAACAATGAAGCCAGGGAATGTATACTTTGGATAGAGGTAGACAGAAACTTTCGCAACTGATAAGCAACAAAATAGCACCAAATTAGGAGCCATCTGTTTCCCATATTAATCAAAGTAACTCGCTTACTTTGTATACATCTGAATCTCTGATCACAATCGTTTATACCCACTTCCATTAGCTAGATACTCTCATTAGAGCATCCAACCGACGACCACGGACCAATTACATATATATTCTACATGCGATTTCGATGCAATTACCGTTACTTTTTCCTGCGATGCCGGAGACGATGTGAAACTAAAAAGATCGGTTGGAACTTCTGAAAGTAGATTACGGTGATGGATAGATTAATCCGCGCGAAATCGGGCATTGCGGAAACCCACCTCGGCCGGCTATTATAGAAGAAAAAGGATGTATGGTAGAGTAGATTTCACGGTGTTAGTCCGGGCTCGTCGAACAAACAAAGAATCATGGACGTACTCGGTGTAATTCAGCGAGTAAGCTATGTTTCGTGCACGGCGAATACAGGGTGTCGCACTTTTAATGTCAAGGGTATTATTTCAACGTAATTAAAATGACAGTGGTATATTTTCGGTAACAATTATTGATGTTCGAGGGGTATTCGGTGAACAAATTCATTTCTGACAGGACAAAGACGGATTAAATATGAATAATAGTATATTATGCAACGATCGTGTAATGATGGTTATCAATATATGAGCATGAACCGGGATACGAAACGAGCCGAAGGTGGGTTTCGTATTGTTTATGCGAGTGTATTAATAACCATTACATGAGAGTTGCATACGCTATTTTATCTACACCCGATAAATAGTGAAGAACTACATATATTATATTTATATTTGTATTACACACAATAATACTAATTTAACGAATTTCTTTGGAAAATTCCACAGAATTGTAATTAATAGTATTACTTCGAGAAATAAAACGATGAGATATGAAGAGATCAAAAATCAAAGAAAAAAAGATTACTCGAGGCCGGAATTGAACCAATGTCTCCTCCAGCTAGAGTAATAAATGTCAGCGCCACAGACGGCTCGGCTACGGAGAGCCCACAAAATTTCATGAAAAAATAAGTAATGTATCATGCATTTGTAAAATCAAAAATTGAATCATTCTAACTGTATTTCTGTCGGTGGAGGTGTCGAAGGTGATTCTCCCATATCGCTGGTATCGAACATTTTGTTATGATTATCGAAGTTTGGCTATATTCTTCAAAAGTTCAATACCTATAATACCGATTTTGACTTGACAAACGTCAAAATGCAGAGTATGCACATCATGCTTGATTGAAAAATAATGGGTTTCTATTGGTTGAAAATCTGTATCGTAATGAAAAATCTGTATCGTAATGGATTTCATTATAAAACGGGTTGTGGGCATATATATAAGTGTATTATTAGAGTACGGGTGTAGATAAAATTGATGAAATGTCAAATACTTTGTGTCAAGATCATGATATAAGTGATAAAAGCCCATTTCTTTCATTTGTGGAAGCCGTTTGACCTGTCCTTCACTGCCAGGTCTCCGGAAAGCACTTCAGCCTCTAAGGCTTATTGCGATTTGCTTCCCTATAATTTATGACACCCTTTCCAACAACCTTGTCCCCTGCACAAGTTTGTGGAGGTTGATTGCTAGGTGTTTGTCATATTCTTCCGGATCCGAAATTGGGTTTCCATATATCTGTTGCTTTTTTTTGATTCAGAGCCTCACATTCGCAGAGTATGTGTCGAGCTGTTTCTGTCCCTTTGTTACGTTGTCTGAAGAAAAGGTCGCCTTTGTACAACCCTATCTCATTCAGGTGTTCTTTGAGTGGACAGCCTCCGGTAAACAGCCCTGTTATATCCCTTATCTGATTCTTGTTACACTGAAGCAGGTCTTCAGTCTTTTTCCTCGACGGTCCTTTTATGAAAGTTCTCCCGTGAGCACTACTGGGTAGATTTCCCCAGTAATTTCTATGCTTTGTTCTCACTCCATTGCTGGCTCGGGTAACTGTTCCCTAGGTTTTTTTTCCGCTCAGTATACACACCAGCTAAAAGCTCATAGTAGTAGTATTGTTTATAGAGATATGGATAGTGAATGACTGTGTAGAAAGGATTTAAAGCGTTTTTGTCACGCCATCTACAGTATAATGTCGATATTTCTGTTAACTCGACAGTGTACGACAGAGTTTCCTTCTCTAAAGGAAAAAATAGGTGCAGAGTTCTATCTGTCAGTTTGACTAGAATGTTAAAAAAAAATGAAACTTCAAAATAGAATTGATGATAGAGGTTTTCGAAGTGAATGGAAGTTTGAGCATTTCAATAAACTTCGAAACATGAATGATCTACGACATTGACAAAACATTAAAATTCGGTTTCTGAATCGATTTCCATCTTTTGGTATTATGTATAAGTATTCAAGAAAATGGGTGATTCGGGCTACGACGTCAGTAAGAAAAATGAGACAAAAGACATGAGTTGGATACGAAATCACGAGTGTCTCTCCATCCCTCCAAATGATATTTTCATATGGTTGACTGACTAGGTGTCTTTATAAACAATGGTAGTAGAGGATCCCAAGTTAGATCAACCTTCACCTCGTGAAAATTATATTTTAACAAATAAAATATGTCTTTGAACGTGTTCCAATAGGGTTGCCGTGAAAAAAATATTCATGGCGATGAAGAATTGAAATTATGAAAAATAAATAATTTTCTCACATTTGACTGTCTTCGTTGCCAAATGACTCATAATCTAATGAAAACTATACAACATTCGCTATATACAGTTGATCGGTATCTAACCTTTTTCTGTTCCCTATCACATGGTGTGGCTATGGATGAATTAGTCATGCCAGTGTTACAATTTGGCACTACGTACCAAAATTGCAATTCCATTTAAAAAGTCCCAGAATAGTCTTGAAATAGGAGGCACACTAGCTTTCGAAACGTTGCCAAAAAGAAATATACGCATTTTTTATTAAAATTCGTTAATTAAATCTCCAAATCATAAAAATACTCTTTCGCACTTCCAATGGTCGTGACGTTTCGCCGATATATTTTTCCCGGAAGAACAAGGAATTTGATACTTACACTTCTTGGTGTTCTCTGTTGTATATTATGGTTAGGTATTTGCGAGGGTATGTGTCAGTATTGAAAGTAAAGTATTTGTTTTGAATGTTGTTCTAACATTCTGTTGCCGATCTGTTTAATCTGAAGGTCATAAGCTCGGTGATAAGGTCACAAGAGGTTTGATTGGTTGATTTGACAGGTTGTGTATTTTGTGTAGGTTGTAAGTCTTCATTGTGGCGTGTGTTTGGAATTTGAATTCTTGTCAATGTTTTTTCTATAAATTTTTCTGGATATCCGTTTTCTTTCAATACTGATTATTTGAATTCCATCTCTTCATTGAGTTTTTACTGTGAGTTACGTACCTTTCATGACACTTGTGTGGTGGTTTGAGGTATAGTGAAGATATCTGTTGGTATAGTATTTTTCACAGTAAATGGTATTGGCTTATTAACTGCAATGAACTACCCGATTTAATCCCATTGTTTACAACTTAAGGGTCTAATTGGTTTTATTATAATCCTTTATAATTATAATAAACTACCCGATTTAATCCCATTGTGTACAACTTAAGGGTCTAATTGGTTTTATTATACTCCAATACCATTTATTGTGAAAACTACTATATGTGTTTTCTTTACAGGGCGTGTCGATTTCTTTATAATTACATCTAGAAGTTCATTGTTATTTCCTGTTACTAATGTGAACTGTTGGTTCTTATCTGTTAATATTTTGCAAAAATATTTTATCCAAAAGGAGCTGTTTTTCTATTAACACAGCAGCTTGTATAGATTTCAATATTGATAGTTATCCATAAAATTATAGTAGATGACTCATGTGTTAACTCCAGATTCTCTATGTATACCCTAGCTAGAATGAAGTTGAATATCTCATTGAGAATGGAATATCTATCGTTTTTCATTGACTTCTGATATGAAAAAATTGGTTTCTATCAAGAGTGCTACAATAGAATTATTTGAGGTTTCAAAAATGATGGTGATGATGATGGTTGAATGGCTTATACTCAGTCACTAAAATCGAGACTAAAATGCATAGAAAAAGTAAGTTAAAAATAAACCCGATAAATGATGTAAAATAAATAATATAGGTCATCCATGAGAGGTTGTCTTTCAATTTGAAATGTCGGTTACCCACCGATTTGAATAGTAAATGAAACTTCCAAGAAACGGATATACCTTCGGAAATACCTGACATGCTATACTATCTTTTAGAAATCTGATACGTATTCCGTAGAATGTGTGTTGGAGGTTTTTAACCTCTGCTTTTTCGACCATGAACATGCAAATAGCTATCTCCAAGTGTATCGCACCATAACACTAATACCAGTAATCACTGTGAGAACGGCACACAGGTAAAACCTCTAGAGGGATGATTTTGCTCTAATAAAATGGTCTTTTCAAACTACATGAACATTATTCGATGTTCCGATACGATTATGTGTGCCGCAACAATTTTAGATTAGCTTGAAATATATTCACAAAATAGAGGTGGAGGATTTTTATATTGCAGTTTTTAATGGAGTTTACTGAGCGAATGGGCATTTTGAATAATCTGCATAGTTTATCCGTTTGAATTAGTCTATAAATCAGTTTGGTAGGTACTTTGAATGTACGCTTTCATCATTGGAAACAAAGTACTCGAAATTCCAGGTTGATTGATATTTCAACACGGGCAATTGATATAGAGAATGGAAATCGTTGATTTTCATGCTGTTCGAGAATAGTGAACTGGGTTTGAAATTATTTGATCAAATTGAGTTTGGTTGTCTTCCAGTTGATTGAGTATTATTTGTCCAATAACTGATGCTAAAATACCTCAGAACACCATCGGTTGGTGCTGAGAATAGACAACTATACTCCAGTAAAGGAAGTAAAAACTGGCTGGACTAATTCGAGACCAATTGGAGATACTTGGAGTAACTTGAATTTTGTTAAGAAAGGTGCCGTATAAACAACTTCCGTTACTGGGAAAAAGCGCGGGGGGTGGGGCGGGTGGAACTCATTGGGGGCGGGGGTAAAAAAAATAATGAAACCAATCGATAAATTATCATTTTTTAACATAAAAACATTGATTGCAATTTTTCATAAAAATGCACCCCTTTCCAGTAATAGCGCAAGGAAAAGTGTGATTATTGCAAACAAATTTAAGAGTTTTGAAAGTTTTTTGAATTTACTGAAAATCTCTTAGTATTACAAAAAAAAAAAAAATTTTACTTATTTGAAGTATTTTAATTGACAAATAAAGTGGTTTTTGTTTCATTTTTGTACGGTTAATATTAAAGGAGATATGACATGGCAAAAATGGTTGCTTAACGAAAAATGAAGAAACCGGAACGTTCTGGCGTAAATATCTCGAAAAATATAACTTTCACGAAAATAATGATTCCTATCATTTTGCAAGATAACAAAATCGGGAAAATTTTGAGACCAGCCAGAACCGTTTAAAATGAGAAGAAAAAAAGTTATGGGCAAAATAATTGTTTTCTAAAATTTTTAATGCCAATTTTTTAGCGCCATATGGGCTAAAGTGCTTGGGAAAAAAATCCTTTGGTGAAAAGTCAGAACACTTCGTCATAAATATGTCCAGCTACTTTTGGCCCTATCGGGTAATTATTGTTTATGTTTTGGCCTGCGAAAGTTAGGTAAAATCGTGTATTTTTGAAAACATTTTCAGTTTTTGACCAGCAGCATGAACATTATTTATTTTATACTGCCAAATCTTTCAGCATTTATTCCAGGATAGTTGTATTTCAATTTTTTGTTATAATTTTTCATCTGTGAACAAATTTGTCCGTTTAAAATTGCCTATTTTATGTTTATAACGGTAAATGCTCTTTTTTGTCGGGCGAAATAAAAAAAAATTGGCCCATCCAATTCAAATGTTGCAGATGACATGAAATTTCGGCGATAACCTTAGCTTTAAAATGGTTCTTGGTACATCTCGTTATCATTAGCCGAAAAAAAGTTATGGACAAAAAACCTATTTTTCCATCAATCACATAAAATTTTTATAGTTAATCCATTGGGACCTTCTATTTATAAATTTTATGAACATTTTTCGTGCAGTACTATATGTTTAGATGATGAGCCAATTAAATTCTGCTGTCAAATTTCAAATTCCGATTCTGAAAAAACAACCCTAAAAATGGTAGTTTTTACGGTTTACAGGGTGTTTCAGAAATTTCTGACATCAAAATCTTAATCAGTGACCCAAAAACCCTCCGGAACCTATTTTCACGGAAATTCATTTAATATTGCCCGAGATATCAAATATTTAATGATTTTGGGCCAAAAAAACAGTTTGGCCAAGTTTTACAGCTTTTTGGAGCTTTGCCCAGTAACCAAACTTGTTTACTCGGATACTTGACACCTTTTTTGACAAATTTCAAAAAAATTTAAGTTGATCTGAGTGGTCTCAAATTAGTCCTTCATTTCACTGAAAAATTTACTTACTTTACTGGAGTACTAGTACTTTCAATTGCTAGTGTCTATGTACCGATATTTTCATCTAACTGTTGATCAGGTTGTAAAGTACCAGCCCTGATAGACTGCAATACCCATAACACCTTTCAGGGGCTCAAAATGAATCATGTCCAGAAAGATGCTTTTCTATGAAACAATAACTTCTAGCACTATGCCGTCAAGTTTTAGCCGAGCCAAACTATTTCTTTTTATATACTTCATTAGTCGCACATGTTCAGTCAGTTGCAGATTGGTTCCACCAATTCTGTGGTCACTGTCCAGAGCATGTTGGCACCACTGGACTTTTCTACCCTTCCTTATCTCATGTCTGCACAATGCTCTTTGAAGCGGGTTCTTATAGCTCGTCGGCTCTGGCCAATTTATACATTGTTGTAATGTCGACAACTGATCTCGTCGATTCCCGACTTTTCTGTGTTTTCCAATTTATCTCCTGGATCAACGAGCTGTTGTAATTGATTAGGAGTTTCATATAAAACTTTCACATTTACTTTATCGTATTTGTCTAATGGCTTATGCTATAATACCTGATTAACACTCACTACCAGTTGGTGCTGAGAATAGACAACTAGTAATTTCAATTGCTAGAGTCTATGCACCGATATTTTCATCTAACTGTTGATCAGGTTATAAAGTACCAGCCCTGATAGACTACAATACCCATAACACCTTGCAGGGGCTCAGATGAATCATGTCCAGAAAGATGCTGAAAAAATAACTTCTAGCACTATGCCGTCAAGTTTTAGCCGAGCCAAACTATTGTTCTTTACATACTCTATTAGTCGCACATGCTCAATCAGCTGCAGATTGGTTTTACCAATTATGGGGTCATTTTCCAGAGCATGTTGGGCAATACTGGACTTTTCTCCACATCTGCATCTCTGGAGCGGGTTCCTATAGCTCGTCGGCTCTGGCCAATGTATAGATTGTTGCAATCTCGACAACTGATTTCGTGAATTACCGACTTTTCTGTGTTTTATAAAGTATCTTCTGGATAACCAACGAGCTATTGTAATTGATTAGAAGTTTCATATGCAACTTCCATAATTACTTTATATATATATATATATATATATATATAATAATATACTCTGTACTATGGGATTACCATAGACTTTTAACTACTCTCATCTTTCCGAAGAGTCCCTGAACTCACATTTTTCAATTAACTTATCAGCAATATCTGGGTTAAACCTGTTCACTTCAGCCATGCACCTAATCACTCTATTTACTGTTGTACCAATATTTCTTTAAAGGAAATGTAAATAACTCATGTGACCTCCAGATTCCAGAATCGAGATCGCATTGATACTTTGGTCAAGACTCCAGTAGATCACACCACTTTTGATGGAATCTTTCAATCAGAGGGAGTACCGCTTCCTTTGGAATCCCAATGGCGTTTAATGACTATGTGTTCATTGCATTTACTTGTTTTCTCCATTCGGAATTGATAGGTACATACTTTTCATGACATCGGATAAACATTATTTGATGTGCCACCCATTCCAAACATTGTTCTGTTATTTCAGTGCGAAGCTTTTAATGTCTAAATCGTGGACACGAAACACAGAACGAAAATTTGTAGACAGACCTCGATACATCATTGTCACCCGCTTCCTTTGTTCACTGAGTAAGCAGTTGCCGGGTTCATCTAATCGACGTGATAGAAGAAAACTTGCCGCAAATACACCCTCGTCAACCCAATCGCGGAAAATCCTTTTCAACGACATTAAAACAACTGCTCGAAAAGTTGTCGTTTCATATTTTGCCGTCGGAACTGTCTCTCCGTGGATAATTCTCATCCATTATCACTTGAATGGCGGTCAACGCTTGGATAAACAGAGTGGTGATGGAATGGGAATGGAGTACTTGATGAAAGGATGGCGTGGCGCAGTGCGTTTGATGCGAACGCTTTTCTGTTTCAATGAATTGATAAATGTACCCGTTATAATGTGGAAGCAGATCACCATGAAAATCGAAAAATTAAATTTCCTATGTTTTTATACCACTTATAGTATTCTTAACAAACGTTAGTGCAGTCCTATACGGACATTATCAAACCAATACTATAGTATAGTAATATAAGTGGCATTAAATAGGGAATTATAACAAAATAGTGAAGGCTTCCGAAGCCGAGGTTTTCAGTATCATTACTTTGGTTCGGGTTTGAAGGCTTTCGTTTTTTGGATTTTTTTCCTGACGTTTCGCTTGCGCGAGTGGCTAGCTTCTTCAGAGGCTCATACCTCTTGAGTTAGACTCCTATGATTGGGTATTACGACTTCGTAAAGCTTATTTATATGGATACAGGTATCGTGTAGTGACAATTACTTTTTCTGGATTCGGAGAATTTTCAATTATATTGATTTCCGGAATTACTGTATTCGGAGAAGTATCATCAGCATTAATTGCCACACTACTTACAGGCATGTTATTTGTTATTTTTGATCTCCTTGAAATGGGATTCCATATTCGGTTGGGGTTCACAGCTTCTTCTTTTCTGTTGAAATTATCCGCGTGTTCGTGGATCTCTATGGCCTCCCGTATCAGTCGACTATGGTCTCCCTGGTTGGGGGCAATGGGTTTCTCATTTTCAAACAGAATTCTGTGGTTTCCCTCACTGAGTGCGTGTTCTGCCACAGCTAGTTTGTCAGTTTGCCCTAGTCTGCAGTTTCTTTCATGCTCTTCGAGCCTAGTTCCCATAGATCTTTTGGTGGTACCGGTGTATACCTTCCCACAGGTGCACGGTATGTGATAAACCCCTGCTGCTGACAGTGGGCCTCTTTTGTCTTTAGCCGACATGAGGCTTTTTTGTATCTTTCTGGTAGGTTTGGAAACCGTTTTTATGTTGTGTTTCCCAAAGAGTTTTTCAATTCGGTCTGTGACCCTCGGAATATATGGTAGATAGGCGTGTGCAACTATCTGAGCGTCCTCCCTGTTTTGAACCGCGGAACTCTTCAGTTTCATGGCCTGTTGATCTCGAGTGCACCGTATTCATTCGATCTCAAGGTCACTCAAAGATGTTCAATATAATTTTAAGAAGAGTTACTCAGAAATTTTCTTATTTCTGGAAAAAGGGTTTTAACGAATTTAGATAGCTCAATCTTCAGTTATTTATAAATGATACAAATACAACACAATTTTGAAATGGTAGTACGAAATATTTTATCTATAGTATATTCAATCTAAAACTATTTCATGTCATCAGTGACACCATTCCATTAAGAAAAATGCATTGAAACGTTTATATTAAATTTTTCACCTTGTTTCTTATCAATTGACAATTGCTATTCAAAAGTTACAGTTTTGTGATTACTTCTTTTTGGTATTTGAAATTGATCAAAAATTGTGAATTCTGATCATTCTATAGCAAATATCAGACTAAAGCTGTTCGTCAACATGACAAAACAGCTTGTTGGTTTGTGGCATCTTTCATTGGTCAAGATAATAATGACCCTTTGCCTTCTCACCTTAACGACTGATATAAAGAACAACATAGTACACTGTATTCGCAATATATAGTCAGATATTAATTTTCAATGTGTAGCGGCAGCTTGGAAGTCAATCATATACTTATAACTATCAGTACCAATATTTCAGAAGAGTGAAGATACTAAAGCTCTCAAAACACCTCGAATGTGAAAAACCACCAAGAAGCTCAAAAGTACTGCAGTTTTGGATCCAAATGATATTCGTCGTATGAATATCCATACTATGTACGAACTCATATGAGTATGCTTGTCAATAACAAATAAAGAAAATCTCATCTAGGGAATATTGAGAGAGACTTCCGAACAAAAAAGAGCATCCGTTAGAAACCTTTCGGAATCGAATAACATCACAAACATCTAATCATTTCTTCAGATAAAGTGAGCAAATTATAACTCTTTTTTTTCTTCAACATATTTCCAAAAAGCGTGCACTCCTTACGGAAATTATGTGATTGAAGGTGGAAAAATCACCAAAATTAACCATTTTCAAAAAATTCATATCTCCATTGCTCCCAGAGATTTTTCACGATCCTCGAGCGCAAAATAATCTCTGAGAGACATCATTTTTATTCGAGTTCCTCTTCATTTACCTTTTTTTTTGCAATTTAATTTATAATTTTTAAATTCATTAGGGACGATAATTCAGGATGACAAATGATCGACCTGAAAACTAGATGACCAAAAAAACTCTCAATCATTCGACATTTTCTCAAAAAATCACGTTTCGAATTATAATTGATAAATTATCGAGAAGACAATTGAATGACACCGTGTACTTTTTGTAGTCAAGCAGTTTGATGATGTTTCTCTGGGATTACAATTCTCCTAGAGCCTGACCTGCGGATCCTTCGATTTATAGCAGAAAAACCAGCTGATACTAATTCTCCCACTTTCTACGCCCCTGTCCCGACAACAAATCGCCAGCCGAGCCATACTATTGTTCTTTACATACTCCATTAGTCACGTCATTGAGTTTTCCTGCACCGGCCGCCTCATTGGCTTTGTTGTTCACTTCTATTGTAAGATTTGTAAGCTTGTATCCTGCCGAGTTTGAAGACATTGTTTCTTATGTCTGCCAATCAGCAAAAAACACCAGAAAAACCCTACGAAAGTCTACGCTGTAGAGGGATGGATGGTTCTTTGGGGCGTAAACGGCTGAATATAAAAAAATATTTGAATTCTGTAATTCAAAGAAAGGTATTCACAATTATTCGAAAACATGCTTGTTTCTGGCCTACTTTCAGTTTAGAAAGTGTCCAATTGCTCACTCAAGAAGAAGACGAAGTGAGAAGAAACTTTCCCGACCTTTTTTGAAGCCATATAACCTCCTCTTCTTTCATTCCAAACGTCATTTAACCTGACACTATATTGCACAGCAAATTTCACATTCAAATCAGCCTTCACATACAACAGTAATTCTTCATTGTCTTCCCAAAAAGATTTTCGGTTATAATTGCACGAGTGCATAAAAATTACCAATTATTTTGCAAGAAAGCGTGATATCTAAAGATTGCAAGTTTATTTTCATATTTTGGCGAAAGTGCCCGAGCCGAAGGACAAAATATGAAAATAACCGAATGCAATTTGTATAAGATATCACGCTTGAATGCAAAATTATCTGGTCATTTTTATGCACGAATATAATTCATTGGAATATTTCACGAATAAAGAAATTCTCAAGGAAATGTTATTTTTTGTTCATTTATACTTTCCTCTATAGATTGTATGGAGTACTCACCTAAACGCGAAATGTTTTTCTATTTTTGAAGTCTATCTGACATTTATTTGTGTTGTTTACTGACGTCTAGCGATACGGTTTCAAATGTGTTGTTATGGTGACTTGATACAATGCAATTACCGCTGTAAGTTTTCGATAATTGCATTGCTTTTATGGGACATTTTATATATGAGGGAAATATTCAATATAACAAATTTTCGATCTGTTTATTTCCATAAGAAAAGTATAATGTTTTTTCCGCCTACCTCTATCCAAAGTATAGTTGGATAGAGATATATGATTATAATAAAAGTTGAACGGGAAATAGAGCTATAACAATACGCTATGTTTCGTGATTCCACATAGGTTGCCTGTGAGTCTCGGCAGCGCAACGATGTGGTGTATCGCTTACTGTTCATGCTAGGCTTGTAGGTGTTGTTTCAAATTCCGGCGTAGCCTGTTCTTGAGCAATTCTTTTTTCTTTGTTTTGTAGGTTCTCCTCATTTTCGGAATCTTAGGAGTATCCTACTTCTCAGTTTTAGCGGTAAAATCATATGTATAACCTGGGGGTAAAGTGACCTTTTCTCCCTTGAATCATTATAGTAAACTTCATCATCGAAATTATACCACTTTCCTCCCTTGTTATACCAATATTCATTTCACTAACAATCCAATGTTGCCTCGAAAATAACTCGATGTCAACACATCTATACCCGTTACTCCCAGATATGTAGTAAAAACATGTCAATAGGAGATAGTGAGTTCAAGCCCCGAAATTATTTTGTGGTAGATCAATTTTTGTTCCGTAGTGTTCTGGGTTTCTAACCTACCACAATCTGAGAAAATTAAATAATATTGGAATCTATAGAAGGGCAGATTTTCGATTTACACCAAAAAGTTGCTGAGTCTAGTGTAAATCAATTCCTTCTGGATAGAACAACTCCAATTAGTCAGCAACTTCTCGTATAACTCAAATTTGCCTATCAAAAAAATAATAAGAACTTATGTATATATAAAAATACTAACCTTTAACGTTTCCCAAATTAAATCCGTCAAATTTTATATGCAAATTCCTGTTCAAATGCGAATATCTCTTGTTGAAATCTTCATGAAATGTCAATTATAAAGAAAGCGATGATTAATAACAAGATGAATAAAAACCCTGGTGTGTTGACTTATACCTAATATATTGTAAGCGAATTTTCTCGACTTTTCGCTATCTTGATTTTGATCAATTTTAACTGGAGATGTTTTCGAGAGTTTGCCAGCAGAGGCGCACCTTGCGTGATTTTGATTTAATCTGTGATGCCATGATATCCGTCTGCTCGACTTCGATTATTTATAGATTTATAGATTGTTTATTTCATGGTCTCATGCCAGCAGAGGCGCACCTTACGTGATTTTAATTCAATCTGTGATGCCATGATATCCGTCTGCTCGACGGCCATTCGATTAGATTTATAGGTTATGTTTATTTCATGGTCTCGTGTGTTGCATGCAATTTCTTGCTTTCCCGCGAAATGCTAGAAATTATGTAGTCATCACATTTTGACTGATTATTAGGTATTCCTATTGCTTTCAATTTGATGAAAAATAAATCAAAAGCTCAGTGATTGTGATGTGATTTTAAATCTTCCGAAACATCAGATGTGAGTGAAACAGGAAAGTATTGATATCTTATCTTTCTACTTTCTGAGGAACCGAAGTTAGGTAAGTACTTTTTTCTTCGTAGTGTTAAAAAAAGTGCAATTTTAATGTGATTACGAGCCGATGATATGGGGGATAAGTAATACCTACACGTTACACGAGCGTTTTATTTTGAGCTTTGGAAATCGGTTCATAATAAATCTAACTATCACTATAAAATCAAACAAATACAAGAACAGCAATGATAAACACTTAAAAAGAATATAAACAAGTAAAACGTGAAAAACAAGAACTAGATACAAGATTTTGAATATTGAAGGAACTGTCAAACATTTCAAAAAATTTATAGCTTTATATTAGACGAACTTGACCTCACGTTTTCTGTATACTGACAATTCTACTGGTGAACGAAAGATCCCGCAAGAGTTTATCCAATGAGACCGCCGGTATCGAAAATCACTCGTAAGCTGCCGCCTCAATGAAAATGTACCCTTTAGAAAATCGCATTTGTATCACCACCTCAACACCACCTACCGTCAAAGAATGTAAGTTTACTCTTCGATTTCTCAGGTCGAGAGGAATTGGCTAAACAAAAGCATATCGGTCAACGCACCAGGGTTTTTATTCATCTTGATCAATAAATAAATAGCTGAAATTTAGCTTCAACCCTCAAACTGATCAATCTAAGACAGGCTATCCGGGAATAAATCACAACCGCCCAAAAATGCATTGGAGCATGACTTCTTCATGGTGGCGCGGCAGGGGGCTCATTGTTCTAGCGTGAAAATAGCTCTCCCGCATATTTTCGGCGTTCTATCCAGCCGCGGCGATCACGAACATCCAGAATAGATGGGCCAAAGTCGTTGCCGTCATGCAGTGCAACGTCCGGTAGCTTTCGTTTGTCTGCCCGACTGCAGATCCTGAGTTTATATTTAGCCAGGAAACTGTATGTTTCGAACTTGGCTGATATTCTCTTTCTGATGGAATTAAGATGGCTATATACTGGTGCTTTCAGTGTTGCGATATTGTTTCAGACAAACCTGTAGACAGGATGTAGTGTTTCAAAATTACGCCTTAAGGGTGCGCTTGTGGTATGAAATTTGCGAGAACACTCGATCCATGGAACACGTTGTTGCCAATACAGATCACTTTTGGTTATAACAAAGAATAGAACGCGAGATCAATCTGACGTTTGATGAAAACAAACTTCATCTTCAATGACCTACCTCTAAGAATAATTTCACGTTCTAGTAATACAATAACCATTTGAAAATTTCATAGTGAAAAAAAACACAAGAGAAGTTTGCTGGCAACAACATTCCAGAGTGTGCACGCGTTCTGAATATTCTATAAATGCAGTGATATGTGTTTTAGATATTTTCAGTTCAACCCAGAAGATTATAAAAAATGAAAATGATTCCACTCACCCGAAAAAATGACATTTTCTCACTTCACATATCCATGAAATTTGATCACAAATCTCACTCCTATTCGCTCACACGCATTAACGTGAATCATATTCGGCTAAATTGTGGTACTACTTCCTAACCGAGCTTTCGAATTGAGATCACAATATTATATTGCTCAAATGAAAATATCAACAATCAACTAATTTTTTCAGTACATAGACCAGAATTAGCAACGACATAGCCACTTTGCAACACAGGACGTGCACATGACTGTCATTTCAACTGCGAGAGTGACGATACCTGACGAATTTTTTGAGTTATTACTACGGTCTACGTCATCAATTCTTGATCAAGTAGGCCAAATCGGTCGTCTGATTTGCTGATAATCTTTTATATGAATTGAAAACACCAGTATATAGCCATCTTAGATGGAATGTATTTGGTCACGTCCTCGGTCACGTCCAAGGGCGCCCATTGTCAGGTCAATATAGTTTAATATCAGAGGAAAATAATTCTTCATTATAATATCACAAGAGTTCGAGTTATTTCCAGGAATAATTTTAGCTTGCGTGGTACTCGATAAAAAAATTTCAGACCATAATTTGGAAAAGAATTCTTAATCCAACCAGACATTTCGAATTACTTTCTGTGATTGTCAATTGGTCAGGGTATTGTTGTTTCTGACAAATGTTGATTTGTCATTTCTGTTCAACCGGTTCGGTCAGAAACCTTAATAATTACTAGTTTGAAAAAATTATATAGACATATTCAACATATTTCGTTAAATGAAAAAAATTAATAACTTTAGTTACACCAAATGCTTATACATATTGCTGGTAGCTCAGTCTAAGGCCAGTAAAGGTGGTAGAAATATATTTTTGAAAGTAACATAACGCAATTTCGGAAAATTCTATGTAGGTATATCTACCATATTTCGTTAAATGAAAAAATACCAACTCTAGTTACAAATGCTAAAACTCATGATTTCATAATTTTAGGTCACTAAAATTGGTAAAAAAAGTATTTTGCGTTATTCACAGGTATTTGTATCTACATTATTAAGGGTTTGTAGATCATACGTTTATTTTATGAAGTGTCAAAATATTTCCACTTAAATATTGTGGTGCCTCGAATAAATTCCCGGAAAAACCCAAAAGCTAACATAAGAAACATTTATTATTGAATACATATCAACAAATCAACTATTATTAATATTGAACATGCAATTTGTTTCATTCTGCAAATTTGGTGCAGAGGCTAAAATGTTTTCCAATGAAGTCAGATTTCTGTTGTCCACTGCTTTGTCAGAAACTTGTTGTGAAGAGGTCATGAAATTGGTTAAGACAAGGTAGTGTTTTGACATATTTATTTTTTATTCACTGCCACAGTAATTCAAAGTGACAATTCTTAAAGGAAGCAGTTAAAAAAAACATGTTAACACCTTCCTTGTGAGAATTCTCATACTCTATGAGTTTGTTCCCATACTTAATATGTAAATTTTCAACCCATTCCAAGATGCAATTTTCCGATTCTTCCCGGAAAATTACCCCACTTTCCGAAGGTGCTTGCTTGCGAAACATTTTTCTTGAAGTACCCTTCAAAAACTACCCGTGTTCCAAAAATCATTTCTACTTGATTTGGTATCAGGTTTTAATAGCATTTTGACCACAGCGCATGTATTTCTAATAGTTTTTGTACTTCGGTCCAATACAATACTTGCAAGTAGCTTTGTTAGCTATTTCCATGATTTATATAATTGAAACTGATAAATATGTCCGAGTAAACAAACACGGGACATATCCTGTGATGTCTTCCAAAACGCGCGTTATAGATTTTGAACAAATTTATTTAGTGTTATTTCAATTTGAGCAATATTTTCAAAATTTTCATGTCTTTATAAATTTCTTCTTCAATGATGGGAAAAATTAATTCAAGATATGACAAAAAATCCCCTATATTCCCTATTGAAGGGCTTTTCAATGTAACTTCTGAAAGTGAGAACTTCACAATGTTAACAATGGTATAATTTTCTTCTACGGAACAAAAACCTTCCAGGGAGTGAACGACTAACCGTTCTTTGAAAAAAATTTAATAAACCGAGATACTGTCCTGTACCTAATTAAACGCAACCGTCAATTTCGAGGTCTGGGCTCGAATCCTTCAAGCCATGAATACTAATTTCTCCATTGCTTTCTTTTTCTGCCCCTTCCCTTCCAACAAGAACCGTACAAACTGATTAATTCCCTGTACATTGAAAATGAAAAGGTAGAAGGAAGAAGAAGCCCAATTTTTTAACGGTCTCGGAATAAAAAAGAGTTGCGGGGGTAATAAAAGTCTTAATTTAAGCAGAAAACGGGTCACAATTCAACGAACTAATGAGGAAAGTTGGGGTTTGAGAAAAAAAATGTGAGAATTACTCCATCTCGTCTAATGCAGATTTGAAGCGTTAACTTTAATTACGGAAGGATTGTCTGGCAATCCCTTCGAGGAATCCTGAGGGTCGAGACGTTCCAAACTCTGGTTCGGCGCGAATTCAAAGTAGTCACGAGGCGGGTAATTAGCCTACTCATTAAGAGGGCTTATTTGCTTTCACACTTTCCAGCAAAACGTATATTCAGGAGTGGGATAAGAGTGTCGTTGGCGGTTGCAATCTTGAGCTGAATATGCAATTGAATCTATTATTCTTTAATAATTTGCAATGTTATGTTTCAAAAGGTATCCAGATGTTTTTAGTTATATAATAAGAAGAAGAAACCAAATAATTATGTATTTGATGATTCATTAACATTTTTTATTTGAACTTTGGGGGCCCTTCATAAAATACGTTCGCATACAAGGGGAGGGGAGAGGTCTGGCTGAGTGTGACAAGGGGGGACGGGGGGTATACGGCAACGTGACGTTCGCCTTTTATTATTTTTTGACATGAGCGCTAGAAGCCAGTGTGACCACTTTTGGTAGAAATCTATTTTTTTAGTAGATTCCTGACGAAAATTGAAAAATTTTGGTATGAAAGAAATCTTCAGTGGATTTTGGTAGAAATCTACATGTGCGACATCTTCTAACGAATTCCTAAACTCGTCAGATTTTTTAATCAAACCTATAGTGACTCCATCTTTGCGAATGAATTTTCAATTGAGAGTGTTACAGTTAGGTTAGGTTAGGTCAGAAGTGAGTGGGTCTGTTCGGCCCTCCACTGCAACCAACAAGGGTTTATTGTGGCTCACACCTATTCAAACTCGACCAAATAAACCCAGCTTCTTAACGAAGCCGATTAGTTTGTATGGTGAGTGATCTTTCAGGTCAGATGGTAAGAGTGAAACCTTGCCAAACTCTGAAAACCTGATTCGGTCCGCAGTATGTGCTCTGCTGTTTCATCATTTTCCAGACAGAGACGACACAGGCTGTCTTCTGACAGTCCGATTCTCTGCATATGATGATTCAAATGACAGTGACCTGTGAGAAGGCCAGTTAGACATCGTAGTTCATCCCTACTGTAGTCCAACAACTGTTTGGTTTCCGACTTCGAAGGGTGAATAAACGCCTTGGAATGAGCCAATCCTGGAAGATTTTGCCAGAAGTCCATAAGTCTTCTCGCCATCCAGGTATTTAATGTTTGTTTGGCGAAGCCTAAGGCGATGCCAATGACAGGTTCTGGTCCGATGAAGCTGCTTGCAGCACCCTCCTTTGCAAGGGAGTCAGCAGCCTCATTGCCTTCCAGGCCAGTATGGCCCGGAATCCAGACCAGAGACAATTTGTTAAATCTTCCTATTGAGGAGAGTCGTTTTTGGCAATTTGTTACCAGTTTGGACGTTGATCGGTAAGAGCCAATGGCTTTCAGCGCCGCTTGACTGTCCGAGAATATTTTTATTGACTTGTGTGTAGGTTGGATTCTGCTAATTTCTCCGCACACAGTTCAATAGCATAAATTTCCGCTTGAAATACGGTCGCATAGATCCCTAGGCAGGTTGATATCTCTGTCCTGGGTTTGCGACTGAAAACACCTGCACCGGAACCAGAAGGTGTTTTTGATCCATCTGTGAACCAACAACTATCTGCTCTCAGTATTTCCTTCTCCCGGAGAGATCTTACAGTACACTGTATTTCACTATACAAATGAAACAAAATAAAGCGATTTTTTACTGTTTCATTGTGTTATTGAGCATTGAATCTTCTGATTATGTAAAATATGTATATTATTTGTGGCCATCCATAAATAAATATTTTTAATTTTCAGAATTTGTGTACTATCATTTAGAATTTATCATACTCAACAGGGGGGGGTCTCAGTTTTTGTGACGAAATATTTTTAGGGGGGGTCACAAAAAGTGTGAAACAGCGTGACAATGGGGGGGGGGGGGGGAAGGGGGCAAAAAAAGCTGATTTTAGTGTGACGTATTTTATGAATGGCCCCTTGGCAATGTTTCATACAGATTGAAAAAAAAATTGTAAACAACTTCTTATCAGTCAATATACCAAGGTTTTTTGACATTTGAGTTAAACAGAGTAGTCCAACGAAAAGTATGCACCTAGCTTCTCTCCTTCATCTGGAATTTGAAGCAAAAAGGCTAGGACCCATAGAGTTTGTTCTCGAAAGGGATACATTTTACACTTTCCAACCTCTGCCTCCAAATCCCTAGTGAGAGGGGGTCAAAAGCCTGGAATTTCAAATATAATGTGGGGTCGAGTGATATATCATGTGAAAAGTAAATTATTTTTTACCAATGATACCCAGATATTATTTACCACTAATGAAAAATTCAAAGGAGTTTCGGGATTTGAGAATCAGAAAAACTATTGAAATTTTTGATTTACTTCATTTTAATGAAAGCAAGGTTTATCATACGAAATTTTTCATTGCGATCAAATTATCTCTCTCTCTCTCTCTTTCTCTCTCTCTCTCTCTCTCTCTCTCTCTCTCTATATATATATATATATATATATATATATATATATATATATATATATATATACATATATATATATATATATATATATATAAAAAAAAAAATCCTCATGCAATGAAAATTAACCTTGGGGTTGCAGTCATAAGTTGAGTTTGGCCTGATATAGTGAAACTCTTTATTAAATTGTCGAGCTTTCAAAAATCTTCATTTTCTTTTTCAAGACATCTGAAAAACAGTGTTTATTGTTACATAAAGCACTGAAACATGTTAAAATTTAACTTACTAATGTGAGATTAGATATAAAACAGCAGACGAAAAATCCTTGTCCATCACAAACAGAAAAAACATTTCTTATCAGAAACATTCATAAAAACTAAACTGTTGAAAAAAACTGCAGATGAGTGTAGGAAGACAATTATGTCAGTCTTGTTACTGAATCAGTTTGGGTTCTTTAAAAATTATTTCAATTTAACCATAAAACTTGGTTTATTCCATTCCAGAACGAGTTGAAATTGTTATCTTTCGTATTAAAAAAAGTTTTGCTAGACTAACTGCTGCTTGTTGAATACCTTCATCCCCATGAATTGATTTGTATGTTGCCAAGTTAGGAAGTTTGTCGATACCTGATTCTTCTATAATATGGAACACCAACCGCAGAACCCCATCCGAACAAAATTTTAGAATTTCGAAAAAAAATTATATTGTAAGGAAGCAAATGAACCAAATCAATCATCAATTAAAAAACTTAACTTCTTTCAAAAAGTGTCGTTACAAGAAACGAACTTCGAAAGTTACCACTAATTGTGAATGTTTTGATTCCTACCAAAACACGTATTTTTTTATCAGAACAAAATTATTGGCTCAAGGCATTTGTTAAATTTCTGAATATATTTCCGTATTCTGTACTTGCAATCCGTAGTGGGACACTATTTCCACAAAATGACAAATTTTGTGGATTTTCTGTATAAAAATACCTGTTCTTGAATATTTCAGTGTGATTTTGAATTGCAAAAATTTAATGAATTCTTGAGGTAGGTTATATCCAAGGTCGCACAATAAAATTGCGATAGCTCATCAGCACACTATATAAATAGACATGCATAACTGCATAGGAAAGTAATTGTCTGCGTGAGATAATTTCTATTGTTCGCATTCGAAGAATGCGCTGTCAGTTAAAGCTTCACGTTTGTATAGAAAAACAACTTGTGGTTGTGGTTGACACTATTACGGTATGGAAAAATAAACATCAAAGCACATAATACAGAAATAATGGCCCTCTTGAATAAAATTTGAAAGCTTGGGGTCAACCAACATATATATATATATTCCTGCTACGATCTCCGATTCGATATTGTTTCGTCAAAAACTCTAGACACGATCAATTATATCCACGGAATTTACTGCGATTTCCAGTAGATGGTGCAAGAATCGAATTCTAACAGCTTTTGACATTTGCATTCCAATTTATTCGAATTTTGCCAGAAGTTTCCCATAATTTTACTGTTCCTTTCAACCAGCTATTCGTCGTTTCCGGATCAATTCTCTACCGTAGTTTTCTTAGTTATTTGTCGTTCAGTTGTTTTCCATGTGTTTAGTATTTAATTTAAGTGTTGTTTTGAATAGTGCTTCATTACGGATATCGAACGCTGTGGTATTTGTGGACGAAATAATCAATCATATATATCAAGTTCCGATGGTTAGTACAAAACATTCAAAACACATTTACTCAAGTTCAACTAGTCAATATAACGCGAGATAACTCTGATGCTGAAGAAACAAAGTTCATCTTGCTCAGTTTTTACTTTGGTAGAAGTTATATTTGTTTTGCTGATTGCTTTCCAGAATTTCCCAGTTTTACATATTTATTTTAAGTTGCAACATTAGTGACACTAGTTGTTACGAAGGATACAATAACAAAAATTCAAAATCATGGAATGAAAGTTCTTTCGGGAGAGTGTTCTCAAACACGGTCTTTTCGTATATCGCCATAATAGCATGAACTATAGATAGCAAGCTTCCTTATGGATTTAAATTACTCAGGTTAACCTGGACTATGGAGGGTCAAATTCATTTCGAATTGAACACTATAATGCTCAATAAACTGTACTATTTTTTCCATGTATTCCAACTCCAATACCTCTCACGTCGATAACGAGATCTCAAAGAATCTCATCAAATCATCTGAAGCAGTACCGAATAGTAGAAACTCCTATGAATTCTGATATTAATTTCTCATAATATATCGAGAATATAAAGCAAATGCATTGACCTGTAATATATGTATCAAGATGCATATCTGAACAAACTCGTGCAATTTTTAACAGAATTCGTGTATCTTTATCCTTCATTAGGTAGTGTTGAAAAAAGGAAGTAAGACGGTGACTGTGCACGAGTTGTTCTAGAGAATTCGCTAATAGAAATTTCGTCAGACTTCATAATGTCATGTGTCTAGAGTTGCCGCTTGACGCCATCTGTAAAGATATTTCAAGAATGTGAATTTCCCTGGATGTCATTATCAAGTGAGTCGTAGGTCTAGTGTTTTCGACGAAAGCATTAACAATGTACTGGTACAGAAGTCATTTCACTAGTAATATATGCATCTTGGGGTCAACAAACACCGAGGGCGCTGACGACGATAATTTCATGCCAACTGAGGGTGGAGCAACAGACTTTTATAATGGTGTCAATGATTGACATTGACGTCTGAATGACATGTCATGTGAATATGCAATTTGGAATAGTGTGATGCCTACGTTTTCAATTCATTTGGAAGAAATAGTTTGATAATTGACACCATACTTATATTCCAAAGAAAAATGTTTTTCGCGCAAATTATAATTTTGATACCGAGATATATTTTTATTATTGGTTGGATTGTATTGATCGATCGAGTTATGGAAAATCTGCCCCAAACTTGTTGATAATACAGTGTTCTGTATTATTTCGTACAATTTTCCCTAACTCACCCAATTCTTTTGTATAGTTGGAGTTAACAAATGCTACAAAAATGTAGCGCAATCAATAATGAAAAAGGCCTGTATGTATAAGCACATAATATATAAGAGTTCCCCAATATTAATAAAGTTTTCGAAAGTTTCGAGACAAATTCGATTCGAGTAAAAAAAAGTTAGTGGAAATGTAGATAGTTTTTGAAAACCATCAATCAATCATTTATTTTTCCAAACATCATATTACAAATGATAAAGAAAACGTCACAAATTTAAAACTACAGTTAAAAATCACTACTACAAATAACAGATATAAAATTCAAATGAGATTATTAGATAATAATATAGTATTATATAATAAGTTTAGATTATTATTATTTTTGTTGTCTGATAATGAACATGTAAGTATGTAACACTAATAAACCTTTTCACTTCTAATATTTCAAACTCTTCAATCCGAGTTCGATATTCGATTTGAATAATCCTAGACTTTGTAATCCCTTATTATAATAGATACAATTTGTTGTCAAAATATTTTTTCTCGATAATATTTCTAATTCATTTCTGAAAAAGACAAAAGGACTATGTATATTTATGTATGTTCCTTACATTCTCATTTCGTTATTAGGTATAACGATTTTGAGAGCAATTACAAAAGAGTTAAAACCGTCTCACTCATCATCTAACTACATAGATATTTCACAATGATGCCTAGGTTATTATAGCAATATTAAGTATGCGGTTTTCTAGCCAGTACTATAAACATTTTCAAACTAGAATTGAAAACTTGGCTTCCTGTATATTTACAAACTGTTACCCAGTTGAGGTTGTTCCGTTTCATTTTTCTGATATAAAGTTTTTTGTATTCTTCGACTTCATCGCAAGAAACTTCGTTGATTATTGGATTAATACTGTAGAACGTGTCTGAAAAATAAAACGAACATCAATGTTTCTCATATGAGGCATATTGTCATTTTTTTTTTCAATTTCTGTATTGCATTTTCGGCTTCCTCCGATATGTGTGGAGGAGTCGATGGTGATTCTTCTATATCGCTGATATCAAACATTTTGATAATAAAATTATTAAAGTTTAGCTATATTCTATGAAAATTTATTGCCTTCTGATTTTCACAAACGTCAAATGCACAGCATGGTTGATTGACAAATAATGGGTTTCTATTGGTTGAAAGTCTCTATCGTAATGAAACATCTGTATCATAATGGAAATCACTATGAAACGGATCATGGACATATAAGTGTATTGTTATAGTACGGGTGTATATATAATCGATTCATCCGCAGTCATTATTGGGGTGAAATTTATAAAATTTGTATCTTACACATCTTATATCTCATCATATGAAATTTTTCTGAAAGTTACATAGTCAGAAAGATTATGTCTTGCAGATTCAACATTTTTCACAATTAACGCCTGAGGCCATAAACAAAATACCAATATTATTGGATGCAATTTACACAATTACCTTCGAAGGACTGTTCACTAGGAAACTCGTAGCTCCAATCTTCTACTTCGAATTGGTAATCCGAGAATCCTGTTTCACACAAAATTTTCTCGTATTCTTTCTTGGGATTTTCATGAAAGTGGAAGGGCGATATCAATTTCTGGTGTCCGTATTGTCTCCATTTGGGATGTTTCGACAAATAATCATACACTTCGTCTGCTGACGATCTTTCGAAGAAAGTCATAAAAATTTCTCCTCCAGGCTTCAGCATCTTGTACATGTTCGAAAATGCTTGTCTAGAGGAACGATTATGATCAGATGAATATACAGCATTTTTCTTAACCTAGGTAAACAATTCACAAAAACGAGTAATCAAAGTATTATATGGAAATGATGATTGGTCGAAGTTCATTCAGAAACGCTTTGTCACATATCGACCATTAAACAGGGGTCCATGAAATACCAGTATCAATAAATGAGAAATGGACATGAGAGGCTAACCAAGTTATTGACAGTGCCCCTTGGAGTAAGTTATGATTTGTATTCACAATAATTAATATTGAATTTGCTCAGTTGTCACCTATTTCATGTAAGATTATCAATGTATTCGTGTTGTAGTAAATGGAGTCGAATAATCTGCTTCAGATTGATTTCGTAGTCAGAAAGTTTCATGATTTTTCCATATGGCCACTCAAGAGATAGTTTCCAAAATCTAAAAACTAGATAATCAAAATAATTATACGCTGTTCCATTCGAAAATGATAACTCAAATACCGAGGGGGGGTTTCACTTCCGTAACAGTTTTTACACCAAATCAGGATTTCTGATGGATTTCAGGATCTCAGGTGGGGATTTCAGGATCTCAGGTGGGGATTTCTGGATTTCAACAAGATTTCCAGTGAATTTTTCCAGGGTGGAACTCTCCTCGTCTAATACGCCAGTTGTTACAAAGGACTCTGTATATTGCTAATAAAAAATGCTGAATGAAGTTTTGATGAGACTTCGATATAACACACTCTATCTACAACTGAATTCAAGTGTACTCACTTCAAATCACGTATCCAATGCAAAACGATGAAGGAGAAAATGTGGTTGAATCTACTTTCAAACTCTCGAGGAATAACTGGCAGAGAGAAATCAAATACCTCGAATCTCATTTTTTCATGTTTCACTTCTTTGCTGACATAATCCACCATCGCTTTCGAGATGTCGGTTCCAATGAACTCTTCAAAGTTTTCGGGAATGTGTGGCCACAACGATATCCTCGAGTTCCTGCCATCTCCGATTCCTAATTCCAATATGGATTCGTTGTCTGTCCAAGTGATCAAATGATTGTATTTCTCTAGGTACAACTTGTTTGCCATGGTGGTGATGTCATTATTTTTCGCCCACAACTCTGGTTGTAACATGATGAGGGTAGCAGATGGGTTTGTTATCCTCGGTTTATATCAAACTGGTCAGTCAAGGAACTAACGTTATAAATAATGCCCCGGGAGGTCATGTTGTTAACCCAACGGTGTAAATTGACATCAGGACCGGCCTTGCTTCCAAACTCGCTTGGTGCACACCAGATAAGTACGACAATACAAAAACAGGAGATTCACTCTGAGGAATTTATTTTTGTGTAAACTGTGATGATGGAAATGTATTAACGCAGGATGTTCCAAAATTTTTATAATTTTCCCAAAATGGTTAAGGCTTTCGCGACCGAAGTTATTAGTATAACTACTTTTCTTCGGGCTTGAAGGCCGTAGTTCTTTGGAATTCCTTCCTAATTTATATTGATGCAGGTAGTCTGGAGTGTTAATTACTTCTGTCGGGTTTGGGGAATAATCATCATTATTATTTGCCGCACTACCTGCCGTGATTTCATTAGTGATTCTTGATTTCCTCAGAATGGGATTCCAAATTCTGTTTAGACACAACGCTTCTTCTTTTCTGTTGAAATTGTCCGCATATTTTTGGATCTCTATTGCCTCCCGTACCATGGTAACCCTGGTTGGGGGCAATCAGCTTAGCATTTTCAAACAGAATCCTGTGGTCACCCTCACTCAGCGCGTGTTCCGCCACCGCCGATTTGTCAGTTTGCCCCAGCCTGCAGTTCCTCTGATGCTCTTTGAGCGTTGTTCCCATGGATCTTTTCGTGGTACCGATGTAAACCTTCCCACAAGTGCGATGAACCCCTGCTGCTGACAGTGGGTCTCTTTAGTCTTCAGCCGACCTGTGGCTTTGTTGGATCTTCTTGGTCGGCTTGAAAACCGTTTTTATGTTATATTTCCCCAAGAGTTTTCCAATTCTGTCAGTGACCCTCGGGATATATGGCAGATATGCATTTGCAACTACCTGAGAGTCCTCCCTGTTATGAAGCGTGGAACTCTTCGGTTTCATGGCCCTGTTGATCTCAGATTACCTGCTCAATATAAATACGGCTTGAGAAATCGAAACGTTTAGTCATCGGAAATGAGTAAGCCTTTGAAGAAGCTGGCCACTCGCGCTAGCGAAACGTTAGGAAGAAATTCCAAAGAACGACGGCCTTCGAGCCCGAAGAAAAGTAGTTATACTATTTACTTTTTCCACAGAAAATATATTTTCATGGTGTTTTTTTTTCCTGCATTTTAATGGGGGTTAACTATCAAACTTGACCAACCGAATCTTTGAAAGTCAATCAAATTGATCATACCAATGAGTGTTAACTCTCAAACTTGACCAACCGAATCTTTGAAAGTCAGTCAAATTAATCGGTGAAGAAATCATCCCCAGCTAAGGCTAAAGACCAGATTCACCGAAAACGAAAACCGAGTTCAAATACAAAGTTTACAAAGAAGAAGCTGACAGAGATCGCTTGCAAAATTCTGCGGGATCCTTCTGGGGCACCACTCAGAGTTTTTGTTCGATATTGGTTTCTGAGAAATTTGAGCCTGAGAAGTGAATTGAAAAACTGCCTCTTTGTGCAGGTACGTGAATATAATATCTGCAATTAAATGGAAAGTTCTTTCCTCTATGGTCTACATAATCAACTCTTTTGAAATCTGTTGCAATAAACTCATAAGTAAAGAAAATGAAAATGAAACAAAAAATTACGATTAATCGGATTGAATAACACTTCAAAATAATCAGAGATGTAACTCTCCAATTCTGAAAATGAATGAACAGAAGATAATCGGGAAGCAATAAGGATATAAAACTCTTTATTTTAGTTTTTCTTGGTTTTTAAAGTAATTACACCAAAATCTGAAAAGATGATAATTGATATTGGGATCTAAAAAGTGTAAAAGGGTACATTTTTAATCTACCCCGATAAGTTGCTGCGATAATAGTAATAAAGATAGTTCTTTCTGAATTAGTCAGTGACTGACAAAATAGTTAAGGCTTTCGCGGCCGAGGTTTTCAATATCACTACTTTTACTCGGGTTTGAAGGCCGTCGTTTTTTGGAATTTCTTCCTGACGTTTCGCTGGCTCGAGTGGCTAGCTTCTTCAGAGGCTGATTCATCTTGAAATTCACTCCGAGCCTCTGAAGAAGTTAGCCACTCGAGCCAGCGAAACGTCAGGAAGAAATTCCAAAAAACGACGGCCTTCAAACCCAAATAAAAGTAGTGATATTAGTCAGTGACTTTTCGTGTATCTAAAATTTGCGTATCAAAGAAAAACAAGAACTAATATTCATCAAAATACTTGTCGTTGACGTTTCGGAAAGCAAATAAAATCAGATTCCTTCAACTGTTGTCTCCTGCTATTGCTCTCTTGCTATCATTGAGTGTCATTCACGAACAAGAGATTCGATAAATACAATTCTTTGTGTTTTTTTGTGTTTTTTGTAGAAAAGTCCGGTGTCGACCAGTACCTATGCTCTGGGCAATCACCACAGGATTGGTGAAAGCAATCTGAAACTGATCAAGCATGTGCATGACACAAGGCTACCCGATGCATGTGAGCACAATGGAAAAAAAAACATGATCTTTCCCTTCTAGCCGACTTTTTGGTATATTGTTGAGAAATCAATCAGAATAATTGGTAATAATACACGAAGTCCATATCGGACTGAAAAACTTGGCAGCTAGTTGCTGCACTACCTCAAAATTAAAGTATATGAAAAGCTGAACCAGGTTTTCAGATTCGATATCAATTTTTTTCTCCTGAAGATGCTAACCTTGTTAGCGAAACGCCTGTTGAGTGCAAGTATTATCATTTTGGTGTTAATGATCTCCAAAAAAGCTTAATCTTTTTCACCAAAGGTTCCAGTTTCATCTTTCATTTAACTCGTTCAAGTCAACTGCTCAAGTCGTATAGGGTGTATCATGATTCATGTGAAACGAATAATTGGATGCGATAAAATATTTATGGTGACCATGTAAATACATTGTTTAAAATTGAATCAAACTTCAAGGACAAGCACAAAACTTGTGGCAATGGATAATATAATTCATCTTGCAGGAACAAGATGCAGGAAAATAATCTGGTTACGACTCCATCAGTATGGTTTCTTTGCAAAAACAACGATTGCCTTGTAGCTGGAGTGGAAAGCTTTTTTGCCCGTTTCTTTACACACAGTGACCTTGTTCAAACTACTGTTTTTAATTTTTTCCATGTACAATTTTTTATATTCCTCACGTTGGTTGTCGGGTACTTCATCTATAATTGGATTGACACTGAAAAATAGTTCTGAAAAAAAAATTCAATAATGCTGCAGCTCTGTTAATCGAAGCTAGATTGAAACAAACCTTCAAACGCCTCTTCACTCGGAAGTTCGTAGCTCCAATTCTTCACCTCTAAATAGTAATCAGAAAATCCCCATTCACACAAGATTTTCTCATACTCGCTTTGAGCATTGACACTGTAATGAAACGGTGATATCAGTCTCTCATGTCCGTATTTTGCCCACATTGGGTGTTTTGATAGAGAATCATATACTTCGTCGGCCGAAGTTCGTTCAGCAAATATCAAAAATATTTCTCCGCCAGGTTTCAGCATTTTGTACATGTTTGAAAACGCTTGTCTGAAATAGCAAGAAGATTCGATTACTGTATATTGTATTTTTCAACATTTCATATAATATTTATCAACTTGTATATATAATTCTGGGTAATAGTGAAGTAGCGGAAAGAAGTTGAGGTGATGTTGTTATTGGTGACCTGAGACGAAATCTTTATGAAATAAACCGAATCCAATGCAAAGCATATGAATAGTAACTGAGATCATTGTTTATAGACATGCATATTTCATCAACCATACAAAAATATTATTTGAAGGGATGGATACTACGGGTAGCAGTAATAAGTTGAAGCTCAATGAAGAGAAATGCAAGGTCATGAGTTATACCAGGAAAAAAAATTTTGTTGAATTTCAATACACCATTCATAACACAAATTTACAAAGATGTGAAGTAATCAAAGACTTAGGGGTGATATTTGACCAAGAGATGGCGTTTGGAGAGCATATCTCAAGTAAAATTTCAGAATCTCTCAGATCGTATGGCTTCATTGTTAGAAACTGTTGATCTTTTCATAATATCAAATCTGTAAAACTATTATATTATACATATGTGCGTTCCAAATTAGAATATGCGAGTAACGTCTGGAGTCCCTTCTATGAGATTCACAAACATACTATTGAAAAAGTACAGAGGAAATTCTCTAAATTTTCACTGTTCGAATTAGACGGAATCTATCCCGAAAGGGGTATTAGTAGTTGTGAGTTATACGGACGCTTGGATCTCACTAGTTTCGAACATCGCAGAAATTGTGCTTCAGTTATATTTTTATACAAACTATTGAATACTTTCCAGAAATTCTTCAGCAAATTGATAACAATGTACCTCAATTTCTTGCGAGATCCTACTCTACTTTCAAACTTCCCGAAGCAAGATCGAATTTAATGATGAAATCTCCACTATATGTCATGTGTCGAAACATCAATCGAATTTGTTCTCATTGTGATATATTCTGCACTAATTTATATAATCTCATCAGTGACACTAATATATATATATACATATATATATAGATGATAAGTATTCTCGACCGTCTATTTGTACACAAAGTTGTTTTTTCTATATCAGACCGAAGCCCTGATATAGAAAAAACATAATATATATATATATATATATATATATATATATATATATATATATATATATATATATATATATATATATATATATATATATATAGGATATATTCTGATCAGCCTAGATGTAATTTCACTTTTCAGCAATATACCTATGAATCTAATAGAGAAAAGTATCATCAAAAGGTGGAATGATATAAATAAAAAATGTTCAATTACCCAAAAAAAATTTATTGAAATAATTAATTTCATTTTCAACTCAAGTTATTTCTCTTTTGAAGGTAAATACTATAAACAAATTCTTGGTACACCAATGGGAGCTACTATTTCTCCTATTCTAGCACAATATGTAATGGATGATCTTTTGGAAAATACACTTCCTGAACTAAGTTTTGAAATTCCTTTTCTAAAGAAATACGTTGACGATATCATTTGTGCAATACCTTTTGACAAATCTCATGAAATTCTTGATGTCGTCAACAGTTATAATCAAAAACTACAATTTACTATCGAAATCGAAAATAATAACACCCTACCTTTTCTTGATACAAGAGTTATCCGTAGAACTGATAATTCCTTGATCACTGATTGGTATATCAAACCTACTAACTCAGGAAGATATATCAATTACTACTCTTTTCATAAAAAAACAGTAAAAATCAATTTGATAATCTGTTTAAAGAAAAGAATAGAAAAATTAGTACACCCTTCTCTCAAACAAAAAAAATCTCAGACTCCTCAGAGACATATTAATCGAAAACTCTTATCCTAAAAAACTTCTTAATAAAATAATTTTCAATACTGGTAGTAATACAGATTCTGATATAATCAACAAAAATGTATGTAATGACAATTCACCTATCACTTTTTCTTATAAATCTATACCTAATCTTGGAAAATTATCTTCAAATATCATAAAACTTTTCCATAATGAACAAAATATCAAAATATGCCAAAAAAATATCAAAACTATAAAGAACTTAAATACTAAATTAAAAGATAAAACTGACACAACAAAAAAGTCAAATGTAATTTATAAGATTCCTTGTAGCAATTGTGACCTAAATTATATTGGAACAACGTCTAGAATTCTCAATGATAAAATAACATCTCATAAAAGTGATATTAAACTCAATAAGAAATCATGTGCATTAGCACAACACACTATAGAAACAGGACATAAACAAAATTACCCCAATACCAAAATTTTACGTACAGAAAAAAATATTTCCATACGCCTTTTTCTTGAAATGGTCGAAATAAATAAATCTTCTAATTGTATGAATAAAAGAAATGACATTGATAACCTCAGCAACATTTACAGTAACTTACTGGAACTACATCAAAAACGTAATAATTAAAATCTTCTCAATCAATACATCTCTCTGTAGAATTAATGATCAAATCATCATGGACGTGAAAAATGACATATATGAGGGTATGACATTTGTCAAAAAAAAAACAATTTTACAAACATGTATACAAATTTTTTACCAATTTATGTTTAATTCAATATTTTTACACCATTTTACTGTAAGTATAGTTAATAATGTTGATGGAAACAACAAAAACAATAAATTATAGGCCCTGAAGAAGCTTCACAATAGAAGCGAAAGCTTGGCAAAGTAAGACAGGACTAGAGACCCCGCTATCCATTTCAGTGTATATATATATATATATATATATATATATATATATATATATATATATATATAGGAACTAATTGATAGGTGTATTTATTTTGATTGTACTAATTTTTTCGTTGATAGAATGCATTCAATCCGTAATGTGATTTTATTTATACATTGTCCTGTAAATGGGTGACTGTTGGACAATAAAGCTATTATTTATTTATTTAAAGCTATCATTTATTTTGAAGTCATGTCTTTTCTTTCATTTTTCTTACGGACGTCGTTGCTTGGATTCCATATTTTTTTGAATACCTATAGATAATGTAAGAACATGGCAATCAATTTAGAAGAAAAAGTGGTCTTTTTTGGCAATATCGTATATCATTCATATTTCGAAGATTATTTCAGTGCTCGAACTTTCATTTTCTGAATTAACTTCTATTGTAGACTCTATTTTGAAGCTTCATTACCCTTCTTTCAATATTTCGGACGAACTGACACAGAAATCTGCACCTATGTTTGCCCTCAGCATTGTTTATAGAGATAAAGTTGGTCAACCCTATGAAAATATCATTTGAAAGGATGAGTACGGCGGGTAGATGACAATAGTGACTTTTTTTCCAAGTCATGTCTTTCCTTTCATTTTTTCCAACGGACGTCGTAGCTTGAATTATATATTTTCTGGATTACTCATACAAAATGCCAGAAGATGGCAATCAATTCAGAAAGAGAAGTGAAAATTTTCATCAATTTTTTTTTATATGCAGATTCACACGATAGAGAAACCATGTAATGTTCAAAGAACACCGCGTGAATCAACAATCAACATTTACTTTGAATTTCTGAAAGTAAGCCTCAGGCAAAACCTTTTTTGGCAAGGAGTTCCAAAGCTCAGCTGTTCTATTGAAGAAAGATCCCTGAGCAAGAGAGGTTCAACAGGTTTCCAAATTCACAACAAAGAGGTGGGAATTCTGTACTCGTCGAGTCATCCGTGTAAATATTGCCAAGGGGGGAACGATTGATAACAATTCGGAAGAGCATCGACCGTGAAAGTATCTATAGAAGAGAGACAAGTCTCCGACCCTTCTACGATGTTTTAATAAGGTGAGCGATTGCAACCAGTTCATGTTACTCCATTCTATTATTTTTACCAAGTCGTCGTTAATTTTACTGACGTGAATGTTTCTTTGAATTTTTGTTTCTCGAGCTGGTTTGGTGACTTTGGATGAGAAACTGGTAGGAAGAGTACTGTCGTCCGCAAAACTATGTATTGAACAAGATGTTTTCCCGAGCAAATCATTGATATGAAGCAGAAACAAAGTGGGCGCCAGAACTGAACCCTGTGGAACACCTGCATTCATTGGGATAATATCAGATGATACTCCATCAACAACCACAAACAGAAACCTATCAGACAAGAAACTCTTCAATAAAGCACACAACTGAGGAGGCAAACCATAAGACGGCAGCTTAGAGAGGAAACCCCGATGATGCCAAACTCGATCAAACGCTTTTGAAATATCGAGTGCAACAGCTATCGTTTCTCCGATTTTTTCGATTGAATTCTACCAATTATGAGAAACATGAGCCAATAAGTCACTGGTTGATCTTTGATGGCGAAATCCGTATTGTCGATCATTAATCATTCCTGATTTCTCTGGATATTTGATGAGCTTCATATTGATTGCTTTTTCCATGACTTTGGAAATGATAGAAAGCAATGCAATTGGTCTATAATTACAAGGTGAAGTTTTCTTCTCTTTTTTAGGAACTGACTGAACTCTTGCTGTCCTCCAGGTCTCTGGAAAAATCCCCAGGTTATATGAAGGGTTGAATAATTCGCAAACTACTGGTGTCAATTCGGGGGTACATACTTTCAGAACAATTGCTGGGATTCCATCAGATCCGCAAGCCGTATTCGTCTTCATGCGATGAAGATTATTTTATTGTCTGATCTTTCTTTCCCCTCATGAACTCTTATCGTCAACTCTATTTTGAAGCTTCGGTATCTATTTTTCAACAAATTAGTCAAAGTATCGATATTATAGTGTAGATGAAGTCACAAAAACGTTTCAAATCCTCTTTAACCATATATTGACTAACTATCTCTCAGTAAACAATAGTCAAACCATTGTTTATAGAGATATATTCGGTCAACCATATGGAAATATTATATTTTTTCTGAATTATGTTTTTTGAATTCAATTCACCATTCAGTATTCGTGCATCAAGTTATTGGAAGTTTGCTAACTCACCTTGTGTTCTGAACCCAGTGCATGACGAAAAAGGAAAAAATATGATCGAACCTCCCCACAAACTCTTCTGGGATGCTGTAACAAGCAATATCCAGCTGCATGAATTTCATTCTATCATCCGTCACTCGTCTACCTACATGTTCCACCATAGCATCCGAAACATCGGTACCAATGAATTCCTTGTAGTCTTTTGGCAAATAGGGCCATAACGCTCCCATTGAACTTCTCCCGTCTGCTATACCGAATTCTAAAATTGATTCATGTTCTTTCCAGTTGAATGAGTCTTTATATTTATTCATGTAGAATTTACTAGTTTTTCCACACAATTCACTGTTATCGGACCACATTTCGGGTTGATTCATGATTAATACAGACTGATAAATCTGATGGGCACCACTTCAATTGTTTGTGGGGTGACTGTCCAGTAGTATTAGATCCTAGGAAATGATAAATACAATTTTAATTAGTTTCAATACGTTGTGCAGTGCAAAATCGTGACAGATTTTATTTACTTACTTTTCTGTTTTTGGACTCCGTTCCCGCTGGAGAATTTTTGGCAACTGTGAACGATATTTTTTTATCACACCACTACGCCTAGTTGATGATGTTGTTATTTAAAGATTCACATGGAAGATATATTTTATTACAGCCATAAAAATTACATGATGATCAACACTAATGGTACAGATAGTTCAAATGGACTCATTATAATAATGACTATATAGGTGAAAAAACTCTTTAGATATATGAAGACCAATAAAAAACTTTGTAATGAAGAACCTTGTTTTAATCAATATTATTCATTTATTCTTGGGTCAATAGTGGTACAATGATCGCTAGTTATGTTCTGGGAAAAAATAATAGGAAACATGTTCTTTATCATAAAGGGACTAAACTTAGTTTTGATATTTTTCATTTCAGTTGGCATCATATTATATTATTTCGGTCCAATATAAAAAATGAATTTTTGTGCATGGCTTTTCGAAAACAGTGGTATGTTTATGGATAAGTTTGCGATAGATCGAGTTTGGTATTTTTTGCTAGTATTGATTTTTGGTTCTATTTTTGAATGCATGTATAATAGAGAATGGTAAATAAATAAGTTTTTCACATTGAATATGCCAGCTTGTTCATAAAGTAAAGTTGTTGAAAAGAGTCTGGTTTTCTTCATACATATCTCAATGAGACTATTTTGTGTGACTTGTAAATTTTTTTGGGCAATATTGCTAAGTCCCCCCCAGATTGTAATGCAGTATCTCAAGAGAGATTCTGCTAATGCATTATAAATTAATAGCATATTTTTCGGTTTAGAATGTCTCGCAATAGGTAAAATTTATGCATCAGTTGCCGGAGTTTTTTTTGCAATGTAGGTGGCATGTTCATCCCACCTCAGAAATTGGTCAACTAGTATACCTAAATATTTAATTTTGTCTGTTTTCACTATTACGGGGCAGCTACAATTCAGACCTTCACAAGAAGGTTCATGAAAGCTTAAATGATTTTCTCTAGGTATGTCTATATTACTTATGCTGAAAGTTATGAATTTGCTCTTCTGGAAGTTCAGGCTGAGCAGACTATGGTTTAGCCATAGATATATAGAGGTCAGACCCTTCTCAGCTTTCCTGTACAGCCCATCCCAATTATCCCCACTGAAAACGATAGCCGTGTCATCTGCATAAGATACTAGGTGGCCTTCAAATCCTTTCAAATTAGCAATTTCATTCATGTAAACTAGAAACAGTAAGGGGCCCAGCACTGTTCCTTGTGGTACACCATAATTCATTTTGAGAGGATCACTAAGGGTATTATCAATTTTCACTCTCTGGATTCTTTCTGTCAAGTATGCTTGTAACAGTTTCAATGCTGGACCTCTTATACCAACCCTATCGAGCCTGTCCAATAGCACATTGTGAGAAACAGTGTTGAAAGCTTTGGCCAAATCAAGAAACACAGCCATGCTTTTTCTTGGCCGGTCCAAACCCAACACTATTTCCTGAATAAGATCTATCACTGCGAATTAAGGATATAGACCTATAATTGCAAGTGTTTTTATAATCTCCTGCTTTGTACATGGGGGTAATTATAGCTACTTTCCATTGGCTTGGGATTACACCGCTTGCGAATGTAAGGTTAATAATGTGAGTCATGGGTTGAATGATATCAGAATGAATGAGCTCTATTAATTTGACTGAAATACCATCATGGTGCAGTGTTGTTTTTTAAAGTTCCTATTACTGTAATCAATTCGTTGTTTGTGACTGGTTTGAGAAATACTACTTACTTGATTTCAAAAGGATTGAGGTCTCTGTATTTACCTGCGATCGAGTTTAATTTTTTCCATGTAAAATGCTTTTATTTTTGGCTGCAACCATCGGTAATTTCGTTCTCAATCACTTTTATATCTGCTAATGATCATGAAAAATCACAACCTCTTTATTTTTCCATCTCAATTTTAATTTCGACTATGATTTTCAGTGCTAGAACTTGTGCGTCAAATCAAACAGAATACTATGGCACATCCAATTAATCAGAATTGAATATATTTGATGGCGTGATGCCGTTCGATTTAACAGAGACACGCCCACTTCTAAATATAAACAATTTTTAATCGGATAGTAAAGTACTGGAATTATCGATAAAAATATAATCATTATTAAGTTTAATTTTATCCGGTCGAAAAGTACTGGCCCTTAGAGCCTGATATACGCCCAGTTTAAACAACCAGAATTCGAAAAATTGTATCCTCAACATATTTTCGTGAAAAAACAGGGATGATTGCGACATTAAGAAAAAAAAACAAAGTGGAAGTGACATGTATGTCTGATTTTATTCATACCAACTTTATTACTTTATTGCTATTCTCTTGACATTGTAATTTTATTGACTTGCTACAAATTTACATCTACATAACGTAGTCAAGTAAATCACTATCCATCTATCTAATTTCTTTTAAAAGGACAATATAGATAGATAGATAGAAAGATAGACTTTTATTCCCAACAGATGAACAAACACCCAATTACAGGAAATGTAAACACTACATATTAAGTAAGATTATAACAGAATCGCCAAAACAGACGTAAATATATATACAAATGTACATTGTACACACATAAGCACGTACTCATATGAGCGAAGAATGGTCATTTGTGAAATCACACTACGAAAAATATTGATTAACAAAAATATACTAGAGATAGTAGTATCATTGTAATTGCATATTAGACGTTGATCTCAGAATGGATCTATTGATATTTCTGAATGATAAAAAAAATATATCACAGTCCTGGCATAAATTGTTATAATTTTGGCACATGGTTTGAACTGGCGATTCCCGCGAAACATTTGTTCTGTAACTACTATCGTAGAATGTACGATGATATCGCGATTCGAACTGAGGTACCAAAAAATTTATTAAATGTAATAGATCACCACACTCTATAGAATCATGTAACAAAGCGTAAAGAAATTCAATGCTCAATATTAGTCGACGAGTATTCAGAGGTATGAAATGAAACTCGTTTAGTGAAGCCGAATACTCAGTTCCTCTCATGGGATAATTTCCTGTAGTTTCGAAGGAAAGATACTTTAGAAATCTTTTTTGTACACGTTCAATATTGGCTATATGAACATCATAAACAGGATACCAAATTATTGATCCATATTCAAGCTTACTTCGAACATAACAGCAATATAGAGGAATTATTGTTTTAATTTCGCGAAAATCTCTACCTTGTCTCACCAAAAAACCATACATTCTATTAGCTGAGGAGACAGTTTTATTTATGTGTTGAACAGATGTTAGTCTTCGATCAAATATGATACCAAGATCTTTCATCTCAGTTTGTCTTGTTAGAGGGGACGCCCCAATGTTATAATTGTATTCAATAATGACATGCTTTTTGGAGTAGGAAACTACAGAACATTTGGAAATATTCAATTTGAGTGTATTTGCCGAGCACCAGCTATAAATTGCAATGATATCTTCTTGTAATTTCAAACAATCTTCATATTTTGCAATATTGTTGAAAATCTTCAGATCATCAGCATAAAATAATTTTGGAGATTGAATTTTTTGTGGAAGGACATTGAGAAACAATAAAAACAAAAGTGGGCCAAGATTCGATCCTTGCGGAACTCCCGATGGTGATGAATAACATTTTGATTGATAACCTTCAATTTCAACATACTGCTTTCGGTTGTATAAATATGTTGCGAATAGTTGGAGTAAATTCGAAGAGAAACAGAATCGATCGAGTTTAATCATAAGTAATCTCAAATCAATTTGATCAAATGCCTTCTGCGTATCAAAGTATATAACGTCTACCTGAGATTGTCTATCAAGTGCATCCGAAATGAACTGTGAAATACATGAGAGGTTAGTGACAGATGATCTCTTCTCCATGAAGCCATGCTGATGAACTGAGCTTACATTCTTGAGGAACCGAATATAAAGGTATACAAAATTATCTCAAAGAGCTTTGAAAAATTGCATAATATTGATATGGGTCGATAATGTCGATAATTCGATATAAGCGCAGAATCTCCTTTTTCCAACACAGGACACACCCTAGCAATTTTCCAACTATTAGGAAATGTTTTTTTGGTTAATATCAAATTGAACAAATATAATAGAGGTTCCATTAGTGCCATTTTACAATCTTTCACTATAAAACTTGGAATTTGATCTGGCCCAACGATTAATTTGTTTTTTAATTTTCTAGATGCTTCAAAAATGACCTCAAGTATTTTGTTGAAAGTAATGCAATCTGAGTTCACAGCTTAGTTTCTCAAGTCATTATTAGTTGAGTTGTTAGGATAATTGTAAACACTTTCAAAATATGTACTGATTGCATTTACAATATCTTGAGGCTTGTTATGAACGCCATCACAGCTCCTCATCAGGCCAGGGATTTTTGAAAAACCTTTTCTACAATTGATAAAATTCCAGAATTTACCTGGGTCACCCGATATATCGTTCTCTGTGGTCTCAATGAAGGACCGATACTCATTATTGATTTGTGTTTTTGTCTCTACGCAGAGATATGAATTTTTCATGATAAAAAAAGTTTTATATTTTTTATAATTGAAGTGGGATCTTTCTTTTTGTTTGATCATTTTAATGAGAATCGACGAAAACCAAGGCGGGTACTTTCGTTTTCGGTTCAATTTGAGGGGTACTGTGGCATCAAAAACAGTATACAACTTATTGTTCATAATTTGACAAGCATCATCGACGTTATCATTTTCCATGATATCGCTCCAATCCAGATCTGAAATCAACGAATACATTAAATGATAGTTAGCCTTCCTGAAAATATAGTATTTCGATATATCGGATTGAGTGGCAAACTCATCATGATGTTCAGCATCAACATTCACGATTATATCCAAGGCGGGATGGTGAGTGCGCTCACGAACAAGGGGAGCCTCGCTCCGTTCTACGCTACATATTAAATCAGACATGACCAAATCCAAACATCCGGGACGTGTCACTACGTCGAATTCCCATTACGTCGAATTTCCACTATGTCAAATTCCCATTACGCCGAATTCCCACTACGTCGAAAAGCATCCCCACCACTTACGTCTCCAAAACACGATCGTTATCGAAGCTGGATCCCATTCGACGTAATGGGAATTCGGCGTAGTGCCACACCATGCACTTTCAATATCAACAGCACAGCGAAATTCATCCTTCTTTTAGGTTAGGTTAGTTAGGTTAAGTCAGATTGGGTTAACAGGAAATTGCAGAATATCCGGTAAATTTTGCGAGTGCGTATCACTACGTCGAATTCCAATTACGCCGAATTCCCATTACGTCGAATTCCTATTACGTCGAATTCCTATTACGTCGAATGGGATCCAGCTTCGATAACGATCGTGTTTTGGTGACGTAAGTGGTGGGGATGCTTTTCGACGTAGTGGGAATTCGGCGTAATGGGAATTCGACGTAGTGGGAATTCGGCGTAATGGGAATTCGACGTAGTGATACGCACTCCAAACATCGACCATTCTCATTTTCAACAAGATTGAATTGATTCAAATTAAGAATGTCTAGATATGGAGAAATCTGAAGTTTGAAAGTGTTCATGTGGGACAGTGTGGCAGAAATGTTTCAAAATGGCAAATGGGGCATAAAAGATCCTTCAGTAAAAATGATTCGACGTTTTTAAAACATTCCTTGGAATGCAGTCACAAGTTACCGAATATAAACGATGCGGAAATTTAGCACTATGCGAGCCAAGATTTGAGACTCAATTATCTATGATCCTCAGAAATTTATGAACAGAGATTGTGATGCAATCTACTGAATGATCCTGTGGATTCAGCCTGGGTGTCAGTTTTCAAATTAGCGAATCCAAACTGTCACACATAATCATCATTCGGGGAGTATAAGAAAGGATTCGCTAGAATGTGATTGACAATGTTCCTTGCCGAATGGTAATGGCATCGTCCATAGATATTCTAATAAGTCTGGTAACTCCTTTGATGTGGTTAAAATATGCCGCTTTTTTTGCGAGCGGTCGTAAATCATGCGGGCTACTAGCAGAAATACGTTATTCGAGGGTCAGTCAGCAGCGCGAACAATATGTTTACTCGAAAGTGTGTCTACGAGGGTCAGGCGTCAAGTGTTGATCATATTCATTATATATTATTTATGTTTTTGTATGATCTTTCATTGAGATGATTATATAATATGAGATTCTAATAACAATAAATTGAGGAATATTTCGTTTTAATAACTGGCATGAATCACCTGATTTCTTAAATTATGGGAAGGTAAAAAGTGAGATACTTATAAAGGGACTCCACAATAAAGAAAAAATGAAGATGAATAATCTTTATTTACATATTACCTAATTGAATGGTGATTTGTTGTTTTCTTGAGTATACCCTAATAGTGTAATTATAATCTATTCAGTACTTTGGCATATATATTTAGACACATTTCAGATATTTAGTTGGGGGTTGGTTGTAGTTAGGACGAATAACTGAAACTACTATTATTTTTTTGCCGACGTTTCGACTTATATAAAGTCATCGTCAAGGTACTACAAAGTTATAGTAAATCAGATCAAAAATTATTGAAATTTGCGACAAGAATCACTTCTGCGAATGAGAGGTCAAGATTGAGTACATTAGTTTGGTACAATTCAATTGACAGTGAAAATGTAAAAAGAGACAAAAAAAAATTGAAAACTGTAGGAAACAGTTGGACTCACATGAATTTCTGGTTCTCTTGTCTATTAAAATAAAAATTGAAGGACATTTACACATGATAATAAAAATTCCCAGTTTTCGATACTGAAATATATATTTTGTTTATATATTGTTGTTCATGTCTCTTTTTACAGGTTTACTGTCAATTGAATTGTACCAAATTTACTCAATCTTGACCTCTCATTCGCAGAAGTGATTGTAGTCGCAAATTTTAATAATTTTTCATCTGTATGTGTGTATTTATATCTGATTCAATGCAACTTTGTAATGCCCTGAGGATGACTTTATAAAAGTCGAAACGTCGAAAACGATATTAGTGTTTTCAGTTATTCGACCTAACCCCAACCATCCCCCAGCTAAATAAATCTATCAAGGTCAAAAAACGACATCTAATATTTCAAATATTTACAAATTTTGCAAAATTTTGAGTTTCGGATATTGTTTATTTAAACATTGAGATCTTATTTGCCTGTTTGCAAATTTGATTGTGTAATAGATTCGAACTCTTGTAAACAATGAAAGTTAATAGTCTTTGGGAAAATTGCTACATGGATGGGTGAATTCTACATTGGAATATTCTTTTATAAATATGTTTCCTACACCATCATGTATGCAGTAATCATTAAAATTCGAAACAAAAATATTCTCTAAGGGTAGGTCTTTTCACTTATAGATAAGGTCTCTGATAACTATCCATCACATAAACTACAAAGGAATACATATTGATATCTGACAGATGAGTTATCAAGGACTTTATCTATAAGTGAAAAGACCAGCCCTAATTGTATTAAATACTTCGAAAATCATTGGGAGGGACTGTTAAGCCACCAAATATATTTTTACTACCTTTGTGAGCTTTGAGCTCACAAAATGAAGTAGACTTGTCTCTTTCGGATGATGAACAATATTCCAAACAAATATGACAAGAATGTTCAAAGAGACATCTACGTAAAAGTATCCAGCAACATATGCCAGTGCATTTCCCTCCTCTGATATTAAATTCCTATAATCGGTTGATTCTATTTTTATAATTGAAATATTTTCGTTATTTTTTTCCTGAAAACTTTCAATATTTTTCAGTGACTCCGATGTTATATAAAGCAATATATCGCTACTGCAAATATCCTATAGCAAAAAGTTTTTTAAATGCTCTGGCAAACTGAACGGCAGTTGGATTTCTAGCGTTTCCACAAGCATTTCTGATTTGACCAAAGTAATTCTCGAGATAATCCTGATTGAGATTACGCGTCAATAAAAATTTATAATTTTCAATTTTCATAAATTCAAAACGGAGGAGATAGTAAGCCCCCAACCAAAAATAAATTCCAGAGAATTCGTAACTTTCTTTCCTCTTTTAAAAATGTTCAAATAACTACAAGAATAAAAGTTCCAATAGAATGTTTATTTCACGCACTGAGTATAACTGGCTGGAACGATGCGAACTGTTCAATCGGAGACACTCTGTTAAACTGGCTCTCCCGTCAGACGGGCAGTGACGACCGACCGGCCAGGCAAGGGACGCGCGAGGACGGACGGTGATGATTTGGGTCGCTGCTGAGAGTGAGCGGACTTATTAGAATATCAATGGACGATGGTAATGGTTCGGACTTCCATTGTCTATATTATTAACTAATTTTGAAACCTGTTACTAAGAACAGAAGAAAAAAAATACAAAACAAATAAGGTGATCAAATCCAAACGAAAGGTTGAAATGGACTTTTTGATCAAAAACCTTTATTTTTATTTTTTTCAAATGGGAGTTGTTGATTATAGTTGTTCCATAGGAAGGAATCTCAATATTATTTCATATAAAATCGACTCAATTTATTGCAGATCTCGCTGTGTTCGGACCACATTTCGGGCTGAATCATGAACTTTGATTTGTTTTTCAATCCTGATATGTGTGTGCTGAAATTAATATTCAAGGATGAACAAATGGACATGAAAGATACTCTTTATCACATTCGCAACCATAAAAATAACATTAGATTTTGCTATAATGGTTTAAATCGTAAAGATACCTCACAATGATAATAGTATTACTATGGAAATGAATTCTTCAGGTATTCCTATGATAATTGAAAAAAAAGTGTTATCATTAAATTTTGAATGCTATTCATATTTCCATAATGCAAATCAAATCAGTGATCTCAAGTGTTGATAACTTAGTCGGAAATCTCTAAACTTTCAACTCCTTTTCAGGCGAACTTGAAAAATCAATTATATTATAATCAGTTTGTGTAAAAAAAGGAAACAGTTCAAAACTCAATGATTGTATGGGTGACTCTAGGGGTGACTCAAGTTTAGAATGAACTTTTTCGTCTCCGTGAGCTTCGTAGGGCTTGAGTTTTCATAGGGGGTTGATGGGGGTGATTGCGGACTAGTGCCTTTTTTGGAGTGGGGTTAATTTGTGGGATGTCATGGAAGTACCCCCACAGAAATAACATTATGGAAAATACTTCGTTTGGCAAAAATGTACATTTTTTCTCTATTCAAAAGTTTCCCCTAAAGATTTTTCTCACCAAAACATAATCCTTGAAGGGATTATTTCACAGCTCTTGTTTATACGATATGTAGCGATATCTATTTACAATTTTTATGTACCCTAATGACCACCCCCTGATTACTCTTCTGAATCCCTTCCTGTGGTTGGATATCAATACTGGAAATCCAGGAGAAATCATAAATATTCTTTCCTTTTCAGCATTCTAGGGTTAAAACAGGTCAGAGAAGTGGGGGGCCATGGGAACAGTGTCTCCAGTTATTTTTTGTGATATTTTTCTCAACATTATGATAATGAGAAATTTGTTGATCCCGACAATACCCATCAATCCATAGGAATATCAACCGAAGGGAAAGAAACAGTTTACCACATACTTTGATAACGTGAGGCTCTGGACACAAATTCGATAGTTGTAACAAAACAATACAATACAACAGTTCAAGGTAGAATTGTAAAATTACTTCAGTTACAAAGTAATTCAAATATAGTCATCTTATAAAATTTCGTGAAGGGAATACATAAAAAACATGTAGGTACAAGTCATAAAGATCTAATGAAAAAAAAAAATAGAAATCACAAATGATCAATTTGAAAAGCAAAACGTGAGTAAAGATATTCACAGGTATGTACACATTGGTTTTGATTTCAAAATTGAATGCATAATACCCATATCAACTGGAAAACTAGATCAATAATTAATTATTGAAAAATTCCTTCAATTTATAAAAAGAATTTTCATATATAGTAAGTGACAACTTTACATTTTTCTGGAAATAGTGTACATATTCATCTCTTTGATTTCTGCTGTAAGGTAGTTGTAAATTTTGAGACCATGGTAAATTATTGAGTCTGTCTCAAGACAACTCAAAGAAATAGGTAGGGGAACAGTTTACTAAAAGAAATGAGTGTTGTACGCTAATGATGAACGGTGTTTGTGGATCAGACATAACGTTTCCAAGATAAAAATAGAGATTACAGTAAGGGTTTGGTGCTTTTCAGAATAATCTCTGCATGAATCCCGATTCTTGATGCTGCAAAGGGCCTTGATTGCTCTTTTCTGGATGACTTGTACCCTTTGGATGAGGTTGTTGCCACGAGCCCCCAGAAGGAAAGCCAAAAACTACCTATATGTCATTCAACTAATGCCTGATATGCCAATGAGCTGCTGCAAACACAACTTCTCCACTTATAACCCTTAGGGCATAGCACCCAGAAGAAAATTAATTATTTCATAACTATTCAACATGTTCATGGAATAATATCGTGCTCTTACAATCCATCAGAGTTCCGGAACATAATATCAATAAAAACGTATTAAACGAAGAAAATTCGTTCACGCAAAACCCGCCGAATGAGTTGTTCGTATTTGATCAGATGTCAGCACTGTATGCGAATATAGTACAAGCACTCTGCAATGTGGAAAGTAAACAGCGCGATATATTAGGCAGAGTGTTTCAACGAATTCAGCAGGCGACAGACAGGATTTGAGTCCTTTCGTTCTATGAGTTAGCGTTCGCGTTCCTCCGCCTGCAACTTGGGAAATCCTAATCCTCTAAAGCGAGTGTTCCTTATGCATGGGGTCATGCGCTGACGGTAAATCCTCTCGTAACTTCAATTCCAGCGTGCCTTGGGAGTGAACTCAAGTGGGTGTCAGGTGCCAAATGAATAATTCTTGATATTTCAACAGCGTGGAGTGATGAAAGGAGAAGAGCCCTGCGTGTTCTTGTAAACTGGACGGATTTTCACTTGTGATACCAGTAGTGCTTTAATTGTTACCGGAAATTTTCGAATAACGATCAGTGATTATCTTTCATGGAAAAACCATGTGAGGTCGATCGCTAAAGGTGCTTTCCAGAAACTAGGATTTCTATTTCGTGCGAAGAAATATTTCACTTCTCGTCAGCTTCTAATGATCTACAAGGCTCAGATACGACCTGTCTTGGAATATAGTTCTCATGTATGGAGTTCGGTACCAAAACATTAATTGGAGCTTCTCTATTCTATTCAGAGAAAGGCAATCCCCGTCTTGTTGGTGATTCTTCGCTCACAGACTCGCTCACTTTATTGGAGCATTGCAGAAGGGTCGGAAACTTGTGTCTCTTCTATAGAAATTTTCACGGTCGGTGCTCTTCTGAATTGTTATCAATCGTTCCACCCTTGGCATTATCTACACAGATGACTCGACGAGTACAGACTTTCCACCCCTTTGTTGTTTGGAGACCTGTCGAACCTCTCTTGCTCAGGGATCTTTTTTCTATAGTACAGCTGAGCTTTGGCACTCTTTGCCGGAAGAGTTTTACCTGAGGCTTATAAACTTCAATAATCCAAAATGAATGTTAATTCGTATCTCCTTGATTCACGCGGTGTTCTTTAAACATTACATGGCTTCCCATTCGTGTGAGTCTGCATATAAAAAAAATTCAAAACAGATGTGGTTGATGAGACTTTGAATTAAGAGTTGAGTAATCCGGCAAGCACAGTCAACTATCTTCAAACTATAGATTTGGTTTCGGACTATCAAGTACGCGACTGAACTACTCTATTTTCAATTTTCGCAGGGGAATGTAGTGTTGTTTGCACGGTGGTTCAATTGAAGAGTTGATAGTCCGTCGCTACCAAATCCTCTAATCGGAACTTGATTACCTGTTGCCTCGTTTACACTGTATTTATTGATTTTTGCATGAACCCATAATTAAGTATTTTCAACTTTTGTATATTGATACATGAAAATGATTTGAATTGGGAGTAGTTTCATTTATGTACCTTCGAAGTTTTGTTTTTTTTCTCTGTTATTCCTTCCAATAGAAGAGTAGCTGTAGTTATATATGAGTATTAGCAAGATGACATTACTTTCTCATCAGGTGTGAACTAGGGCAATAAGTACTCATTTCTGGTTATATATTCGCTAACAAAGTGGGATTATACCACAATTATATGATGTATTGTACGATCAATCATTCGTGGCAAAAATTTATGAAATATTCAAATATTTTTGCTATCATTTACATCGAAATACGTGAAGCAATGCTAGCAACTTTTTCAAATCATATCTCATAGTCTAAGAGGCCACGACACTAACATCAGGGCTCCCAAATTCAATACGTCATTTCATTCATAGAACACAAAATGGCACTGCTGCCATGTCTAGAACCGGTCAAGGTTATAAAAAAATTTTAACAAAAAAAACTTCATTTAGGTTTCTGCAATGACTAGTCTCCCGTATTGTGATTTTCTCTCTAAACAAGGAACGGGTTGGATTATATGAAAAAGCAGTGCTACTTTTTTCAGATAGTGGACAACATGGCGATTTTATCAGCAATCGGCCGCTTACTTTCGATTTCTATTATAGAAATATGCCAGCTACTACCACGACCAATGGATTTTACGTGTCGTTGATTAAGTATAAAACAACAGTTAAGATTGCTTAAAAATCGAAAAACATCGTATAAAATATACGATTTCGTCTATTCAAACAATCAAAAACACGTAAAATCCATTGTTCGTCACTGTGGCTGGCGTATTTCGATGATACAAATCGGAAAAAAACGGCCAATTGGTGATAAAACCGAATTGAAAAGAAACATTTTTTCTTCATTTTTTCATGGCGTTGACCGGTCCTGACATGGCAGCGGGGTCATTTTGTATTCTCCTATGAGAGGAATATCGAATTATATGTATTACTTCTGGAAGCCCTATCATAATAGTTTCAGTGTCATGGTCTCTGAGAGTGTGAATTCCCGTAATGTTTCACGATTGCAAATTGCTATGGCATCGTGCTCAAACTTCGTCCTCATGCGATATGGCAACCATATCCACTCTTGTTGTACTACTCCTTACTATAAGGAAATTATATTGTTCATGTTCTTCATAAATGATTGAGAACGCTTTCCATAGTTACCCAAGTAATTTCATAATGAATTTCAAAGCATCATTTATTTGTGAAAAAAAATATTCGCGATTTTTCAAAATTAATTGATATCTGTCGAATTATAAACGATTTGGGGAAAAATTGTATGTTTACCTCGTAGACTCTGACGACAGGCTATCAGGAATGTTAGACTTTTCCTACCTGGTAAACAGTATATTATTCATGATACCTACTTGCAAGCGAATCATGCTCAACAAAATCCACACTCTTTCAAATTGATTACATTCTTGTGGATTTTCGTCTGTGTGTTTTCGGTATTCCATTCCTCTCCAATTCAACATGCATTTCCGTGTGATCATTCACTAGCAAACCGCTGATGAATATTATGTTCACCGACAGTCGTCTTTTTGTAATTCCGCTGTCCAAACAATGGTTTGCATATTGGCTTGCAGAGGTATGTATTATTAGGTGTTTGGTTTGATGTGAAATATTTGCTATTCTGCCGTATTCTCGAACAGGAGGAGAAATAGAAATAGGGAATATGTATGATTTTTTTGTTATCTTAAAGTTATCATTCACGTCTTTATAAGGCGGAAGAAATATAAATAGGCATGAAAATAGTAAAATAATATTTCCACGAGAAATTTGAAACATTGAATAAATTTGAGCCATTGTAACGCCACCATCTAGGATTCATTACTAGAAAGCTGGTCCGATACTTTTGATGATTATATTACTCACCAGTCTCTGAAGATGTGTATTGTCCGTTCAGGTGTTATGTAGAAATAAATGTTTTCATGGATCTTCGTTTGTGCATCACCAATAGAATCTTATTACACAAAATTTGTTTGAACAGGCCACCTTATGGAGCAAGGCCGTACCCAGAAAAAGTTTTCGGGAGGGGTTGTGGCACCAGGCGGGGCCGAAGGCCCTCCCAAAAGAACGTTAAAAGTAATTGTCAAATATACCATTTTTACGCCATTTTAAGCTTCATTAATTAACAAAAGTTACGACGACACTAAATAATAAATATATAAATAATAACGACAAAATGATTTTCCCTGTTAATTTGGTGTCTAGGAAAATAAATAGATTGACAATGCAAATAGACTCAACACTGTTTAGTATAATACAGTACAAAATTACGTCTGTAGACAATAACAGTTACATTACAAAACAAAATCCACTCTTCTATTCTTTTTTCTTGCGAATTCATCCATCACTTCGTCTGTTGAGTTTTTATGGCTTCTATGAACCGACATAACAGCCAGTCCGCTTAATCTGTCTTGTCCACTCGAATTTCTCAAGTACGTCTCCAATCGCTTGAGAGTGAAGAAGGTCCTCTCAGCAGTTGCAGTGGTTACTGGCAGAGAAGCAAATATTTTCAGGAGGGTGAATATGTCAGGAAAAAGTCCCCTTTTACATTGGCTCAATGCCTCAATGCCACAAGGAGGCTTGTCGTGTTCCATTTGTTTTTCCCAAAACAATTACCACAGTGAGTACTCACTAGGTACTAGTTCTAGATCGACCATCTTTTCATGAAGTTTCAGAGATTCAACGTCTATTTTCTCGTTCATTGATCGTTCGTTTAGTTTCGGAGTAAACCCTCAGTACTGTACTGCCAACATATGAAAACGATAGTTTTTCTGAAAGTAGTCAGAGACTTGCGAAAGCAAATTGCGGTCTTTTTTTCGTGCTGCTACCTTTTTAATAGCGCCCAACTATGTGCTTTACACCTTACGTAATGAAACGCTTCGGTCTACGCCGTTAGCGGCGGATCACGTCCATCCACGAATTCCACGTAGGTGAATGGATTAATAAATAATAATGAGTTTATTTAGCTATAAAGCTACTGAATACAATTATCTTATAACATGGAATGTAAAATATTGAATATGAACATTAAAAATACAATGGAATATATTATTTTCACAAGTACACTCTGTATGAAATTCAATAAAATCAATCAATAAATGTAAAAATCATTATACCAGTCTATGATTTTTATTCTGGAGACGAAAAATCCAAATTTTTCAGAAGTTAATGTTCGTTTTGACAAAATTTTTACACATTTTTCGAAAATTTGTTAAACTTCCACAATTTTTCATTTCTATCGGTAATTCATTGAAAGTTTCCAAGCCTTTATAAAATAGTTGATTTTGTCCAAAATTTGTATTATACCTTTTTAATTTGATATCATTGGAATTCCTTGTATTATAATTTGTGTTGTAGCTAGTGAGTTCCAAGTTGTCTTTCAGGTATTTTGGAAGCATGTTATTAGTGAAATTTATAATAAATTTGACGAATTATTCACGTACATTTTCAACTAGAAATTGGTTTGAAATCTTCCTTATTTACCTATGAAAAAGAAAAAGAACAATTATAACTTGAGTAATGCGCTTGAAAAATCTTTTTTTTTGGAAAATTTCGGGGGGGGGGGCTCTAACCCCTCTGACCCATATGAGACAGTTGACAGTTTGATACTTCGATTTGAAGTATTTGAAATTTACATGCGTTCGAAAGTTCCGATAACTTCAATTATTTTCCAATTAATTTTGTTCCTCTCATTTTACGTTCTACTAGCCACGTTTTTATCGGTACAATTGCTACTGTTGAATGCTTTTTCACTCTAGTTACTTTTGTGATAAAGCATTTTGTATCGTTTGTGGTGTTAATAGTGCCGAATTTAATACCTATTCATCTCCATAATATACATTAAGTAGCTACCACAGGTTAATTATTTCTCTATGCCAAAAAATATATGATACTTTCAACACATATTTCGAGAGAAGATAGTTTCGAAACACCTTTAATCAAAATTGATGTCAATTGATAATAGAACGCATGATTTTTCTGATGATGAAGAGAATAAACACCACCATGAATGACCTTTTTTTTTTGGTTGAGTAGTTATATTTGTGTAATTTACTGAATGTTCCCAGAATCTCAAATCTCATATTTTTTCAAGCATTAATGAACATGGTTGTTACGTGCCTATTCGAAAAGGATAAAAAAAAGATAATTGAAAATAATGAAATGAAAGTTCTTTCAGGCGAGTGTTCTCAAATGCCTATAACCTACAAAACTGCTGTCGGACGTGCATGAAATTTGACGTTACGTTTCCAGATTCATAAGGTGCGCCTCTATTGGCATTCTCTCGGAGAGATTTCTTTGGTTGAAATTGTTCAAAATCAAGAATGCGAGATGGTGATAATTTGAACTTGAGATTTTCCAGATATAAGTCAAAGCACCACGGTTTTTATGCATCTTGCGCAGAACATAAAGCTGAAAGATTCCCATCTTCCGAAAGCTCTCGTTCGGAAATAACTGCTTTCCTCTCGAATCCCAAACATTTCGCGAAACAATAACAAAATGTTTCGGTTAGAGCGTGCCATAATTACACTCCAGACCGTCAACATTCAGAAGACGTTCCCCAGTGCATGGACAACAATGGAAGGAACTCAATTCCCATAAGTCCGGCTGACAATGGCCACTCTTCTCTCTTCCCGTTTCCATTTGCCCGCCTGCGGAGAGCCCATATCGAAGGACTTCACCTTCCCCGGCCTCGAGCACCGCTCCTTCTACACAATTTCCAACTTTTATGTTTGTTGTGTCGAAAACACTTCTCGAAAATGAAATATCAGCTCCGAGATTTCCTCTCTGCCAACTTCTTAATCTGTTTTCGCGCACTGTCGACGTAAATTGTAGAATAAATATTGACGAGGCGGAAGATTCGATGAATTGAAATTTTTGTGTGTTCGCTCGGGTTTATTGGATTGAATCGAGAATCGATTCTGCATGATCGACTCGGAGGCAGTTAGTTCACGATCAGGACTACGAATTTGATTACTGTTTGAAATTCATTAGTTCGTGGTAAATGACGTTTTCCCTCTTTCTTTTTCCTTGGGAATCAGATATATCTTCAGGTCGAACGTAATATTGGAGTTGTTGATGATATAAAATTCACTATGGAAACGGAGACGAACATCAATATTCCTTTCCTAGATGTCCATATCACAAAATACAACAATTACTTCACTCATGCTGTCTACCGAAAATCCACGCACACCAACAGATATCTCAATTACAACCCCCACCATCATCCAGTCCTGGTGAGCTCCGTTCTGAACTCTCTTATCAATAGATCCGTCAAACTTACAGATGACCACAACAGACCCAGTGAGCTGAAAAACCTCACATCCGCCCTTCTTCAAATCGATTATTCCTACCCCCAGATCCAGAGAACCATTCAATGCCAACAAACCGCTTCTCGCTTCCCAAACCACCGGAAGACCCGGCTGAAAGCCCCAAAGCTTTCCTTCTTCAGCTTCTTCTCATTCGAGAAGTCACTGATGAAGTGAGCCGAATTCTGACAAAACACGACATCGAGATAGTTTTCACAGCAAACAATCAAATATCCTCCTTCCTGCGCTCACCCAAAGATATAATACCCAACGAATCACAAGGAATATATGAAATTCCTTGTCAAGACTGCCCGGGAACATACATAGGACAAACTAACGAGCACGAACTAACTGAACATAATTCGGACATGACCTCGACTCTCTTCAAAAATCACCACGAAACCGGAAACACAATTGACTTCAACAACACGAAGACTATTGCCACAGCAAAAACACTCCACTCCAGAATAATTCGCGAAGCAATAGAAATTGAAAAACGCCCTCAATGCCTCAACAAACGAGACGACTCAAAGGCTTCCCAATTCCTGGAAACCATTACTATCCCATAGACCATTTTCCTTAATTGATCCTTTTCAAATCAGACCTACATGGGGTCAGACAGTTTCAACAACATCGGATTCTCATATAGCCAAAAATACCATCCCTCTGTCCACAGAACCACAGTCTTCACTTTGTCAGAATAACAGCTGGAGGCTAAGAGGACTTAGGTCTTGAGAATGGCTCTGAAGTGGGAGCCGAAACGTCGACAGAAGAACGATTCCAGAAGCGGTTCAACCGGAAGTTCCAGTCATCACAAATATACAATCATATTATACCTATCTTGAATAGTTTCTGAAACATTTCACATTTGAAATAAAAAATGTCACTTGCGGGGTATTTTCCTATTTGAATATAATTCTCTTCTTTTTTTCAATTTTTTCCACATTCTGTGTTGAAACTTTTAGAAGAAGGTCCACCCATATAGAAGAAGTGATATTTCAAAATTATAAATTTTTTTATACAGGGTGTCCGCAAAAACTGAAAATTGATATTCAATAATTAGCCATAAGTATTATTTTTTCAAATGGAAACTCATTACTGTATCGCAATCAACACCAAAAAAAAATGTTATTCCTTTCAACTACATTCCCTATACCTGTACTGTATAGCGTTCGTACCTTGGTTCGGACTCATTATTTGTTTTACTCTTCGAAGGCTCCAAAAAATTCGCTATCAGTAAACTCAGTTGTATGAAAATCATGTGAGCTTTGCTATTTTCAGTAGTATCACATATTTGACGAACTTGAATCCCACATGGTTTCGGGAAACCAAATCAACATCAGAATCAGAAACTTGCATAAACTCTGTGTCAAATGATAATATTCATGATTTTGCAGCCTGTTTGGACAAGGGACCGCTTTTCGATATAGCCTTGATTTTTCTTTTAAAAAAGCCAGCATTATTTTCGAATTCAATTCTTGAAACAACTTTACAGAAAAGAGTCAAGAGGTGTATAAATCAGGAGACCTATGAGGCCATTGTATAGGATAATCCGTTTCCAACCAAGAAAATTAACACCAGAAACTAATAAGTTCCTTCAGAGATGAGTGCAGGTGCTCCAACCTGCAGGTTATACAAATATTGCCTAGATTATAGGGTTCTGTTCATCCAAGGAATTTTTCAGCTTGTTAGTCATGAACTCTACGTATCAGCTGCTGGTGGCATAGTTCATCTTCGTATGGATTGAAATTCATGATCTTCTCAAATGAACTCCTACGTGAACTCTTGCGTCCTGGTCAGTATACAAGTTGCTACTACTTTGACAATTTAGACGAGAACTGATGGTGGATATATTTTTGGATCAGATTTCATAATGGCTTCTGAGATTCTGGAGGAAGCACAGGTTGATGAGCGAAAGCAACAATATTCAGATGCGCAAAATTCACTCTCGACTATGAGTATATTCTTCTAAAAACATAATTTCATATCATGATGATTCATCTGCTGCACAAACCACGAATGAAGTAGCGTTCCTTCCATTCCACCGAATCCACAAACACACTAATGCACTAGCTATCCCTCCGGTTGAAAAATTCGCCGTTTTATGAACTCCCACCGTGGCGTTTTTCTCCATTGAATTCCGGATCTGCCCCCTCTGTCTCCGAACCGATTCATAATTTCATACGAGCTTTCCCCAGAGTGCGTCAAACGATCTAAATTGCCCTGATGGAACGTTACGTCACCGTAGAATAGAGCCTTTTTTTCGGTATACTCCAGGTGTTTGTGAAATGGCGGTTTAATATTCCAGGAGTGTAAAACAATTTTTCTGATATTTATATCACTCTGGAGAATTGTTGCTACTGAAACGGCAGGATCAAAAGCACTGGGGCCGGGATTGGGGTACGTTTATACCGGTGTTTATTCTTTGTCCTTGTCGGCTTGGGGGTAATATCTGAATATAACGTTGGCGCATAAAAAATTACGAAGTGAAACTTGGTGAGAGTATGGGGATGTGGACTAGGTCCAATGGCAAAGTAAGTATCAATAATGCTCGTCTTGAGTGTCGATTTCAATTCATGAATGATGTATGGTGAAAATTGGTGAAACATTACTATTCTGACCAATTTACTTCACGTGTGGCTGGGGTGTGATAGTGATAGAATATGGACCACAACTCTCATGACAGCATACCACAAGGTCCCCGCAAAGTTGTTAATTCGTATCTTCTGTCCCTTGATTCACGCGGTGTTCTTGTGAATCTGTATTTGAAAAAAATCTCTTCGTGGAACGATCACGGAAAAGCATAGCTTTATCGAAAGTGACCTATGATATATACAAAGCAAATGATATAAGTCAATATACAGTCTTGGTTCATCTAAACACCATCGAGGCATTGTACACAATTATTCATGAGCTTTAACTATCAATTTTGAAAAACATTGGTTTTCCTGATGATTCCGTTAAATTTTTACGCAATTGCATAACAGACCAGAGGAAGTTGATGAAGAGCATTCCATACCACTGAACTTGAATTCGGATGTGCCCCAGGTATCCATTCTCGGTCCCCTTCTATTCACGATATATACCGGTCAGCTAGTAAAATGTCTTCAATATTGCAGTATTCGTCTTTATGCTGATGACACTCAGATTTATTATTCTTTTGAACCACGCAGAATAGATGACGCTAATAGTTGGCACAAGCATTATCTCAGGACATTTTCATACCTTGCTGAAAATATGTGCTTAATGAATGATACATCTGAATATAAAATACTGTTATCTGGTCCAAAAAAGCAAATAGATATAGTAAAACAATAACTGGATATATCTTGCTCAGGGATCTTTTTTCAATAGAACAGCTGAGGTTTGGAACTCCTTGCCAAGAGAGGTTTTCCTGAGGCTTACAAACTTCAGAAATTCAAAGTAAATGTTAATTCGTATCTCCTGTCCATTGATTCACGCGGTGTTCTTTGAACATCACAGGGCTTCCCTTTCGTGCGAATCTGCATATAAAAAAAATATTACCTTCAATAATTTGGTAATTGTAGGGGAAGCAAAAAATCTAGGAGTGACAATACGTAGTGATCTCGGGTTTGAGTCCCACGTGAATAGATTTACTTCCCCCCCATCAGAAAAACTTGGGAATAGGTACTTTCAGGCAAAAATTGAAAATTGAACTATTGAGTAACCAAATTTGAGAAATATATATCCATATGTATATATTTTTTCTACTTATCGTTACTATCATTCGAAACCTTATCGAGTTCATAATTTTTTGATTAATTAGTTTCTTATTTTTTATCTTTTTTTTTTGTTACCAGGTAGAACGAAACCTGTAGTGCTTCTACACCAGTTTTGAACTTCGCGTTTTGGATGTTAATTTCTATTTCACACAATAAATACCATTATTTTATCCAATGTACCTTGATTCAACTGTTTCAATATTCATTTGATTGTTAATTTCTCATTTCTTTATACTTATCTCTTTGATAATTCAGAAGAAATCTAGAGAGTATATGATGATGAGGATACCACTTCTGTATGAAGAAAAAGTAATAACAATGTGAATATTAATCAAGGATTTTGTATACGAGTTTATGACTAAAATCGTCTACTTATTGAGAGGTTTTTCGCTTCCGTGAACTCTGTGCACCAAATTATTTCTATTGAATTTCTCTTGGATTTCAGGATTTCATCAAGGATTTTAGGTGGTATTTTTGGATTTCAACATGGATTTCTAAGATTTTTAGTGAATTTCGTACATCCAATTTCCAAAGTAAAACACCCCTTTCAATTTATCTGTACCTACAATTGAAATGAATCACTTGTTACACCAAAAACATAATCTTTCATGATATACTCCATTTCCGATAACTGAAAAATTAAGGATTCATTGAAATAGAATAGCCTTTACCTATCGAGATATTTGCGGCTATTTCTTGTTTTTCTTGCTGCCATCCTATTTCTTCATTCACATAGAGATTCCACTTTTACTTTTTTTTATAACTGTTCTGGTACAGAAATAGGAAGTACTTTGTGAGAAATGAATTGTGAACCACCAGGTAATCTAGTAATGAAATAATAGACAATATTAAATTACTCGTCAAATTATAATCCGATCTCACCATCCGATAATTGCGGAGAAATGACAGTATTTTCTTAGAAAGAAAATGTCTCTGATATCAAACCTCGCTCTAGTGACGAAATGCCTGTTTTCAGTCCTAATGGAGCTATTAGAGATAGCTAGAGTGGGCAGATAATAGGTACCCTGTCTTCGTATTCAACATGATCCAGTAAATGAAGTTTCTAGGAAAAGCTCATTATTCATTGAAGAGTTTTGTTATGAACTCAATATAATGGCAGCTCGGTTTTCCGGGAATTGCATTCAATAATTCACAGGTTTTGTTTCATCGATTGCTATAATCATCTTCAATTCCATTAGAGAAAACAGTGATTCGTATTTATCTCGTTAGCATCTGGAAATTCGGTTATTTCATACTCTATGAAGTTGTGTGTACTATGAAGGGAAAATCTTATTATTTTTGGAAGAGACTGAAGAATAGTAAAGTGATAGTTGATGTGACTGAACAAAACGATCTTCGAATAATGTAAGCCTTACCATATTTGGCTACATAATCAAACGGATGATATTTCAATAACATTTTACGATTGCAGGATTATTATTATCTTGTAAATGTTTGTCTTTCTCAGTACTGTCATGTCATTTGTGTCGCTCTCTAGTTTCTTAAATGAATTCTTAAATGAATTGAAGTATTGCAAACTAGTAGGATATTACTTTGATCGATTGATTTCGACAGGTTGAAAATGACGTCCGCCATCAAGTAGTATACACAAATCATACTCAGATGAATTGGTATGACCTTTCTCATAACGAAAAAAGTCATTCAGTCTTTTGTTGAGTTATTGAATTAATTTCGAAAGCTTGGTTAATAATTTCATTATATTTTTCCTATTTATTTCAATTGAAGTAATTCCGAGTTGAAATAAAATTGTGTTTGAATTCGAAAATTTGTTGAAGTTTTCTGAAGTTATTTTTCATGCACAATGTGTTATACGTGTAATAATTAATTATTTTATTATTTATTTGCAGGTAAGGATCGCTACATTATCGCGAAGGTCACACTCAGTGCTCAGGTGAGTGAGTGCTTACAGAAAACCACAGAAATGCTGTCTTTTTTATTCGTAAACGGCATTAATAGAAAATATATGGAAAATTATCACTGTTGTCCTTTTAGTTGATAACCTACGAAAATAAAAAAAAAATGAGGACTAAATGATGGAAACTATACAGGCAGGCTCCTAGACTAGCTGAAGAAGTTGCCTTGTTAATGAAAAATGTTTGCCCGTTTTCACTTGTAAATTTTTAAAAAGATATATTCATGAAAAGAATAACCTATCTACTTGAAGAGTGCTATTTGTTAAAACTCCCACTATTTATATAATTAACTTTATCGAAACTTGCCAATAAGCTCATATTGTCGGAAAACTCAACCAATAGGAAAGCAATGCGATCCAAACAAGAGAATCAAATGAACAGTTGATCAAAAATGAAAAACGGGTGCCGAGTGTGTATAATATCAGTTTGGTGTTGGAGTAAGTTATCGCCAAAAAAGTTTTGAAAGAGAAGACACTGAGTCTAAACAAGAAAATAATAACTAGTTAGTGGTTGATGAATTATTTCTTTCCAATTTTCCTTCAGATATAGTACTCTCTCTTATCATTTCGGTTTTTCTTCCACACTGTTTTGTCTTTATTATGTCTTTTGGTTTGATTTCTGCACATTGACATTGATTTTTTTTATTTCAATTTGTGAATAACTTTCATTTGTTTTGTTCAGATTGATCACATTGTTTTCATCCAAATTTGGTTTTTCAATCCCAATTTTTTCACATATTTCGAAAGAGTTAATCATATAGATAATGGAAGTTCGAAAAAATACCACCAAACACATTCGAACAAAAATTATTCTTGAATCCACGTTCTGAATTCAAATCAATAATTTCTATGGTGAATCTTCTCGAACAGTCCATTGAGTATTAACGATGACTAGACAGATAGTAAGATCGCATTGAGACCTATCTCAGATTGAAAATATTTTATAGGGTGTTCCACAAGGATCTGTTATGGAACCAATTCTATCCATTAAGTATAAATGACTCCTTATATATCCAAATCCAGGGGATATTCACGATTCAAGTGATTTGATTCGTGAGGGAAAATATTCTTACCCCCACCGATAATTACATTCTAGAATCAGTTTGTCTCATTTGATAAAAAATCGAAGGAACGCTCAGCAGTAACGTCACTAGACATATAATGGAACAAAGTTTTACCCTTTCTGTTCCAAAGTCAACTTTGAGTAAAAGATTCGATGATCTATGAAGGTAGAAAGATGTACTATAGTATAGGAAATTTATTATTTTTATTTATTCATTAATTTTTTCAATGGGTACTCCCAATTACAATTTGTTACAGATAATGTTTGTGAAATCTTGAACTGAAGATAATAACTATATAATACAATACAAATAATATTGAAGATAGTACAATATAGTGGTGAAATAAAACATTATAGTACACTATAATATGAAATACAAAACAGTATAATGAGGAAGTAATATCACAGAACAAGGAAAGGAAGTATTTATGAAAATAATGCGACTCAGTTAGATTTTTATAGTATTTATGGAGCTGCTGAAGATGTCAACCTGTTGATACGTGTTTCCATTTCTGAGCATTAGTGTGACAGGAGAGAAAAAACCGTAATTTGTGAAGTGAAACAGTATTTTAAATGGTTCGGTACTGTCTCTGGTCTCTGTCTATTGACATTCAAATCAATTAAGGATAAATCTCCTCACTGTTGATGTTGCTAGTTGAAATTTTGGTCACAAAACAAACATCTAGAATCATTCTTCCATTCTCAAAAGAAAAAAGATTCATCTGATTTCTAATGTTGTTGAACGCATATTCTCCCCTTCTTAGAGCTAATCTGTTTGCACGAACCCTAAGGAAAGCATTTTGTACTGCTTCGATTTGGTTCTTGTGCATCTCATAATATCCACACCAGATTATTGAAGCGTACTCCAATAATGATCTAACTAATGAACGATATAATAACTTGATAGTGTTCGAACTGAAGTCCTTATATGATCTAATAAGCCGAAAATCTTGAGTGATTTAGTTATAATATACTTATTATCTAGTAAACTACAAAAAATTCAGAAAGCAGGTTAAAGAGGCCCTCATGATGCAAGCTCATTATAATCTCGATGACTTTGACTATGAAGCTATGCTGTGATATGCTTCCATGTCTTTGGTTCTTCCTCTCGCAATCTCTTGTTTCGGAAATAATGCTTGTGAGGAATTTCAAATGACATGACTAATTTTTATTCCCGAATCTCCAACTGATCAATGGGACAATTTTATTCACAGATGATTTAAATGCCAAGTATTGCAAAACTTTTTTCATTGTATGAAAACATGTGTACATGTTTTTTCGATAAGAATCTATCAGAGACTTTCTTTATCCAGTTCACATATTCTCCAGGACGCTTGCTGCGTTGCAGTCAGCCAAATCCGTAAAAGCAATTACTTATGAAAATGAGACGGCTCACAAAACTTTCATCATGATACCTTATAAAACGGCACGATAAACTTGGAAACGAATTTGTTTTATCTTTATGTCTGAACGCAGAACGCCCGGAGGCCATCTCGTCATTTCAATTTGCTTCGCTCTTGATAGTTCCATACTGCCCCTTTATTGCGAATTTATCTTCCTGGTTATTTCGGCAAGAGTAACAGGACTAGTGAACGCAGAGGAAAATGAAACAATATAACGGAGATACAGTAGCGGTCCTAGACACTGTGGACCCTGATATCGCAGTTGCTTTTTACCGAAGGGGAGGTAATGAGATATTCCTAGTGTTAAGGGGTTATAGGGGTCCTAACCTTGAACAATTTTGTGAATTTCATACGAGGTAGCATTTTATGTTTCTTGGGTGATTCATGCATCTCTTTAAGTGGTTGTTCATGGGGAATCGTCTGATATTCTCTCAATGAATGCAGGTGTTCCACAGGGTTCAGTTCTGGTGCTCACTTTGTTTCTACTTCATAGTCATGATTTGCAAGAGAAAACATCTTGATCAGTGCTATACTTTCGCACACGACAGTACTCTTCATACTATTATCTCGTCCAGAGTCTTCAAATTATCACAAGAAACTAAGATTCACGGTGGCATTATCGTCAATAATATTGAAGATTACTTGGAAAGATAAAATATTAGGGCGTTATCCACTTGGTGGAATTTGATGCTGGGAAAACTCAGACATATACCATCTCAAAGAAAGCCGTTCTATCTTTATCTAATATTCAGATGTCGGAAGTAACTATTCCTACAAAGTCAAGTATCTTGATGCTGAAATTACGATCAGTAACAATCTCTCATGGAAAAACTATTCGAGATCGATCGCTAAAGGTGCTTTACAGAAGCTTAGATCGATATTTCGTGCGGAGAAATTCTTCACTTATCGTCAGGTTCTGATTATCCACAAGGCACAGGTACGGCTTGTCTTGATTCCAGTCAGAGAAAGGCAATCCGTGTTTTTGGTGATTCTTCGCTCACTGTCTTGCTCAATTCATTGGTGCATCGTACAAGGGTCGGAGACCTGCTTTCCTCTATAGAAATTTTCACGGTTGGTGCTCTTCTCAACTGTCGTCAGTCGTTCCACCCTTGGCATTATCTACACGGATGACTTGACGAGAACATAATTCTCACCCCTCTGTAGTGAGCTTGGAGACCTGTCCAACCGTTCTTGTCCAGGGATCTTTATTCAATAAAACAACTGAAATTCGGAACTTCTGCCGGGGTTTTTCCTGGCACTAACAAACTTCAAAAATTCAAAAATTGAATTCTTATACTTTTTCGTTCGACAAATCAGTTGAACTTTATAGATTGAACAATATTGAGGTAACATCATAGTAAATTGTTGAGAGGAACTGCATGGAACTGCTGACTTCTTGTAAGGCGTTGCGAGGGGTGTATCAAGAATTCTTCATTAGAGTAGACTATGAAGGAAAAACAATGCACTGAAGCGAAATTGTTATTAGTTGTCCACATAGAGCGGTTCCAAGTGATCACAGAACATCCAAAAAATATGATGAAGTGCTACTTCCTCCATTTTGTCTCTGACAGGAAAACTTATGGAATCATTCACACACTACAGTAAACGAAGAAGAAGATGACAGTAACAGGGCCTTGCTCTCCATCTCAGTAATCAATTGTCTTCGCAACGTCCGGTTATAGTCATTTTCTTCTTTATTTAGTCTGGTTTGTGAAATATTTTTCCCGTCAAAGACTTTGAAAATCAGCCAAGAGATAAAATGGAGGGAGTACTACTTGAGCATGTTTTGGGATCAAATTTGACGCGCTATGTCAACAACTAATCATCACAATCTATCGCAATCTTCTCATACAGCCTACGGCCTATGCTGCAAACTTCTTACTAGTGGGGAATGACTATCATTTTCTGCTCGTTGAACAATATACAGCTCATCCAATCCAATCCATCTTTGCATAGAACTAATGACTTATATGCTCAGCAATCGCTGTAAAAAAAATTGTTCGTTCCGTTAACCAGCTGACGAACGTCAACCCTCAGAAGTCGAAACTTGTGCGAGCAATGGATCAACGAGGCCTTACCTTTTAACGTGCGATTACCCAGCACGGTGGCCCGGCGAGGATTCGAACCCCGGCCTTCCGCTTGATAGGCAGATATGCTAACCACTACACTACCGAGACCACGAAGTGGTTACTATACTGTGAAGTATAGTTAGATGAAAAACACCTATTTCATGTGTTCACTGTGTTGAAATTTATTCCTAGTAGGTGTTTTTTCTTTCGTAACGGTCTGCTCTACCAATGCGCAACTGGAAAAGTAGCTGAGTTTGTGCCAGGATGGATTGGATAAGCTGTACTAGTTCCGAACTCATTCTTCTAATGCAACCAATTTGTTACCCACTACAATTATTATAGTAAGGTGGCTATATACTGGCGTTTTCACTCCATATAAAAGATTGTCAGCAAATCAGACTACGGATCTGGCCTACTTGATCAAGAATTGATGAGGTAGACCGTAGTAATAACTCAAAAAATTGCCAGGTATCGTCACTCTCGCAGTTGAGATGACAGTCATGTGCACGTCCTTTGTTGCCTAGTGGCTTTGTCGTTGCGAATTCTGGTCAATGTGCTGAAAAAATTAGTTGATTGTTGATATTTTCATTTGAGCAATATAATATTGTGATCTCAATTCGAAAGATCGGTTTGGAAGTAGTATCACAATTCAGTCGAATATTATTTCCGTTAATGCGTGTGAGCGAATAGGAGTGAGAATTGTAATCAAATTTAATGAATATGTGGAATGAGAAAATGCCATTTTTTCTGGTGAGTGAAATCATTATCATTCTTAATAATCTTCTGGATTGAACTGAAAGTATCCAAAACACATATCACTGCATTTATAGAATATTCAGAACGCGTGCGCACCCTCTAGAATGTTGTTGCCAGCAAACTTCTCATGTGTTTTTTTATGATCACTATGGAATTTTTGAATAGTTATTGAATATACTAGAACGTGAGATCATTCTTGGTGGTAGGCCATTGGAGATGAAGTTTGTTTTCAACAAACGTCAGATTGATCTCGCGTTCTATTCTCTGTTCTAACCAAAAGTGATCTGTATTGGCAACAACGTGTTCCATGGATCGAGTGATCTCGATAATCTTCAGGAATTTCAACCACAAGCGCACCCTTGAGGCGTAAATTTGAACAACTACTCCCTGTCTACAGGTTTGTCTGAAACAATATCGCAACACTGAAAGCACCAGTATATAGCAATCTTATATTATAGTTACGAGAATATATAAACCGAGAATTGGTAACATGAACCTGAGTCGAAAGAACTTCTCAAATACACAATCACAATTCGCCCCTTCTCACTTTCTTCCGGATCCGCCGCTGCAGAGAGGTATCTGGATAATATAACCGAAACGTATATACATGTGAGGATAATAGGGTCTGTAAATTGAGCAATGGTGATGGAGTGCCTCAGGAAGGGAGACAATGGGAGATGCAAAGTATGATTTAGGTATCGTCCTCCGTCAAAGGAAACGCTAACAGGTAACGAAATTACGATTCAGCCGGAATCGAGGAGTTGAGGATGTTCTCTGTTGCTTTGAGAAAAAGTCGAATGGGGTGGGTACGAGTACGCACGCAGGCTTTGTCGAGGATTTTGAATATCCCTGCGGCTGGGGAATCATTATTCTGGGCTGAAATTGGATATGCTGTTTGGAATTTGATTGTTTTCGTGGGGAGAAAGAAGTATTGGGAAAATGACTTTTGTCTCTTCTTCTTCTTTTATTAGAAATCGACGTGTCCGAGCTTTTTTTAAAACTCTTACCTTTTATATTCAAAAACGGCTCTGATAAGTTTTCGTTGTTACACACTATATATATATATATATATATATATATATATATATATATATATATATATATATATATATGCAAGATGAATTTTCTGGGTTTTTTATCCGTTAGGTATCTTCTCAATTTTAGAACAACAACAATTGTTTCGCCTTGCAGTTATAGTTTTCATAATTGAATTTTTTTTTGGTATTACTTAATTGGACTGATTATTTGTAAATTTTATTTCGCGCGTCATCTCTATGACAATCCCTTCGAAGATGGCCAAGGAGGCGCGCGCATTGTGGGCTGAGAAAAATGCTCACACCAGTGTTGAATTGAACACAGTTGAACCGGCATCACCTCAACTTTTCCGCTACGAAAAAGTGCAAGTTATCAACAATTGTGCTCTATAAACCTCAAGTTTTGCGTGAACCTGTAGCTGTATTTGGATCCTTAATAAGAAACAATAGGCGATCGGCAATCAAAGTTATCACCGAAGAGGAAATTTACAGTCGGCGTCCTGAGAAGTGTCAAGGTAGGCCATCTTTTCATACTTCGGGATTGTCATTTCGATATAAAATCATTAATACCTAAAATTATTGAATACAGTCCACTTAAGAATCTTTGCGTATCATTATTATCGCAACAACAATTGAAAACTGTGAATTATTTTAAAAAGAGGAATGAGAATGTGGATAACGGACATTGGAAACCATATTGTGACAGGAAAGCTTGAAGACTGGAAAGCTTGAACAGAATAAAGCGTTCACTTTATTTCCATCTCCTTGTTGTGAGAGCACACCCGAATTTCAAAGGGACTCTTCTTCAATTCAGACAGTCGTCTAACCTTCTCCCACTTTGGAGCCATTCTCAAGACTTCTTCGTGACTTGGTGGCGAGGCCTAAGCCTCCTTAACCCCCAGCTCTCATCTTGACAAAGTGAAGGCTGTGGTTTTGTGGATAGAGGAATGGTATTTATAGCTGTATGAGAATCCGACGTTGATGAAACTGTCGGACCACATACAGGTCTGGTTTGAAAAGGATTAATCAATGGATTTGTTGATGGTAATGGTTTCCAGGAATTGGGAAGCCTTTGTGAGTGGTGTCGTTTGTTGAGGCATTGAGGGCGTTTTTCAATTTCTATTGCTTCGCGAACATTCTGAAGTGGAGTGTTTCTGCTGTGGCAATGGTCTTCGTGTTGTTGAAGTCAATTCTGTGTCCGGTTTCGTGGTGATGTTTGAAGAGAGTCTAGGTCATCTCCGAATTACGTACTGCTAGTTCGTGCTCTTAGGACCTGTTTGATACTCGTCGCTTCGTCTGTCCTATGTATGACGACTGTCCGAGAACATATCATATATATATATATATATATATATATATAATATAGGGGCTGGAGATACGAATTCACATTCACTTTGTATTTTCAATACAAATAATAGCCATTTGGCAACACATAAGAATGTTACTGCTCCTTCTGGGTGTTAGCAGTTGCTAGCAGTTAAATTTTTATACCAAGCCTAAGAAACTTGATTCAAACGATTAGTTTTGATTTCAAGATCTTCTGGAGTGGTCAGTGAACCACAAAATCAAATTCTGCCAATGTCAACGTTTCGGCCTTTCATTTGGTCATCCATAGGATATGGCATATTGAATTCTTTAATAAAAATTGAATTTTCCGAATGAACTTGATAGAAGAATAAATCATCAGAGAGCTATCTTTCGAATTGGTAAGGAATTGGTAAGGAATATAACGTTATCTTTTTTAGATCGGTTAACAAAATTCGCAGCCACCAAAACAACATTCAATGAAGAAACTGAAAACTATTGGACGAGAGAATGTGTTAAGGGGAACAGTGTAAGGAAAAATACTGACACAAAATCAAATGATGAATGTTTTTACGGGCGCTAGAATATTGAAAATTGTTGTTTCAGGTATTGATCCGTGTGCGAGTTGTTGAAGTTGTTCGACGTTTCGACTCTCATGCTGGAGTCTTTATCAAGAACTCAAATACATATCTTCATCGATACAGTAATTAAGCTCATCTACCCCCTTACGAATAGACCAGGAAAACTGCCGTATCAACTTCGACAGTTAGCCCTGCGTTTGAGTAACTGGTATTTAAACATATTCCTCTCACAATTCGGTCCGACTATTGATAAATCAATTACGATTTCATCGGTCAAACAGCATTGGTTGATCAACTTTCTTTTCGCTTTTCATCTTTAGTACCGCACCTTGACGGGAAAGAAGAAACACACTGTTAGGATAGAAGTTTCTGAAGTTTTTCATAACGAACATAGATTGTCAAACACGTTGATTTCGGTAAAATGGGTTAAGTGACTAAGCTTTATTCTTGTCCTAATGTTTGGCAGAGCCCAAAATGAGAAACTTTGTATAATTTTTATATATTTTTTTCATATCTGGAATGATTTCAACAATACAAATCTTGTTAAAATTGGCGTTGAAGAGAATTTCGTGAACTCCCACAGATAGATAACAACCAAAACAGCTTACTGAACAATTTCCCACATGTGAGAATATTTTTCAATAGGTATTATTCTCATCTGTTTGATCGAACAAACTATCTTTCCGTATCGATTCTGAAATTTCCAAAAAAATGCCCACCCGTGAATAAATTATGTTCGACTGCCACTAGTGGAGCACAGTACATTACAGTGATTCATGAACGTTTATTAAACCAAGTAAATATCATCATCCAGATTTATAGGGTGATCATTTACTGAATAATGGTGTAGTAAATCACCTCGTTGTCCTGCGAACTGTGCTGTTTCATTCTGTGATTTTTATACTCCGACAACTAGATAACGGCAGTTTATAGATTGGCTTCATTTTGAAATCGTTTTGTGGAAGGGGGAGTTTTGATAATATAGATCGAATCCTTCTGAAGATAATTTCTTATTTTACTACTGAGAAAGTGGACTATGTTGGCAATTGTGACTAGTTGGCAACATGGCACAATCAACCACAAGTTCGAAAACCGGCTCTCTTAAAGAAACGCCAATAAATTGTAGTAAATGTTCGGAAAAATTGAAAATTAGTAGTGCCTGTGAAAACTGTACGGTTCCCCTGCATGTGAAATGTGGAAATCGTATCGACAGTGGTGCAAAAGGTAGTCTTATAGTATTTGCAAAGTGTGTTGATGATACTGTAGCCATGATGTCAAAAACAGAAAATGAGCTGAATCACTCCTCTTCGTCGGTAGAGACAGTTATTGGTAGAGACTACTCAAACGGCGAAAGTTCGAATGTTACTGTTACGGATCTATTGAAAGAAAATCTCCTACTCAGGCAAATTATCGAACAAATGTGTGAACGGATTGAACTCATGTGCTTCAAAATAGGGCTTCTGGAGCAAAAACGTGAGATTTCTCCTTTGAGAAAACGCGATATCGAGGTCGCTACCATGCCAGAGGCTAAGCCCACGATTATCAGGAATATTCCTATCAGAAATGATGAAATTGAAAGTAGTAGTTCAAATTATGGAGAAAATAAATGGAATACTGTTGTAAGTCGTGGCAACAAGAAGAAGAAACGCAAACAAGCAGATGTTAGAAACACCCAAGAAACATTGGAGGTTAAAATGGTTGACAGTGTTGACACAAATAATGCAAAATCTACGAATCTGAATATTCATCAGAAAACTTTATCTGCAGCTATACATGAAGCGGAGACAGCTGCAAAATGTAATGAAATAATTAACTTGGACGCTGGGGTACGGAACAAAACATATATCAGCTACGGATTGACCCTTTGGGGCAATTCCTTTTACTCTGAAAAAGCATTCAAAATTCAAAAGCAATCCATTAGAATAATCTGTGGTGCCCATTATAGTGATTCTTGCCGGCCATTATTCTGTCATCTCAGTATCATGCCTTTGCCCACTTTATATATATTTCAGTCTTCGTTAGAGATTCATGAAAATAAAAATAAATTCCACACTAATTCAAACTACCACGATTATAACACACGCAATGCAGATCTGATCAGGTCTCGAAGATTTAAGTACTTTAAGTCTTTCAAAAACTCCATGCTCATTGAACTTTACAATGTACTTCTAACACATTGAAGGACAGAAACCAATCCACATTTAAAAATTCCATCAAAGCAATATTGCAGGAGAAGTGCTACTACAATATTGCTGAGTATATGGCTGACCCACCCAGGATGTGATTCAGAACCAACTTCATTGAAAAGCTTTTATTGCCATTTCATTTATACTTTTTATTTGATATCAGTATAAGGATTATTGCATAATATGGTAAAGGCTATATGTGTACACACATATTTTATATTTATATTTTGTATTGTTATTTTTTTATTTGTGAATTTTGTGCAATATTATCTGTATTTTCTGTATATACTTGCTACCTGACTTGCTACAAATGTTTTATAACATAACGTGGTTAAATAAACATCTATCTATTTATGTATATGAACGATTGAAAATACAGTTCTTTCTTCCTGAGAATTAGAAAAGAGCCCGATTGATTCTGACTCGGTGCATGACTTATGAAGTGACACTAGAGGAGACCTGTTTAAAGAATGATTTCTACACAAAAAGCGGATGAGCACTTCTAATCTTGAAACTTTTCCAAGAGATCAATAATTACCCTAACACCAAACTGATATTTTTGCACTCGACGCCTGTTTCGCTAACAAAGTTCAGGAGGAGTTCAGGAGAATAAAATTGATACTGAATCTAAAGCTATTGTTATAAGGAACGAACAGAATATAATAGAATTTGACATTCACAGGAAAGACACGAACACATTCAAATACATTCCAAATGACTTGAATCATTGTCCACGACATAAAATAGCGGCACTGCAATTCCTTGTCCATAGGTTAATAACTTCTCCATTGGAAAAAGATAAGTGCGACAATGAAAGGAAAGTGATTAGGTACGTAGCTGAAATGAAAGGTTTTAACCCAGAGATAGTTGATAAGATAATTAGAAAATGTAAATATAGGGAAACACTTCGTAAATCTTCGAATTCCCGAGAAGATAAGAAAAATGAAAAGTTTATAGTCATCCCATATGCACCTCAATACTTTAGGAGAACTTCAACAGATAATTCACAAAGTGAATATGAAAGGTGCATATATACAATTTCTTACAAATTACAACAGCTTCTTGGTAACCCAAAAGATAAATTAGAGAACTTAGAAAAGTCGGGAATTTACGAAATCAGTTGTCAGGATTGCAACAACAAATACCTCGAACTATCAAAACCCGTTTCAAAGAGGATGAAGTACGGAAGGTTACAAAAATCCAGTATCGCCCAACACGCTCTAGACAATGACCACAAAATTGGTGAAAGCAATCTTATACTGATAGATACAAGACATGACACAAGACTACTCGATGCCTGTGAGAGTCTAGAAGTAGCAAAATGTAAAAACAGTATGCATGGTGACAAGGGACCTATCCCTTTCAGCCCGCTTTTCAATTTATTGTTGAGAAAGTAATCAGAATAATCAATAATAACAGATGACGGACCTTGTCGGTAGTGACTGCACTAGTTCATTATTGAGAAATTAATTAAAATAGTTAACAGTAACAAACAAAGTCCATATCGGACCAAAAAACCTTAGGCATATAAACATCTAACCCTAGCATCAATTTTCTTCTCCTGAAGATGCTAACCTTGTTAGCGAAACGCGCGTCGAGTGCAAAAATATCAGTTTGGTGTTGGGATAATTGATCTCTAGTTTTCCACTAATCTTGAGAAGATCACTAAGAAGACCACTCATTATATCGAGATTAGCATTGAAATGGACATTCTTATCGATATGTATTATTTAACTTGTTCTAGAGCTGATTTCGAGTTCTTGGAATTGTAACTATTGATTGGAATGCCAGCAATTCTGATTGGAGAACAACCATAGCAACTTCATAAGGCGTAAGGATGAATATTCGTTTATCGCATAGACTCAGTTTGGGAAAACTTTTGCTGGAAGCTACGTATGTTGAAGCGTACAATACGATTCTGAAGACTAAAACTGTGCGGATCCCTACCTTCGGAAATTGTAGCTCATCATTGGCCAGAAGAAGGTATATTCATGTTTTTTCTGCTAAATTCAATATACGAAACACACCAAGTCACTTTTCCAATTTCCCACGTATTTGAGCCATTGGCGATTTGGGAACGAGAAGCTTTTTTTTTTGTTTGGAAAAAGAAAGGCATATTCTGTATTTTCTTTGCACAATAATACGATCGGAACATACACGTTTTTTTCATTCCAACTTCGTAACGTTTTCCGAATTAGGAAAACCATTTACACTACAAAACTCGAAAATAAATCTCCAATACGATTTAGAGGTTGAAAATACTGAAAAGACGATTCGTATTTAGAAGATTCTGGTATGCGACGGCACTTGGTGTGTATTCTCTTATTCCTCATATTGTTACAGTACATTTGAAAATTTCTAGGTGACAAATTCTCTAATTTCAAACAATATATTCAATATAAATGACATATTGACAATTTTGACAACTGATTAAGAACATTTTTCAATTTTCTCAAGTAGAAAAGGTCTTTCACAGAATTTGATTCTTTGGCGAGTATTACACCATTAAAATCATAATTTGAGGAAATAAACTGAATTCAGTTCGAAGATGCTCGAAATGATCGCCTTGAACTTCTTGACATAAGAACAGACTATTCGATATTTTACGCTGTACATTCTCATACACAGGAACGTCGATATTTCTTCTACTATTTCATGGAGTTGAGGGTCGATATATTCAGGCAATTATTGAATGTTTCTCCATTTTGTAGTAGGTGAAGATATTGACTTTATATTCTCACATGACCCCCCTCTTTCCATTTGCCCTATTTTTCAGATGGAGCACATTCGCCTTATTGACATTTTCATCTGTCAATTCCACTTCAAAATATAGTATTCACTCATCATTATCCCAATTTTGAATTTTTCAGTTGGACCGTTCAAACAATAAAGAAGGGGGACATTAAAGAAATGGTAAATGTATATATTATTAATTAAGTATAAATCTTTGCTTTGGACATTTGTTTGTCCTTCTTATCGAGCTTCTCATTTTTCAATAAATTGTTGTTGAAAATTGTAATCAAGCTAGCTTATTTTTTGTTTTTGAACTTTTTTATTTGAGCTTTGAACAATGCAGTTCGACAGCTTCCATGAAGATCCATTGACGGCGTTACACTATATGCCTAGTTTACTTATTATTGATACTTTTTGGTTTTTCGTTTTTTATAAGCTAATCAGTAGTTGGCATGTAACAAATGCCGGCAAAAGCATCCACTCACGTTCATGCAAACTACCCAACGTTTCAAACAGTTCTACGTTACAATCCGTCAGAAGTATCTCGTAATAACGCAGAGGATTTCAAATCCTTTGTCGTACAAAGGAAGAAATAATGAAAATTAGTGTGGACAAATAAAAGCACAGAAATTTGATTTAATAATTCAGTTTGTGTGCGTACAAACATTGGGAGCTGAGAGGTTGTGCTCAACTCTCCAAACCATGTGGGATTTCGGCAAATATACGTGATATCATGTGAATTTCTCGGTAATGGTTATATATCTAGTTTCGTTATTTGATTTGAGGGCAAGAGAAAATTGGAAAAGCATGGCGTGCGATTTAATATTTCATTATGAAATATGAATTTGAATAAGCCGAGTTAATGGAAAACGGATGGAAGAGTTTCCAACGTTGGGATGAAGCGGCTTCGCTGAAATTATCAGCACTGGACGGCAATTTCACGAAAGAATTTACCCACGAAACGATTTCCGTCTGGGGTTTTATCTTTATTGACATTTCATTAGGAAGATTTGGATAGCTTATTTCTCTCGCACTGATAACACAGAATAAATAACAGTAACTTCCTTGATGACTAGTACGCCAAAAAAAGCTGCACCCTATCACTGTTTGGTGATATTCTATTGTTTCGACTTGAATTTGCCAGACAAGTAACACGAATGGTGTATTTGATTCTCGGGTTGGATTGAAAATCTGTCCTATACTTGTATAGATTTCCATATCATTTCTTGATATACCTAAAAGAAACATTTTTAAATATAGTGACAATTATTTGCCATCATGTGTAGAAAAAATAACGCATGCAACTCCCATGTGATGGTTATTAATACACTCAAAACTCACCTTCGGCTCGGTTCGTATCCCGGTTCATGCTCATGAATTAATAATAATAATAATGATTTATTCATCGGAAAGATTACAAATATAGTAAAATACAGTATAATGATGAATAAACTGAAATTTCCACTGAGGGTTTAACCCTGTGTGTGGGTGACAAAAAATAAATATAAAAATGAGAAGTATGTAGAAGAAAAAGTATATAAGACAAGCACTAACCTAAATATAACACAGATAAAAATTACAAACATTTGACGATAATAGTAGTTACAAATAACATAAAATTAGCACAGTTTTACAGGTCATAAATTAAAATACAACAATTAGAACAGATATTGAATACATTTTAATTCTGAGGAGAAGTTTCAGTTTTTTTTTTATTTCTCTATGAGTTCATGTACTTCCTTTCTTTCTTTTTGTAATATGAAATTTTACAGTTGTTTTTTATATTTTCTGAGTGTAGGTTCATTTTTCAAGTTATCCGGTAGGTAATTGGACATTTTCGGAGCCATATAATTATAACTTTTTTGTCCCACTGTTTTGTTCATTTTCGGAATAATATGCATTTTTTTTTGTCTCGTGCTATAGGAATGGGTGAGTATCTTCAGATTTTCTTCATCGATATATTGTTTTATACATACTTACTACTACATAAGTACATACTTAATAACCATCATTTCATGATCGCTGCATAAGATACTAATTATCTATATCCGTACTCTAATAATAAAATTATATGCCCACAACCCGTTTTATAATGAAATCCATTACGACAGAGATTTTTCATTACGATACAGATTTTTCATTACAATACAGATTTTCAACCAATAAAAACCCATTATTTTTCAATCAAGCATGATGTGCATGCTCTGCATTTGACGTTTGTCGAGTCAAAATCGGTATAGGTATTGAATTTTTGACGAATATAGCCAAACCTCGATAATCATATCAAAATGTCTGATACCAGCGATATGGAAGAATCACCTTCGACACCTTCACCGGCAGACATACAGTTAGAATGATCGAATTTTTCATTTTACAAATGCATGATTTATCTCTTTATTATTATTATCAGCATTGTATATTTTCTCTCTCTATTTTATCTACATTCTTACTGCTATTTACAAGCTTTGTCCACAAGATTTGCACTTAATGACAATAAGGTATATTTATTATTATTATTTTTTCACTCAAATTTTCTGAGCTCTTCGTAGGCGAGCGGTATAAGGCGCTGATATCATAATAGCTAATTGGTAGAGATATGGGTTCGTATCCGGCTTTGAGTTATCTTTTTTCATAATTCTTGATCTTTTTTTCGTTTCTCATCGTTTTATTTCTCGAAGTAATACCATTAATTACAATTTTGCAGAATTTTTCATAGAGATTCGTTCAATTAGTATAATTGTTCTTCACCATTTATCGGATGTAGATGAAACAGCGTATGTAACTCTCATGTTATTAATACACTTGCATTAACCAAACGAAACTCACCTCCGGCTCGTTTCGTATCCCGGTTGATGCTCGTGTATTAATAACCATCATTACATGATCGTTGCATAATATACTACTACAGTTGTGCTATTTTGCCCGGTAATAGCTTTCTCCCCGAAGCACGACGAAATTCTCAATGATGGAACTGTTATTGCTCAGGCAACGAGGTGTGAAATTTCTTACTGGGGTGGAAGGGAAAATTATGTTAAACATGATGAATTGTTAGTAAACGTGAATTCTAAATTATCACACTGGTTACAAAGGATGAACAAATTCCTGAAGATGCTAACCTCGTTATCAGAACGCGCGTCGAGTGCATAAATATCAGTTTGGTGTTAGGGTAACTAGTCTCTAGGAAAAGTTTCATCTTTCACACCAAAGTTTCCAATATCATCGTTTATTGTACTTTATACCTAACCGAACAGAATAAAGAAAGTCCAAGAATCGGCGATGGTTGATGAATAAATAAAGGGTAGATCCATGTAATAGCATCACAATCGGTAATTGCAGATCAATTTCAGATGTGTTATACAAAATGTATTGCTATACTAGAGTTGTTACACGTAAAAATGTTAAACCACGTATTGTGATACAGTCGCTTAGTCTAAGTTATGTTTTTTCGAGTCAGTCGATGTGCAAATATATAAACTTCATCATATTTCATACGAGACAGAAAATTGAAGTAAGTCGGGAAGTCATGTCGATTCCTCCCTGGCAGGTAGTGTGTATTATTATGTCCAAGACTTGTCCCATGAAAATTTCGAAAAATACGATTGGGAAGGTTCGATTGCTGAATAGTGTTCCACTGATTTTTCCTTGAATTTTAACCTGATTCGCAAATGTAAGTCTTGTTCATTATTTTTCTTATAGCAGATTCACACGGAAGGGGAGCCCTGTTATGTTAGAAAATTACCGCGTGAATCAAGAGACAGGAGATACGAATTAACATTCACTTTGAATTTTTGAAGTTTGTAAGCCTCAGGAAAAACCCCTTTCGGCAAAGAGTTCCAAAGCTCAGCTGTTCTATTAAAAAAAGATCTGTGAGCAAGTGATGTTCGACAGGTCTCCAAATTCACAAGAAAGGGGTGGCAATTTGGAATTATAGCCCCGAGGAAGGCCGAAACGCCGAACGTTGATAATAAATAGTGACTAGTGGTTTGAGGGCTGGAGAAAGAAGTTTTTTTCATATAAATAATTATGCTTCTGAATGCCCTGTATATGTTTTATTCGAATATTCGTAATTCTAACGAGTTGTGCGACCCAAATCGGTGTTATTTCATTCTTTCTCTTGCTCGCGTTAATTACATTAGGCGACACCGACTGAATTCTTTCCCCCGGTGATGGGAACACAATCATCCAGAGGACTGGCTGTTTTTAATTAAAAGATGTCTCTTCGCAGAGGTTCCGACTGAAAAAGTTTTCTTCTCGTTATCATTCACTTTGATTAGTTTGATTCCATTTTTTTCCTGGCGTAAGAACGATTGATACTTCTGGAATCCATTTTTTGGGTTTTGTCTCCCCTAGATATGAAATGAAAAAAGTTTTAAGTACTTATATAAATTGGTATATTTGTCCCGATACGTAACTGTAACATTAAAAAAAAGGAAAATAGAGTCATCATTCGGAAATTCATTGAAAAAGTGCATGTAGTTTCCCTTTTCCAAAAAACAGACATAATAAGAACTTAAAGCTATTTTATTTTCATTTCTAGGGTAGAGAAACCCGCAAAAAATCATTCCAGAATATTTTTACCTCCTCCTGAATGGTTTTTGTTTCATTTCGTTTTTATTACAAACAAATATAACCTATACCCTTCAATCATATCTATAGATGGGACACAATAATCATTACATACCTATGTGATTCTTGTACTTACACTTTGTTTGGTGCTCGAATCAGACGAAAAGATATTTGATGAAAAATATACAATATATTCATAACGTTATGTGATTTCGTTGTCATCTGAAGGGTAGTATAATTTTTTACCAAATAAATACGCAACAAAACTCAATTCACATGTCCTAGGGTGGAATAGCTTCACTGACTGCATTCTGATAATTCTTATTCCCGAAAGAACAATATTTTAGTTTGACTTCTGAATCTTGAATGTCGAATTCTTGAAATCTTGATGCCTGATTCAAAGCCACGACACATTCGAATGGCTGGATGTGATGTTTGCCAAGTTGGACGTGCACCAAGCCACAACATGAATAATTACTCCACGTTCGTTTAAAATGAAATCGGTCATACAACACGTAATGGAGTTGGTGAAGAAGGAGGTTTTTGATACCATTTTCGACACCGCAACTTCAACCCTCTTGGAAGGGTGGGATTAACTCTTACTATTTCAAATAGAACAAGAGGTAATGCCTCTTTGAAAAGGACATTCAACTCTCTTTCAAATGACATCTCTTTCGTGCAATTCTTTCAAATCGAATCAGTTGTCATTTGAGAGATAATAAAATGTCCTTTTAAAAAAGGTATCACTTGACTCCTGGTTCTATTTCAAATGGTAAGGGTTGGTCCCACCCTTCCTAGAGGGTTGCATCGATATAGCGCTAAGGGATAACGTATACGGTATACCGTCTGCAAGTTTGCAATTACTCTATTGAATAATGTCATAAATGAAATCGTACTGCCGCCATATTGAAATAGGAAAAGTAGCTCCTACGCTTGCCTTATATAATTGAAAGGATTTTTCGTGTTGTATTGAATATTCTTAATAAAATTGCAATGAATGCGTGAGGTTTGGTGATGTAAAAAAATATTTCTTAATACTTTTTTCGTTGGAAAAGGAACAGAAAATTTTGTAAATGAACAATTTAGTATTTTGCCAACGCTTCGGACTTGCTGAAATCCATCATCAGGGCTCACAAATAAGTTTATCCATGTTAAAAAGATCAAAGATATAGACACTGGATTTCTAATCCTACAAACTGTTGCAGTGTTGAATATTGTATCAAAAAACTTCTCATTGACCAATATAATAACGTGTATAGCTTATCCAATTCATCTTGGCACAAACTCAGATACTTTTCCAGTTGCACACTGGTAATGTAGAATGAGACCTGAGACGAAAGAAAAAACACCTCCTAGGAATAAATGTTCAGACAGTGAACAGATATAATAGGTGTTTTTTAATCTAAGCATACTCCACAGAGATCGCTGTGCATAATCGTTATTATCTCTGTGCCAAGATGGATTGGGCAAGCTGTACGACCGATTTTTCTTCCGTCTGTATCGTTTCAAATAATAATATACCTATTTATATATCTATGTTGATTGAGCGGCCTGATTGAGAAGACTTTTGATCAAGGCCCGTCATAGGACAATATCTTGTTCCATTCAAAAGATAAGGGGTGGGACGAGTTTTTATGACCGCACTGTATAATCCAGTTACTTTCGAAGATCATATTCGCCCTTCGACTATTTCACCCGAAAACTGAGATTTTTGAATTGTGAATCGTTGCCTAAAACATCTTTTTCCAATTTCGGTTTATCGTTATATTTCCAATCTGTTCGATACTAATGAAAGTAATGATGGGATACTTTCGATATTTCTCAACAATTAAATTATTCAATGAACGATGACTTGACACTGTCGAATACGAATTGATCCAATATTCCATTATTCTAATTCGGGGTCTCAGTATTCGTGGATTCTGCTATTTCGGTAGGTTATAAACGGGATTGTGTCTCTATCGGAGTTTGGCGATTTATTGGGTTTCCATTTCATTACATGAATTGCCTCTGGTTTCATTAGAATATTTGTTTCTAGCGCAGAGGGTCGGGATATCTATATATTTCAAGGTTCGATTCATGTATGCCATTTTTTCTTCGTCTCTGCTTTCCGAACGAAAATAAATTCTGTCTAGATTATTGGGGGAGGTACGATTTAGTGGTGATTTTGGGTGTGTTCGAAGAATGACAATGAGGTTTCTACCCATTCTTTCCTTGGACCATCCATAAGACATGATTTGAGTGGCCTAGTTAGAGAAATTGAAAAAAAATATATTATTGCTACAAGACGTATCTCTCTCTCGAGGTTTCAACTGACGAAAACAAATAGGGCTGTGATTCTGCTGAATAAATATAATTATTTGCGAAAAATTGATTAGAGTTGAATGCTCAGAAGCGGTAACAATTGATACTCTTCATAGCTGTTCAGTTTGTAAATGTACCGCAATTTGAAAACATCAATAATCAATATATAATCAAATCTTAGATCTTAGACATATTTTTCAAAGACCTACATAAAGGAGAAGTATTTGTGAATACGTTTTGGAAACGGAAACAAATTTTGTTTCCAAATCGTTTACAAAGATTATTCTATATATATATATATATATATATATATATATATATGCTTTCGGAAATTTTCATTTCCTTCTTCAGGACTTTACTGAAAAACATATACAAAAAACTTGGTAACGTTAAAATTTTTAGTGTGGACAGATGTACTTACTATCATGAGCTTTTTCTAAAGCTATTCGCTTCATAACAATAGATCCGGATTTCATTTCATTTTTACTACAATATTTAAAATTTAATTTTTCTCTTAGAAAAAACTCATGATAGTGAGTACTTCTATCCAAACTGAGAATTTCAACGTTACCAATTTTATTGTATATCTTTTTTAGTAAAGTCCTGGAGAAAAAAATAAACATTTCCGAAAGCTTAACATAATACCAAACAGTTTAATTCAAATCCTTTGGCATCTTCAAAAATGACTGCGACCCCACAAAAAGAAATCACTTCTCTGGTTTCGAAGTTCATTTTTTCAACTATATATATATATATATATATATATATATATATATATATATATATATATATATATATATATAATTAATCTTTCCGGGGTAGAATGGAAATCTGCCCTTCTACACTTGGAAATATGGAAAGAAGAAAACATTCACCCACCATGAAATGATCAGTTTCAGCTAATAATTCATGTTGAATCATTCAACTGGAAGAGTAGAGAAATTGATATCAATATTAGTATCGGAATATAGCAAGTTGAGCATTTTCAGTTATATTCTCCCTAGAGCTTCTCAATTATTTTCAGGAATCCGACTTGCATTTTTTTTTTGGCAGCTGAGATTGTTCATTTGGAATTTTAATTCAAGCCCGCGGGAGAAAATAGAATTTAATTGGTGAAAAAAAAACTCGCTGCATTAATAGTCAGTAACGAAATAAAATCTTTCGTTGAAATCACAAATTTGTCAAGATATACTGTGTGGAAAAGCCATATGGAATAAATTCGAAAATACCTAAATGGAGGCGTGTTGAAAAATTCGCTGGGACACTCCGGTTGGTATTTTCAATTGCACCTTTTTTCCAATAAAAAATTGACATACAGGGTGTGTCAAGTAAGAGTGGTTAATACCAACTTTGTTATATCAAATACGACCCTACATATTACTCAATTTTTGGAATCCTTGGAATATTCCAGACATATCTCATTTACAATGTCCTATACCTATAAATAACTGTTTTCGGAAATATAAAGTCTTCTCAGCGGTATTGCAAAGAATATTCCGAGGATTCCAAAAATTGAGTAGTATATAGGGTGTAATCCCAAAATCCTTTGTTTCCTGAAAATATCTCACGCAACAATGAGCTCTCACTTTTCCTTCACTTGATAATATACTGAATAATCTCACATTCACCATCAAAGAATTTCTGTACAGGTACAATGTTTCTGGAGGCAAGCAGACAAGCACAACTCAAGCATTCAAAATGTTTAGGTGCAGTCTCGGTACCAACAGAAACTTTATAAAAATAGTCGATATGTATCTTTATGTGTACATTTTCATCTGAATTATACTACTTACAACCCTATATTTGGGATAACAGCGAGGATAACAGAGTAGGTATTGGTCACTCTCACATGATACACCCTGTATGAAAAGTTTTCTTTGTAAATAATGTTATTTTTGATTAGGAGAAGGAAAAGTTCATTCCTCTTGAATTTTTTTTTCTTGATAGGATGGAGGTTGTCACTGATTTGAGTTGACCTTGCTCAAATGCGTGTCAAACTTCAGGGTGCAAGATAACCATCCCTTAATAAACAATGGTTCTTCAATTATTGCTACCTTGACAACATTTTCGGACAAGTGGCCATCAAAAAACATTATTATTCCTGATGATATTTCAAAATACACTTCTGAAAACAAAACAAAATCATTTTAATAATCAAGAAGGAATGAACAAATTTTTGTATGAAATTTAAAATTTCTCACTTGAAATTTCCTCTTGTCCTGCATTTCCTGGGAATATCCACCTAATTTATGGAACAACTTCATGAATTTCTGAAATGAACGTCGCTAGTGAAAACTTTAAGCAGTAGCTTTTCATAACTTTCCGGAGTACCGCAAAATTAATTCACGAAACGAGTTCAAGAGATGTTTGTGAACAATAAAATAGTTGTCGACTCGTAGAATACAGATTGAAGTTTTATTTCTAACAGCAATGATGTCCTGGTAATGATCATAATGAATTGAAACAATAATTTTCAGAAGTTCTATGCGCATTGATTCCTTCAATTCAGGGAAGAAAAAAGAAAATGCCAACAAAACGTCCCTGTGTTGTTAATACGCAATCACAGCTCTATCGCTGTTGTTGTGTTTTTAGTTTTCATCAATTTCAGGGTTATCGACGCCATATATTCCGTAGAAAACTGCTTCTCACACAGAAGATGGCGCAATATGTAGTATCATGCACATTAACCCTCTGTTAGGCGCGCCACCATATGTAACGTCGTTAGTCGCGCTGGGACTGCCAGTCCCATATCAACAACGCAACCTGATTTTTGGTCATTTGAATTATTTTGGCTTAAAATGTTTTTAGTAAATTAATTTATTACTAAAGCGAGTTAAATTGCATTTGCATTATAATTTTATTGTGTTTTATAACTAGTGTTTTTATTGTTTATGAATTATTTTTTATATTTATACCTCTTATAGTAGTATTTGTGGATACGACTTTACACAATTCACGTGAAAATATTTAGCGAACAAAAAAGCAAGTAGGTAATAAATAAAATAATAATAAAATATAAAAATAATAAAATATAAAAATAATAAAAAAATAATAATATAAAGCAGGTACCTGACGCACTCTTTGCAAATTTTCTGAGGAATAAAACTATCCCTTCGCATGAAACTCAGGCAACTGGTTTCTAGAAGTTTACTGTGAGATGTCATAAAGTTAAGACGCTGTATCTATAATAGTTTTGATATAATTGAGAAAATTGCAAATCATGGGACTGCCAGTCCCATGCGCGACTAACGGAGGGTTATTTGGAACAGCTAGTATGATATAGTTGTCTACGGAAATGTCATTTGGTAGGTGCATCCCCACGCTTGATGGAAATATTATGCAGAATAGCACAAGCGGAAACAATTTCAGCTGCTTTCACTGAAAATGTATGTATGTACAGCACGCTGTGAAGGAAAACATCAAAAGTGACATTCCAAAACTCTTATAACTCTTTCAACTATGTTAAGAATCCTTCTCAACTCCTTATTGAATTAATCTGTTTTTCATAAGAAAATACTTCCACAATTGGCAACATCAGCCATGATTACAATCACCGATCTTGTCTCAACCTTAAGTAGTGATTTTGAAGTAGATGATTCCTGATGATAGGTCCTTTTGATCCATATATCAGCAGCTTGCACTGATCCTGGATATGCCTAATCAATGCCAAGCACTATCATAACAGCATTGCAAATTATCTACACCTCAGTACTATGAAATATACGTCTGTATCAAAATGAAAACCAATGAAAGTTTTCATCAAGAGTATGTATATGAGTGTGTAAGTGTATTAGTATTTCACCTCATGTTGGAAGTGATCCACTGAAAGCAATAGTCATTACGTCAATACACCTGGATTTATCAGTCTCACCTTGTCCTCACAGGATGTGCAGCACTGCTTTCTATCTTTCATTTCTTTTTGAGAAATTCTGAGCACCACTGTCGACTATATTCAATTCAGATAATATTCCTATACCTTTCATGTTTTTTCTTCCAGTACATTTCATAAAGAATAGTAATACGACATGAAAAGTGATGTATCTCTTCAATTTGTCAATGGTTCTCGATATGAATACTGGAAATAATATAGCGATATTCTGAATTTATTATTGGGAACGTGATACAGGCAAATGGTAGATTTATGCAATTTCCTTTTACTGTCATATATATTTCATGGAAATTATTACGAGGTTCCTTTTGCATATAAACTCACTGCCTTTTATCGTGCATCTTCAATATCGTTCATGGTTATCAAGGGAGTTCGTAGCAGAAAATTTTACATGTCTATTGAATTTATTTCGTAGGTATATTCCATATCATATGCGAACTATAACCGCGTTCTTATTATTATATTCGTCATACAATCGTTTCCTAGAAAACGGTTTCTACCAGATGGCGACAAGTTGATTGTTGTTCAACTGAATATTGTTGCTATTGCCAACACTTCATACCAAGTATCACCACTTTCATTCGGATTGGAAGGCCGTCGTTTTTTGGATTTTTTTTCAGACGTTTTGTTGGCGCGAGAGACTAGCTTCTTCAAAGGCTTATACATCTTGAGTTTGACTCTGAAGAAGCTAGCCACTCGCGTCAGCCAAACGTCAATAAGAAATTTCAAAAAATGATGACCTTCAAACCCGAACAAAAGTAGTGAGAGAACCTCGGCCGCGAAAGCATTAACCATTTTGTCACTTTATACCAAGCTTCATCTTTTCAAAAAGAACATCTGAAAATAATGGAATGTGTGAAAGTTTTCTAGGTTCAGAAAGTTCATATAAGTTCAGGATTGAGATTAGAATGAGGAATATGAACATTTTTGATCTTTACTTTCGACACTCAGTAATCATCTTGAGGACAGGTAGAAGCCATCAAAAGTCTCAAAAGTGACATGTATGTTTTCTCTAGATTTCCGCAGAAGACTGAAACATATGTTCATGATGGAGTATGAGATAATGTGAAATTGCATGTATTACCAGGAAAGAGACATGAAGAAATCGTGTGGTATGATTTCAAGCACTATATCAGTATTAGCAACAACAAAAAGTAACTGAACAAAAAATATTAGAAAATATAAGATAAACACTATTCAATGAATCAATCTATTATTCTGGAGTCAACCATTGAATAATTCGAAATGAAAGAACTACAGAAGTGTAAGCAGAAAAAAGAAAAAACCAAGAAGGTCTGAACCACTGAATAAACCGTCAAAGACATGTGATTCAGAACGCAAGAGCCCAATCCATCTCTGTATATTATTCATATACATTGCCTACCGGTCCTATTCCAATAAGCATACATTCAAAAGTATTACGAAACTTCCCAATATGTGAAAACATAATAGCTTCTATTCCCAAGAATGAATGAAATGGTAGGTAAACGTTGACACCCATCAAGATTGCCATACCAAAGTTGGCCCTCTGTCTATATTGCATTCTGGTATCCTATACGGCTCCTATTCCAGAATCAAGAAGCATATAATATCTCTGGTGCGTTGACTGATATGCTTTTGTTTAGTCTATTTCTCTCTATCTGAGAAATATCTCTTACTTACAATTTTTGACGATGGGTGATGATACAAATGTGATTTTTTAGAGCTATAATTACAATCAAGCGACAGCTCACGGGTGAATTTTATCAGTACACAAATTTCGTGCAGACTGGCCACCTTATAGAAAGTTAACCACTTACAGACGATGTAGTCCAGTAAATGAAGATCCGAAACTAGGAAAAGCTGTGAACAAGTCTATGCGTTCTTCACTTGTGGCTAAATTTTTAGGTCGTCACAGATGTTTTCGAAAAACCCAAAACTTAACACGATTGCGATCATGGCAATGGCCGAAAATGCCCCCCCAAACCTAGAAAAATAGGTCTTCCGCCAATATCTGGCTTAATATACGAATTAGAGTATTTTCGTTCATACAAAAATCAAAGATCGTCTCATTATCTACAAAAATGAGCCTCATCATTTTTTCCGAAAACTCAACAGTTTTCGAGATAAAGGTCCAAAAGTTTCCTCATTTCAGCTGCCACTTTCTCTATAGGAATTCTGTTGTCTATGCATTCGCTTGGAAGCGGGCGGACGAATTGTTTCATAACTCAGGCTAAAACTGACATTTTCCAATGATTCAAAGTTCAAGATAATAAGGAAACCCGTAGCTATCATTCCATTTATTTCGAAGTTCTTTCTTAGTTGGCAAAAAGATTGAATAAGCTGTGAAAGTGTTTTTCCCGCACCATTTCGACACTGTTTCATTAATTTGTTTACATCATTTTCAAAAATAGTCTTTCTTCGAAAATTTTTCTTTATAATGGGTCCTTGGGGGGTCTTGAATGATCTCTGAATTTTTTTTGTACTTTTCCCGCGTTCTAATAAATGATCCATTTGTTTATTTACATTTTTCATGCGATTTCGGAGTTATGTAGAATCTGTGGAACAACCGCGAATTTAAAATTATTAGCCGTAAAAAATATATATGTATTCGGAAACCAGAGCATCTTGGCTTCAAAATGATGTGCATGGCAAGTCGATAAAATGGCTAATCATTTTTCAATTCTATTTTTGAAAAAAAATGTAAACAAATTAATGAAACAGTGTCGAAATGGTGCGGAAATAAACTTACACAGCTTATTAAACTGAGTGATGAAACAATTCGTCCGCCCGCCTCCAAGCGAATGCATAGACAACAGAATTCCTATAGAGAAAGCGGCCAGAAAAACCAAAGCCGTTAATATTGGAATTTCATATTTCTTCTAGACCAAGAAGCTCCGAGTTCATTCTAAAATATGCCGAGCGAAAAAAACTTCAAACTGGCATTCTCATACCTCTTGGAATAAACCCAACCACGGGTTGTTATGCTTACAAGAAAAACTTATTTAATACCTAGTATTACACGAGAACCCCATCGTACAACCGGGCCTGAAACCCGCCAGTAAAACCAAAGCCGTTCATCAAGCTGCGATCGCTTTTTCACCGTGAAGCGCCATCGAACGCGAGAGCTGATCTGGCGTGTTTCAATCGAGACCGATGTTTACTTTCAATCTAGAGCCGGCCGCATCACCTCAAACGGGTGTAATTTTCTACGGTCTGTCGATGGAATTCGACTATCCCGCTATCGAATTGACGGTGATTGATCGGGTTTCGGCGGTCAGCCAGATAGAAAGGGTAGCGAAGGATTCCCAGAGAGATTTTCCCTGGGGCGTGGCTGAGATTTGCAGCAGGTGATTCGAGATTTCGTGGGAGTTTAAGGTGAGTTGATGCAGGGAACACATTTCGGAACGGATCACCTGAAGGCAGAATTCGTTCAGGCCAGTCTCAAGTTGCCTAAACAGTGGGTTAATGGACTTACCCTCATAAAAAAAAACAACTACCCCCGGCTATTACCATGTAGGGCTTCGAATTACTTCGAACTCGTATTTTAGTTTGCAATATTCTTCAAGCAGCAACAATCATATATATTGTCGATATTGTTTTTCTTATAAGCAGATTCACATAAAAATGTTTCAAGAATACTCGTTAATCAAGGGACAGGATATACAAATTAACATCAAATTGGAATACTTGAAGTTTGTAGGCCTCTAAAATAACCCTCTTCACAAGGAGTCCCAAAGATCAGCTGTTCTATTGAAAAAATATCCTTGAGCAAAGGAGTTTCCGCAGGTGTCTAAGCCTTCAACAAAGCGGTGGAAATTCTACACTCGTCGGGTAATCCGTGTTGGTACTGTCACGGTCGACAATTCAGATAAGCACCGACCGTGAAGAAGAGTTACAAGTCTTCGAACTTTCCAATTATGCCAACGATCAGAAGCTCTTGAAAAGTCTAGTGCAACAGCTTTCGTTTTTCTGAATGTTTCGATGGAATGCTGCCAAATATGTGTAACATACGCCAATAAGTAATCGGTTGATATTTTTTGGCGAACTCCGTATTCTCGATAATTAATCATTCCTGATTTCTCCAGATATTTAATGAGCTTAAAACGAATGGCTGTTGTTTATACCCATTGAAAATGAAAGTCCTGACGGAAAACATGCCACTATTCTCCTACTAGGATTGAGACAAATATTTTTTGAAACCTGGTGTTTAGGAGGTCATAATTGAAATTTAATTATCATATGATATGATCCAATTCATACAAATAATTCCTGAGACAATTCACGTTAAGGTACTGTCTTCAATCAATTACCACAAACTCTATTATTCAATTTAGTAAAATCATATTGAAGAGACGAGAACAGTTCGATTCTCTGTATGGATTCAATTGAAATGATGGTTTTGAGTTCACATATAAAATAATATTACTCGAATTGGGGCGTTTCTCTGATTCGTCGGAATGATTCCTAATAAAACGTGTTTTTTTTTGTCTTTTATTCTATCCGATCCAAAGGATTTCTTTGGATTTCACCATTTATTTTCAATGAATAGGTTATATTCGTTTCCCATGTCGAACAATGAAGTATCTACCCCAATGGCAAATCAAACAAAATCGTTTAAAAGGGTTCGGAACCAGTTTTTATGTGATTAATAATGGTTATACCATAATTATTCGATGCACTCATATTAATTATGACGTGTCAATATTCAAGACTAGTTCTGTATTCATGTTGTGGTCCAAGAGACAGAATACCTAGAAGTCGACTTTTACTCATCTGTTCACCGGATGAAAGATACTTTTTATAGGGTTTCACAAATAGAGGAATACGCCTATAATGGCTTGCCTATCAAAATGTGGTCCAGACTTTATACAGTGAGATTCAAAATTTTTCACCATATGGAAAAATTTTTCATTATCGATTCGTCAGAAAATTCCATTGAGTATTGATTTCAATTCCGAACAACTCTTTCCAATGAACTTTCTGCTTATGTCAAAAATGAGATGCGGTTTGAACCTGATGAAAATTCCTATTATTTGATCTCCCCTGTACACTGTTCGGAAATTTGAAAATTTGACAATTCATGTGCAACTATTCTGCGAGACATCAATTCTCATGAAGACTTTTTATTGTACAAATTTTTGCATCCCACTGTATAAAGCCTGGACCACATTTCGATAGACCCAATATAGGCGTATTTGTCTTTATATGAAACCCCATAAAAAGTATGTTTCATCCGATAAACAGATGGGTGAAGGTCGACCTCTATTTCGTCTCTCAGACCATCAAAAGCTTCATTTCCAAGAGTTTTGTTATTATGGAATATTTCTCGAAATACCCATCTCACTACAGTCAGGAATATTGTCGCGTTCTTGGCTATGAATCAAGCGAACTAATTCCTCACTTGTATCCTTGTAACAGAAGAATTGAAATACCAGATGAAAGAACTTTTAGAGTTACATTGTCAACTTTCAACAAAGACCGTCCAACTTTGACTACACAAAAGATTTCATAAGCATGAAAGATGTGCAAGAGTATAACTAGTTTTGTGAATATTAATAAAAAGTAGCCATTATCCAGAAGGCACGTTCATATAAAACTATCCGAAAAACTTGTTTCGATTCGCAAATTAGTTGAAGGCGTAGGTTCTTGCAATTATCTGAGGAACTTTCCATTTTCTAATTATATTCTGCATAGTTTATAAAGTGAACGATGAGAACTTTTATATAATCGGTATACTGCTTCATTTCTAGTGATATTAATCATTACTTCCGAAATAAGGAGTTGAAATCTATAGAACAGAAAAATCTCAAACAGCTTAGGTATAGAGAGGTATTCGATTGAAATAATAAAATCTGGAAGTGAATCAGGTCATTAATAGCTCCTTGCTAGTCTTCCTCTGAGGACAGAATGATGTAGTTGAATGAACTTCTTATGGTTTTTTTATACTCAAGTAAAAAATAATCATGAAAATATTTATATATCGTCGATTTTTTTTAGTTGCTATTTTTATTCGAATATGGGTTTGTGTTACTTGAACATGAATACCAAAGAATCGAGGGGATTTCTGGGAGTTATTTCAGACTATTAATTGAAGATAATGTTCGTTGGGATATAATTTGTTGGGCTATAAAATTGAGATACCGTTAAATCCCATGGGATATAATATATTGAGAATCTTATTATTGTCGTTATGATTATAACCCATTCTGCACAATCCCAGCATTTTGTAGTTTTAGTTGATTGATTTGAATTAATTTTCAGCTGATAACTGAAAAATCCGGATGCCAATTATTCATCTTTCATCTGTATACATATTAAAAAAAGTCGTGTTAGTTAAACAATTCATAACTCAAGAATGGCTTAACCGATTTGGGAGAGAATTTTTGAGGACGTAGCTCAGAACTTGAAGATGGAAATAGAATGCTTTTTATCCCGCATTACCGTGTTTTCGGAAATTCCACTCCTAAGAGGGTGAAATAAGGACGCCAAGTTTGTATGGGACAATGATGCCTTGGTCCAATCTACTTCAAATTTTGCATAAAGATTCTTTTACAGAATTGATGGAAGTCGCGTTTTGTATTTTATTGAAATAAATCGCCCAAATGGGTTGAAAAGAGGTAATGAAATAATTTAAGGGGTTAATCAACGCACAGCTTAAAACACTGATCTTAGAGATCTGAAACTTGAAGGGGGTGTTCTTTGTATGACTTAGGCATCCGATAGGTAAGGGTGGTGAAAAAGGGGTCAAAGTTTGTGTGTGAGAGACAACGTGATTACCAGGTCCGATTTAAGTAAAAACATTTTTTATCAGAATAGATGGAAGACGTTTTTCGTATTTTATCGAAATTCATTGTCTTGCGGGGTTGAAAAGGGGTAGAAAGTTGATTAATAAACGCACAGCCCCAACCACTGACCGTAGATAACTGAAATTTCGAGGGTGTGGTCTCTGTATGACGTATCTATTCGATAGATAGATCCTTCATTTTCCAATAGAAGACATTTACAGCATCGTATAAAATTGTCTCTCACGTATGCGGTCATTGGTCAAGTTCATGACTGTTACGGTTACTAATATCTGATGGTTGCGCATAGTCTTGTCTGCTTTGGATTCTCATGATTTGAGTTTTATTCAGATTTAGATATTATCTGTTTTTAGAGCACCAATCTATAGTACTATTCATGATATCTAAACAATTATTATTGTTATGTTCTTCATCACTAACAACAATAGAAATGTCTGCACATAGAATGCAAGATTTGTCATCAAATAATTCGTACAGATCATTTATGTACGGTACGAATAAAATAGGGCCAAGCACAGAGCCTTGCGGGATACCCATAGATACGTATTCCGTTGGAATAAAGCCTAGAGAGAAGCATATCCTGATTGACACAGTAGAATGCTCTGCTCAAATCACAGAAGATTCCAGTGGGGCATTCACCCGCCACAACAAAGTTTACAGTTTCTTCCATAAATGCACTAGTTGATCAGCCTGGATGGAAATTATGCTGACCTTCAGTTATTATCTTCGTTCTCATCAGAAAATCCTGAGTCTCTCAGAATATGACAAGAATATGATGAGAAATGGTTTTCCGAAATTCAACCCCTAAGGGGGTGAAAAACGGGGTCAAAGTTTATATGGGACAATGTACTTCAATCTTCTTAAAATTTTGCAGACACATTTTTCAACAGAATTGATATAAGACGTGTTTTGTTTTTCATTGAAATTCATTGTCTAACGGGGTAAAAAATGGATTTATAACATTTTCGACTTTTTTCAAACTTTCTTTTGGGTGCGCCCATAATGCAGAGCCGTGATGAACCTCATAAAACTTAGTACTAAGAACTACCCACTATAATTGCATCACAAAAATAATTAACGCTCAATGAAGTGGGCACGGATCAGCTAGTTCATTGTAAAAGGAACAAGTTCGTTTGATATAAAATGCGCCTCGTGAATGGCAACATTGCATATTACATAATTTTCTTTTTCATATCGTGAAAAATATAACCCTTCTGACAGGAAGTCTATATCCCTCATGATTTATGGATCTCTCATATATGTAATAACTTTTTTAGGGCTGTTTTCGTTTTGAATTCTTCCCATACTATCAACTCACATACGGAACATTATCATTTCCATAATTTTTTTTCGAATAAGCAAAAACCCACAAATTCGCGCGGAAACAATGTTATACGAGACACGCGTGAGAAATGACATGTCAGATTTCATTCGTCGGTGGATATGTCAACAAAGTAGGGCAGACTGATGAAATATAAGAAAAGAAAAAAGATTTCGGACCAGAGGAGTTTTCTTGAATCACTGTTGACAGCGGAAGTTACATCAGGAGCCGACTTCTCTGAGAAGAAATAAACGATGTACTCTGTTTCAACAGGAAAGACTCCAGTCCGAGTCTTGTTTGCACAACTTCATTTCGTTGAAGGAAAACCCGCTCCTTCGCCCAGAGTTCGTATTAAACTCGGCTTCAAGGTGGGTTGAGATATTAAATTGGCTGGAGTGGTCTACGAGGAACGGGTTTTTTAATTAGGTTTCATTAGAGCTGGTAGCTTATCTTTCTCGTTTGAACACGAGATTTTCCGAAAGTGTACAACTTCTGGTTATCTCGGCTGTTTGCTGATCGTAATGCGTTTTTATTCTGTACATAAACTGAATTTTCCTGGTGTTATGGAGGAATGAATATCAGAGTACAGTGAGCCAATGCATAATTGACCGTGTACTGATTTGTTAGTATGGAAAATCGTTATTGAATTATTCAAACCCATTCAAGCGAATAGATGAATTGAAAGATGTATCAACCTCAATTTCAATGTTCTAGAAAAAAAACGCCATCTTCCATCTTTCAATATTCCTAGTTCATTGACATCAAAATTGAAACGATTACAGGGTACACAAACATGAAACAATCTCCGAATTCGCAAACTTACACGGATGCGCACTGAGCATTTTGCCTCAGAAAGAGGACCGGAGCAAAGTTGCATCCTCAGCATATGAATCTTGAGGAAGGTCAAGATCATCAATCCAGTATTTGAAAAACGCATTAAGTATCTTACTTGTTTACTCTCCAGAAGAAACGGTTCAGACAAAATTCAGAAATCAAGTTTCAAGTTGACACTACACACCTGGTATCCGCAACCACATTCAAGTGACATATCTGATATATTCCACAACAAATTCATTGATGGGTGCTATCGCCTTTCGTTACATGTCGAACATTCTCAAGAAACTATAAAACTGTGGATACAACCATCAAATCGTACCACTTCGCGTAAGTATAAATATAACGTTTAATATACCTGCCGCCGTATGATTGTCGTTGCTGTAAAAAACAAATTGTGGAGAGCAATAACTTGCTGACCTCATTTGATCATCAACGCATGAAATTAAAAAATATTCATTTGTCTCTGGAAAATGAATATTGTCTTTCAAATTCTGGTGACGTTGTGGCAAAGGAAGTATGGCGAAGGTGCCGTATTGAAAATTTGGTGAATGTGCCATGTTGGAATGGCGGAGCCAGCACCGACATTTTGGCGGAGCCAAGTTGAAATTCTGGCGAAGATGCCACGTTGAAAGTCTGGCGAAGGTGAAAGTTGAAAACTAGTTCGCTTTCATTTTCCTTGTTATACCGAAAGGTGGAGATTATTATGGAAATGGCTTCTGATGGAAGCCGACAATCAGCAAAATGTTAATTTGCTTCAGCAGCGCGCTTTCGACTAGAATAGTCATCATTAGTCTGACACGAATGTAAGTCATTGTTGAAAAAAAATCATATTATGCAATTGATGAACCAGAATCAAACTACTGATTTGCTAACTGAATTTTTTCATCCGAATCAACGTCTTTTTCATATTCACACTATAAAACGTCATAGTTTGAATATTTTGCTTTCGAACAATTCAGGCTTGTTCGAAAAAAAATTTCACCCAATTTCACGAAAATATAAAGAAAATGCGATACTTTCTGCGAGTTATGAATTGAAAAAAAAAAAAGGGTTTTTCTAAATTTTTTCCAATCATTTTGGGATTATGGTCAATGATGTCTGATAATTGGCTTGTGATTTTTCCATTATCCACAACTTTCACATTAAACATTTTTCTATAGAATAGATAGTTCAGCCGCGAATCACGAAAATAGATTATTCACTCCTCAACACGTGTATATTACGACTCTCACCCCCTTTCAGGACGTTTACCTAGTCGGGTCAATTCACAATTACCACATTTTTCATATAAAAATTCTGGCGAAGGTACAATATTGATATTCTAGCAGAGGTGCTACATTATAATTCTGGCGGCGGTACCATGTTGTGATTCTGGCGCAGGTGCCATGGTGAGATTATGGCCAAGGTGTATATATAACTGGCGGAGGGGAAAGTTGAAAAATATTCATTTTAAATGTGGTTTTTGATGGAAGCCAACAGTCAGTGAATTGTAAATTCACTAAATGAAATATATATTTGAAAAAGTCACAGCAGCGCGCTTTCAAATCATCATCAGTGCTATTCTCAAAGTTAGTCGTTGAAAAATATTTATGATATGCAATTAGAGAACCAGAATCATACCACCAAATTGCTTACAGATTTTCTTCAACAATTCGAGCTTGTGATGAGTGTGAATAGTAACATTTTCACCCATTTTCATAAAATTATGAAAAAAAAAACGCGACAATTTCCGCGAGTTATAAATTAGAAACCTAGATGGGTTTTGAATTTATTCTGCCCAATGCCTGATACTATGCTCAAGATTCTTCCATTATCTACAACTTTCACATTTAACATATTTCTATAGAAAATTTAATTGAGCCGTAAATCACGAAAATAGATGACTCATTCCTCAACTCTCACTCCCTTTCAGGGCTTTTACCTAGTCGGATCGATTCCCAAATACTCACATCCACACTTTTCATATTGAAATTCTGGCAAAATGTGATGAGTGCAATGGTTGAGCCACGGCGAAGGTGCCATATTGAATTCTGGCGAAGGTACCATATCGAATTCTGGCAAAGGTGCCATATCGAATTCTGGCGAAGGTGCCACCGTGAAATTCTGACGAAGGGACAACATTGAAATTCTGGCGGAGGTGTCATGATGTGATTCTGGCGAAGGTTTGCAATAGAACTGAGATTTTCCTATTATCTACTACTTTCACTTTCAACATTATTCTATAGAATGGACAGTTGAGCCGCGACTTATAAAAATAGATTATGCACCCCTCAACACGTTTATACCACGACTCTCTCACCTCTTCCAGGACATACGCTCAGTCAGGTCGATTTCCAATTACTCACATCAACTACATTTTTCATATTTGAATTTCTGCCGAAGCTGCCATATTTAAATTCTGTCGAAGGTGCATATCGAAATTCTGGCGAAAGTGCAATATCAAACTTCTGGCGGAGGTGAAAGTGGAACAATAGTTCGCTTTCAATTTCGTCATACCGAAAGGTGGTCATTTTGGATATGGTTTTTGATGGAATCCGAAAATCAGCAAAATGTAAATTTATTTAGAGACGTGCAGGAATATATATTTTGTTAAATCATAGCATCGCAATTCGACTTAAATAGTTATCATCAGTGCCATTCTGAAAGTTGGTCATTGTTGAGAAATATTAATAATATGCAATTGGAGAACCAGAATCATAGTACTGATTTGCTTATTGAATTTTTAAATCAGTACCCACGTCTCTTTACATATTCACCCCATAAAACATCATAATTTGAATCTTTTGCTTTCGAACAATTAAAAATAATTGCAAGATTGCGATTGTTTCCTCGCGTTATAAATTAAAAACCAAAATGAGTTTTTTATTTATTTTTTATTATTTCGGGGCTATGGTCAGTAATGTCTGATAATGAGCTCAAGATTTTTCCATTATCTACAACTTTCACATTTAACATTTTTCTAGATTCTTCAACAAATATAATTTCTCACTCTTTAAGTCAAGAACTCATAGATAGAATCGAATTCGAAAAAATATTTGAATTTTATATTGATTCGGATATCTTTCACACAATCATTTTTTTTATGCTACAAGATTGACGAAGTTTATCCTCCAATAGATACGTAATTCCTCAACAAAATTTCGACTTTATTCCTTCAGAAAAAAGTAGGAATCAAACATTCATTTCATTTCTGAACAAGCTCTTGAATGATAAACTATACTCCTCAATAATATTGTTGAAGATTGACTTCCCAGTGCTGATTTCATGTGCTGAGATTAGAGTCCAGATCAAAAACCATTTCCAGATGCAAACGAGAACAAACTAAAATTATGTCTTGAGCACCAATTAATGTGATGTGTTCTAACACTAACAATGTGTGAATATATGTGTGATATTTTCCACTGCAGGGGACTGAGGAACAAATCGCGAATATATTTATAAGTAATTGGGAAATATGTTATAGGTGAATTATTTGTACCGTAGTGTTCTTGGTTTCTGACCTACCACAAAATAATGACGTTCAAACATGAATTATTATTTATCATTTTTTTGTTAACTGAATTCTTATTCTCCTTTTTGATTCGTTTGTATTTTCTTCGTTACACTATTCTTGTATATTTGTATATTTTACAACTGATTTCACGTTACTCAGCTATGTAATAAATGCCTTGCAAATGGTTTTTGTTGGACAATATATTAATACTATCATTACTAACTATTTGATTTTCTTGCATGTGTGCAGTCTTTCGCAAACTTGCAAAAAAATACCAGTTCTTTGGAAGCAGGTTCTGTGAATTGAGAAAAAGACAGGCCATGAAACGGAACTCTGTGGAACACCCCACAAACGCTTGCCGTATCAGAGTTTACGTTATATTAGATCACGAAATGCTTAATAAGATAAAAACCAGTCTGGTTATCTTCCTCTGAGACCATGAAACACTAATTTTCATAGAATATTTTCAACAATTTCGCCTTTGAATGCTTCCATACGAATATAGTTTATAACAATACTACTGCGAAACGTGACATTTTTTGTGAATTATCACATCCGCCCAAGTAATGTACACTATTTTCTCTACGACCACCTATTTCATCAAACAAATGTTAATATCAAATCGTGTATATTGAGTTGCCTGACCAATCTTACGTTTTATTTGTGAGGTTCTTTGTGAATATAGTCTCTATAAAAAGGGCACATGAATTTACAAATACTCCACTTACTTGGTTCAAAATTTCGTTGCAAAATACCTGAATTTTGTTTTGATAAATTAAAAATACAAGTGGATCAGCTATGAGAGACCTGGATCAGAAGTGGCCTGACCGCAGAGAGCGCTCGTCAAAAACAAAATCGCGAGTGAGATAAACGCAGAGATGGCCGCAGAGATGACCGCAGACCGCAGAGAGCGCTCGAAGAAAACAAAATATTCGTGAAAGAAAGTGAGATGATAATGATGATGATGAATTTTATTGACGTTAGAGAAAAATACATGGGGCGTGCAACATCAAAGAAAAATGGCCGCTGTTACAGGGTGTGCTAAAAGCAGGGCGGGGTATGCAGCAATCGTAGGACATATCATGATTAGAATAATGTAAATGAACCTACGAGTACATAACTCTGATTATGTTAATTCAAATCTTAATTAGCTCTGTCAGTAGAGTATCCGGTAAGATAACCGCAAGGTTATGGAATTGATATTCGGCGTCAACTTTATTTTTCCTTTTTCTTTATAATTGGTTTTCAGTTCAATTTTCACCTCAATAAAATCATTAAGAAACAGCAATTAATAATTACATCCGGGAATTTTAAAGGATTCACGGATTTGACGGCTTATTGACAGCCGTGCGGGAAGTAACTTTGTGAGAATAAACGTCACTTTCCGTGAGAGTAGAGACGCGATATGTGCTTCTTTCCTATGTGGTCGTAGGAAAAGATAATCGCAATTCCAGTCTTCCCGAGGGAAAACACATCCAACGAACCATTCGGGAATGCCACTAAAAGATATTTCTCTCAATAAAGACCGAACGATAGCGCGAGGGACATTAAAGTCCAAACAATGATTGAGTAACCTCACGGGCATCCGATACAACTGAATTCCATTTCCGGTGAGCAGGCGACGATGTGTTTGTGTACACTCTCAATTAAAGTATCCGCTAACCGACCTCCGAATCTTCGAATTTATGGCTATCGAGGGCGTTGCCGTAATGAATAAATATGGGACGCATCCTGGGTTTGTTTACAGGAAGATGCATAATTTATGAGATGGGCGCTCCGACTGCTTGCGCTCTTCTTGGGCTGATGCCTTTTCTGGTTCTTTTGCGGACTCAAGGACTCGTTGGGAATATTGGCGTTTTTCGCGTGAGGGTCTGATGTTGTTCGATTTGTTCATACCAGGGTAAAACTGTTCGATTTCCAGTGCAATTGATGATATGATTGAAAGTGGATTGGATTATGGATGGATTTTGATGATTATGATTTGCTGACTACTGAAGAATGAGTTAAAGAGACATAAAAATAGTCGAATATTGAGTAGTCACGAGTAGCGAAAATTTTATTACCCAAGGAAATGAGATTTTTTTTTCCAATGGAGGAAACACGGTGGTCTGAGTAGTGTTTGAGAGTCATCATTCTGTGGTGGATGAATGTTCTTTTCGTACTTTTTTGTTTGGAGTTATTAACCTACCACAATTTGGATAATTCAGAATATATTGTAGCGCTTAGTGTTCTCCTTCAATCGACTTCAAGAGAACAAATAAAAAAAAAATTACAAAAATTAAACTCTTTACCTCGTATCAATTATCATTGAATATTCGGACAGTTGCCGCTAACCTTTAGAACAGTGGAGAAGGGAGTGGTTCGATTAAATGTTTATTAATGGGCGCCACATGATTTTCAACTGTCCAAACCAAAAGTTGTTATATTAGCATCACATACAAACCATGAATTATGGGAACCAACAGGAGAGCAATTGACAACAAGGCTAAAGTGAAATGACAAGTGTATTAACATATGAATTCACATAAAGACTCTGAACACCCTGTACACCAGACAAATGAATTCGGTGTTCAGCAATAGACAACAAGGCTAGAGTGAACTGACAAATGTAAAAACAACTTATAAATTCACACAAGGTTCTTACCACAGGCGTATTAACATATGAATTCACATAAAAACTATAAACACCCTGTATACGAGACAAATGAATTATGTGTTCAGCAATAGAAAACAAGGCTAGAGTGAATTGACAAATGTAAAAATAACTAATGAATTCACACAAGGTTCTTACCACCCTGTATATGACACCTAAGGAAATATATATGTTCCGCAGTAAAACGTAAAATCTAATAAGCGGAGATTAACCGCCAGCTTTTGTTACTGACTGTTTCCAATTCTACTTCTTTTTCCCCCTTGACCGGAGCTTAAGCGCAGGTGCGTATGTACGGGCGCAAATTCAAAAAAATGTACGGGCGCAAATTAAAAAAAAAACTTATGAAAATCTCCGCTTTTCATACAATCAACTAAGGCGAATATTATTACGAAAAAAAAAAAATGGTGAGAAAAAGAGAAACTTTCCGCTTATCGTTAGGTACTTGCGTAAAAGATTGAATCCGGAAGACCTTCAGGAGTTGTGGTGCCAAGAATGTCAACCAACTCGTCAAATCAGTCCATCGAGGTGGCTCGCTGGCAGTACAATTTGGTGAATTGGTAAGATTGAAACCCACCATAAAACCCTTTCAAAAAGGGTTTTATTTGCAGTCCAGTCAATTCTAATGGACTGATAACCAATTCTGGGGTTTTCGATGGAAAAATATCCCAATTCCTTTCTCCAAGTAATTTCACGATCGTTTTCTGTATTATCGAAGGAAAACTTCGTTGGTAATATCTTCCGGTACCATCAACCTGGATCGTCTTATCTCAACTAAATCTGTCAATTACGGGTAGCAACAGCATTGAAGAGGAACGGTTCGGCCCTCTAAATCCCTATAACAGGACGTGATTGTTACAATATATTGAAATCTATACAAGTGTAGGAGGGGCAGAATTGTTCTCCACCCTGAAAAAAAACTACTTTCATTAAAGGAGTTCCTCCCAAATGAAACACGTCCTTTTAGTCATACAACTCAAATTTGACTATCACATAAAGACCTATCAGACAAAAAACTCTTCAACGAAGCACACAATCGAGGAGGTGAATCATAAGACGGCAGTTAAGAACGGAGACCCCGATGCCAAACCCGATCAAACGCTTTTGGAACTCACACGATTTCAGATTCTACGAGAAAAAAAAAACAACTTCAATTTAACCGACCAACACATTCCCAAATAAAACTAGGGTGAGTAGCCCAATAGAGTAGGAAGGGACTGTTCTGTGAATGTTGTCAGATTTGTTATGGTACCGGAAGTTTGAGAAGTTTTTCCGGTGTAGGTATTCGATGCCATCGTTTTTAGAATGTGACAGTAGTCGGTGTTTGACTTCTCTCAATGAAACTCTTTAAAATCACTCGATTTTGGAAACGACAGAACACTAATACTTTTTCGCGCGTTTTGAAATGAACCACATAATGAAAAACCAGCTCCCAGAAGTATTTTCAACAGATCATCATCCTCCCACAAAAAATCATGTTTCTGAATTGAATTGTAAATTTCAAAAAGCGATCACAAAAACTAAACTAGAAGAGAAATATTTATGAAAGTTTTGAAAACGGAAGCGGATTCGGTTTCTGAAACATCAACAATAACTATTTTGATTGATATTATTTTCTGTATTTGTTGGGCAAATTTGAGATATACGAAAAGTAGCTGCCTAATTAAACGTGTTTCATTCAGAAAGAACTATTTTTGAATTATCGCAGCAACTTCTCGTGGTAGATTGAGGAGAATCTGCCCTTCTTCACTTGTATAAATTCCAATTTCAAGACCTATTTTGCAGATTGTGGTAGTTCAAGGTTTAGAACCCAAAAAAGCTACAGGAAACTGAACCTCCATCCATCAAAAAAAAATTGGATGAAAAATCATTCCCATTCGGGACCTCGCCAGACATATGATCTGCCTGAATTGTATGTGCTATTGGTATGCCCAATTTATCAATGGACCATATGAATCCAAATACCTATCAATGTATCATATAAGTTTCCACTAAACATTCATATTTCTAATGATGGAACGAAACAAACATTTTTGTAGCAGAAACATTGATGAAAGTAGTTGCTCTCTAGTGACATAATCCGATATCGTTTATATAAAACAGAAATAAAACGGGGTCGAGAATTGGATTTTCCGGAACTCCAATTTTAACTTTGCTTTGTTTGGATTTATCATTGAAACTTTTCCTAGAGATCAATTACCCTTACACAAAACTGATATTTCTGCACTCGACGCGCGTTTCGCTAACAAACTTAGCATCTTTAGGAAATGAAAATTTATACTAAATCTAAAGCTATCATGATTGACCTGAATATATATATATATATATATATATATATATATATATATATATATATATATATATATATATATATATATATATATATATATGAATTTGAATTTATTGATATTTATATATGATTTATATATGATATGTTATTTATTGATATTTGAATTCAACTCAAATCTCACTGGTGATACTTATTTTGTGACTATCTGCTGAGAAAACCTGCTGCATCTTTTTCGTGATTTGATAGATCTTTCTTCGGGATACATTTCCAATTTCATGTACGGAAGATTCCAGTAATATAATATTCATTTGAATTTCGAGGTAACTCGATCCCATTGGAATGGTATATATAACATTGTTCTGTCAGGCCTGTATTAATTTCGCATCAACCCAGAATTCCTGGGGAAATTCCAAATTCCATATCGTGTAATGAAGGGAACACCGAATTGCCACCTGTTTTTCATCACGGCTCATCTCGTACCCAATAAATATTCATGAAGAGTCAGTCGCACGGTGGAATTGATGGAAAAATGAGCCAGTCGGATACCCCGCTAAGATGCAAACACCAGGGAATCCAATTGTTGAAACAAATCGGACGTATCGGTGTAAGTAGTAGGTAATGTTTATACTGGTGAAACATCATCATCATTGAGAAAAAGAACAAGTGAACATGAAAACAATTTGGAATATTCAGAATTAGATAAATCGAAAGAAGCTGAAAGTATATTATCAACACATGGTGGAATGTAATAATGTTTCATTTATGACAGTACAGAGTGGAACAAAAAGAAACTCGAAGGAGCTACTTGTATTTTGTTTAACGGAAAAGAGAAGTTTAAAATGTAATCATATAATATATTTATTCACAAAATGTGGTTGTTGTTAGGGTATCATCTGAGATTTTCCCAATAAATGCAGGTGTTCTGGCTCCCACTTTGTTTCTGGTTCATATCAATGATTTGCTCGAAAAAACATCTTGTTCAGTACATACCTTTTTAGATGGCAGTACTCTTCATACTAGTTTCTCTTTCTGAGTCCCTATACCAGCTCGAGAAATAAAAATTGAAAGAAATATTCACGTCAATAAAATTAAAGATGACTTGGTGAAAATAATAGAGTGGGGTAACATAACTTGGAGGAATTCAATGCTAAGAAAACCCAGGCACGTCTCTTCTCAAGGAAAGCCGATCTATCATTATGCAGTATTCAGATGTCAGGAGTGACTATTCCTACAGAGTCAAGTATCTCGATGCTAGGAATTACGATCAGCGATAGTCTCTCATGGGAAAACCATGTGAGATCGATCGCTAAAGGTGCTTTCCAGAAGCTCGTATTTCTATTTTGTGCGAAAAAATACTTCACTTCTCGTCAGCTTCTAATGATCTACAAGGCTCAGATACGACCTGTCTTGGAATATGGTTTTTATGTGTGGAGTTCGGCACCAAAATAATCCATTGAGGCTTCTTGATTCTATTCATAGAAAGGCAATCCGTCTTGTTGGTGATTCTTCGCTCACAGATTCGTTCACCGAATTGGATGATCGTAGGAGGGTCGGAGATTTGTCTCCCTTCTATAGATATTTCCGCGGTTGGTGCTCTTCTGAATCGTCATCAATCGTTCCATCCTCCGCAATATCTACACAGATGACTCGACAAGTATAGAATTTCCACCCCTATGTTGTGAATAAAGAGACCCGTCGAACCTCTCTTGCTCATGTATATTTTTTTCAATAGAACAGCTGAGCTTTGGAACTCCTTGTCGAAAGAGGTCTTTTCTGAGGCTAACAACCTTCAAAAATTCAAAGTGGATGTCAATTCGTATCTGATGTCCCTTGATTCACGCGGTGTTCTTTGGACATTTTAGGGCTTCCCTTTCTTGTGTTTCTGCCTATAAAAAAAATTATTCAACCTCTCACAGTGTGCTAGTAAATAAAGGGATATACTTCGGAAGCAGAGGGTTCTGCTTATATGTGGACCTATATACCTAAGGTACAAACTAATTAATATGATAGAGATTAGATAAAAATTAAACACACTGATAAATATTGATATACCTGATAAATACAATACATACATATTTCATTTCAGGTAGTATTGAGACACTGATAAAACACAATAAATATGTAAAAATAAAAAATGTAGGGATGTGGATTGTAAAATGAAGATATAGTCAGATGTTAAGAATGGTTGTATGAGAACAGGGTAGACAAAGTATAAGAGGACTTCATTTGTGATATTAATTCGTACTTTACGTTTACATTATCTATCACCATTAGAAAACCCAATGAAGACTTGAAGATACCACTTAGGCTGTCAGAGCAGTTGATTAATAGTTTTTACATATATTTACGTTATAGCCTAATTGAACCTTGAAAGATATTGTATTTCCCTGTTAGTTGAGAAGTACAGGGGCATTTATGTTTATAGTTACTCTACATTTAGTTTGGAAATCAGTTCCATTTCAGCTCATGAGATATCATCAAAAGATTGCCTACAAGAATCTAACTATCACTGTTCAATACATCTCTTGTCTACACCAATTAATAATTTTTTTAGGGTGTATGGTGTGAGGTTTTATATCCACGTTGCAAGATGACTGAAATTTCTCTGATGTATGGACTTATTTGCTCTTAGTGTATAGGTATGAGCTGCTATTTGAGCTCTGGTGTTGTAGTTGTGCTTGATCACCAGTACATATATCTTATTTTTATGAACGAACAATAAAGTAGTCTCAACGAACGTCCAGAACCTCCAGTTCTGCATACAATGCATCTGAGGAATATCTGATATTTTTTTAATTACCTACAAGATCTCTAGATCAATGATGGATACCTCTTCTGAAGTTGAGAAAGTGAACTGGAAAAATTCAGTTCTAATTGCCACATTTTGGACACAACGACTTGAAATAGGAAGCTGAGTGAAAATCCACCTCCCAAAAAATGTATGCAAATATTGGTTTCGAAACGTCGATAATGCAGATGGGAGGCATTAGATCGGATTTGCTCTGGATCAGGCGACTATTCGCCAACCACATTCTGAGTCGTAAGGGAGACAAATGTCTATAACGAGAACGGGCCACTTCTATTATGCAAATTCCGCTGATTGCATTGAATTCGACAATCCTATCGGAAGCCGGGAACAAGGCGATTCCTCAGTTTGTTCTAATGGAAAGTGGAAGCCACTAAGTGGGGCATTGATGATATTGTTTGCAGGGCGGGTAGCTTTGAGGTTTCAAACGGAAAGTGGTATTGAATTAGTATGAATACAAAATTTAGTTGAACCGTGCGACACAAACTATTGATTTTTTCTCATAGAACTAGCAATTGATTCATCAGTCATTATTTCTCAATATCAAATTAAATAGGAGGGCTCAAAGGGATACTAATCAGACGTTTATGTTTAAACGTTGAGATTGGAACCTTCGATGTAGAAGTTGAAACTTTTCAATTACCCTAACACCAAAATGATAGTTTTTCTTGCACTCATCGCGCGTTTCGCTAACAAAGTTAGCATCTTCACAGGAAAAAAATTGATACTAAATCTGAATTTAGGGTTAGTTGTTTATATATCTGAAGATTTTTGGTCCGATATGGACATTGTTTATTACTGTTAATTATTCAAATCAATTTCACGATAATGAACTAGTGTAGTAACTACCTGTCAAATTCATTGGTCCGTCATCTGATTATTGATTATTCTGATTACTTTCTCAACAATAAATTGAAAAGCGGTCTGAAAGGTCCCTTGTCACCATTCATGCTCTTTTTTCATTTTGCTATGTCTAGACTCTCACATACATCGAGTAGTCTTGTGTCAAGGGCTGGCTTGATCAGTTTCAGATTGCTTCCACTAATTTTGTGGTCATTGTCTAGAGCGTCTTGGGCGACACTAGATTTTTCTAATCTTCCGTTTTTTATGTGTGCAAAATGCTCTTTGAAATGGGTTATAATAGCTCGTCGGCTGTGGCCGATGTACTTGTTGTTGCAATTTCGACAACTGGTCTCGTAAATTTCCGACTTCTCTGAGTTTTCTTATTTATGTTTAGGGTTGCCAAGAAGCTGTTCTAATTTATAAGAAGTTTCATATGCAACCTTCATATTAACTTTGTCAAATATCTGTTGAAGTCCTCTAGTGTATTGAGGTTCATATGGAATTACTAAGAACTCTTCATTTTTCTCATCTTTTTGAAAAGTCGAAGATTTACGAAGTGTTTCTCTAAATTTTCTCATCTCATCGTTAATTTCTGAGGGTTTTTTTGCAAATTGAATTTTAGTATTGTTGGGCATTGGTTGTGGTCAGCCTCCCAGTTCCCTTCCGTATTAAGTTTTTTTTTTTACTCTAAAATCCTAGAAGCAATACGACCTCTCACTATATTGCTAACTCTCAAGGATTGAAGGGTCCCTGTGAGGAGATCATCCCCAGTTGAATCACTTATTTCTCTACAATGCCACCCCTCTGGTCCACCCTGTACCATTGCATGCTACAAGACATCTCAGCAAATGCATAATACACAAGTTCTCCCTGCAGCCAATCCTTGGCACCCTTCGATCGTATATCCGTTCGGTAAATCTGGTCTGCGGAGGGTTGCCGCATATATGAGTTACGTGTGAACATCTTATAGCACCAATTTGAACATGTTGTTGGCCGGTAATTCCTCGAGCCCCACAAATCTTCGTTTCAGAAATGGGATTGAGCTCGTGAAAATCCCAAAGCGTCTGCTTCTACTATTTAGAGTTATGCGAGGCCTTCCGAATGGTCAGCCATTTCATTTTCGCGTAAAGAGATCTCTCCACAAAGGAAGGCTTGTATCAGGTTGATTACTTCTTTACAGAAAGACTCGATGTGGCGATGAAGAAGTATGTTTTCACTAGAGTTTACGAAACGTTGAACGTGTTTTATCGTACAAAGCTGCTTTAGTCGTGTCGTGGTAGTGCCATAGCGTTACTGTCTGGTGATAATTTCACACCCCTACTTTTCAACCAAAAATATGCCTCAATTTTGACTAGTTACCATGGCAACTCAAGAAAGTTTCGGAATTTTTTCGAGGCGCCACGATATTCAAGTGAAAATTTTTTGACTGTTCAGAAAATAAATATTTGATATATAACCCTTAAATAATGTAGATATTCCTATGAATAATGCAGAATACATTTCTACCAACTTTAGTGACCTAAAATTATAAAAGGCGATAGACTGAACTAGTAACCATCTGAGTTGTAACAATTATTTGATGTAACTAAAATTGGTAATTTTTTTATTCAACGAAATATGTGAAAATATATTTCTACCACCTTTAGTTAACTGTAATTACCTAAGGGCGATAGACTGTGGGCTGGTACCCATTTGAGTTTGGGCATTTGGTGTAACTGAAGTTGTTTTTTTTTATTTAAAGAAATATCGTAGATATACCCACATAGGAAATTTTTCGAAATTGCGTCATTTTACTTGTAAAGTAACTTTAAGCCCTTTGACAGAATCGGTTAAACAAAGATCACAAATCACCATATGTCAAAAATAGCAATACCTCAACCAACTTGACCATCAGAGGAATTAATTTAATAGTAGGATGGATTAATATTTTTTTTTCGAATTATTGTGTGAAATGTCCTTACCGAATACCACGATATCTTATATTATTCCTGTAAATTTTCTTTCGAGCACGAATATTTTTAGAAAATTCTCAAAATTTTCGTGCCTTCTAGAAAATATTCAGAAATAATTTACACGATAGAGTATTTTTTTAACACGTGACCGTAGATTTTCATCAAGTATTGGGCAATTCCATCAGTTGTTTGAAGTGGACGAAGTCTCAAAAATTCTTCAATTTTAAATGTTCTGAGTCCATGGAAAAGTAACTTGTTTACCTAGTACGAAAAAATGCATGTTTTCGGGACGAGTTATACTTATTAGTCCCGAAAACGCGCTATTTTGTACCAGTTGAACACAACATTTTTAACGAGATTTTAAAGTATAAATAAACACGTTCAATTCGATAGTAGGAATGTAAAGATAGTGTGGATGAACTGTTTGTTCATATTTTATATCAGAATTGATATGGCTTTCGGGAAAGAGTCATACACACATGATAAAAATTGCCGGTCAGCAGATATTTTTTTCAGTGGTTGAATAGTCATTTAATTTTTTGTACTAGGTCGAATTTTCCACATTTCGTTACAAAAACCATGGCACCCCATGAATATCCTGGAATAGACTGCTTTTCCCAATAATCGCGAGGAAATTTTGACATTCCAAACAAAATTTCTCAAAAATTCAAGATTTCCTTTCTGTAAGGAAATATTTTTATTGTGATTAACCACTTGAAAAAAGGTTGTTCGGCTACATTATGTCTTATATCTGTTGATAATGTAATGTATAAATGAAACATATTAAAGTATATATAATGTAACTGTTGTATGGTCATTATTATTGTGTGAACTCTGGATACACAATTAGTATATTGAGTTTCCTGACTATTCTCGAGTTTTTTTTTTGTGTCAGTCAGTGGTTGAATATTGTTTCTAGAAAAAGTGCACATGAATTTGCAATAACTATTATAGTGAAATAAAGGAATAACGAAAATAATAACGTTCATTTGAAAATGTGACAATAAGTAAGTACTTATAATACAACACTTCGTTTTCTTTTCTTTATTTTCTATGAATTATTAGTTTCGTATAAGTCCAGTTTTGATATGGATAATAACGATAAATCCTACAGGTGAATCCTGGGTTTGACAGCTTATTGACAGCCGTGCGGAAAGTTACTTTCCAAAATGCACGAGTGAGAATAAAGGTCACTTTCCATGACAGTTGAGAGTGCGATATGTATCACTTTCCTATGTGGTCATAGGAAGCAGCTATTTTTTATTCATCTTCGATTTCCATGTGTGAAAATCTTACAATGAATTGTTTTTCAATTACGTCATTTTGCATTATCATAAAGTCGAAATCAACATCTGTTTCTTGAAGCTGAATTTTGAAAAACATCTGTCAGTTGCATGACATAAAATAAACAATGCATAACTTCTCATCATTTTTGTAATGTTGATTGTGAGTACCAATAACAAGACACAATAGGGAAGAATATCGACCGATGAGGGCGCTGGTGGTGGTTAAACTAGATCCACCATCTTGAAATAGTTACCTTATTTACATTTGTGAAATAACGCGCCAAACCGAAATCCAGTCATCAGTTGCCCTCGCTAGACAAGATTTTGGTGTTTTTTTCGCTATATTTTCATTGTACGAAATTTTTCTCGTGAAGGATTGATATACCTGTGTTCATAATGCTTTGAATAGCCGCACAATACCATTCATTGAAGGTGAACATAGATGCATTGTGTTTTAAAACCTAATGATATTTGTTCCAGGACATTTTTTAGTTTTAGTGTAGTGTTAGTGAACCAAAGAGGCTTTCATTACATGGATGATGAAATGCGCCATAACTTCGCCTAAAAATAGACAAACAGACTCACCAGGTAACAAGAAATCATCTCTCTTGAAATGCAAGTAACACACTGAAGCCGCTCTTGGTGGTGATTTATGCAGTTTCAGTTCAATTTTCCAAGCCTTGTACCTGTCTATTTTCTCTTTCAATCCACTTTCCGTAATGTTTCCAACCAAAGATGTATTTCTCTTTCGAAACGTGTGGAAAGACAACTTTGGATTTCGGTTCCTAGAGTTGCGGCAACTTGGCACCAAACACTTTATATGGCTCACTGAGCGATCTGCATCCATGATTGTTTGTTATTATTAATAAAAAAAAATTACAACTTCCGATGAGATTTCCTAAATCAACACCAAAGAACTCAATAAATTCACACACATAAAATGGAAGCCGTTTGTTTGTGAAATTATCGCAGTGCGTTATATTTCCGCCAGACGTCGCATAAAATTATGAACTTCCCAATAGCAATCGAAACAGGTATGACGTGACTAGCCAACCATCAGCTAATCAATTCACTTCCTGATTGGCAGTCTGCAACTTTGGATTTGCATATCTCAATCGTCCGCTTATCGAAACATAATTCGGTCCGTTTGTTTGCATATGGTATCGATAACGGAAATAATACCCAATTATACTGACCAAAGCAGTCGATACAATTATTTGCGATCCGATCGGCATCTGTTAATGATGCATGGGCCACTTGATTATGTATTGACATTCAATTACGGGTACCCGCATCTAAAGTAACTAACTGTATGTATGGATATTCCATTATGCGGACGATACCACAATAGTCCCCAGTACAGTATCCGAGTGATACGTACTTGGAACTTTGCATACAGCTTTTCGTTGGCTAGTCCGACAACGTTTTCCCCAACACCTTTTTTCCAAACTTTTTTTTTTCTAGTACGCATGCTCGAAATATAATGGATTCCCAGAAAGTAGTTTTGCTATGAATATATATATATATATTTCAAACTGATAGAATGGAAAGCTGTTATGATAAAAAACTGAAAAAAAATGTCCGACAATATACTGCTGCCGAGCTTATTCAACGCGTCGAAAATGTCTTATTTGTTGGTATTTGTTCTTTATTTCTGCGGTCCGACTGGCCAGATATGACGGATATACAGGTTGTCCCTGGACTTTCTCTTTTCCTTTCAGGAATGTATGAATTTGGTAAAAGTTTCACCAGTAGGTACTTCATATTTATAACCATTGTTCCTAAAAGCCTTCGTTACCAAGTAATGTGCCATCAAAGTTACAAAATAAAAAAAAAATTGATAACTCTCCAAGTGCATATTCAAAATAAACCAAACTTCGGTGATTGACTGAACAAATGAATTGCTTTGATGGGCTTTCATGCAGGAGTTATTTGTTTTGCTAGAGAGACAGGAACGGACTACTTCCGATGGTTCACACCCTAAAACTTTGAAATGACGGATATTTTTCAATATGCACTTTTGTTCGACGACATCCAACCTGAGATGTCTACCTTCATCGAAAATATTTATTTTGAATGAAATATTATAGGAAGAAAACAACAAGCTCCAATTGATTATGCATACCTGTCATACAGTGTCGACATCTGTTGAAGAAATGGAACATAATTATTCACCAGATATTTGTCCACTATTCATGTGCCGCCGTTTTTGTAGTCTATTCGTTTGCTTTTCATTAGTATAGGTAAATGTGCGTTTTACTAGATGAATTTATGGAATTGAACATTTCACTCGTGAAATTAAATTATCAGTGGAACTCATCAACATTTCAGCTGTGATTAAGAATTTGAAACATTGAGTTTCATGAGATTCAGATAACACAACAAAAATGCATTTTGATCAAAAATCTTTGCTTCGATAGATTTTCCACACGAGTGATTTCATTCCAAAATTGTCTGAGTAACCTGATTTTGTTGAAAAATATCGAAAAATGTCTGTCATTCAAGAGTTTTGTGGTGTGGACCATCAGGGGTAGTCCGTTCCTGACTCTGTAGCAAAACAACAGACTCCTGCATGAAAGTTTATCGGGAGTAATTACAGAAGTGCTTCAAAATCACCGATAATTTTCCATGAGAGCATATTTTAGCAAAATATGAAAATAACCGAATGCAGTTTTTTTACTGACAACATGCTTGAATGGAAAATTATCAGGTTTATTTTGATACACAAGTGTGATTCGGTAGAATATTTCCGGAGTTGAAACAACGACGTTTAAAATTCAGTATTTATGCCTGTCAAGATGACGAATGTACATTTTAACAATCGTTACTATAGATACACGGACCGAGCGGGTATTTTTCGATACCTACCGGGTATTTACCAGCCCGAAAATTCAGAGGAAGTCGAATCATTGTATCGAAATGGCCGATACTTGATGATTATCCGTATGAAAATTCTTGTGAAGATCAAATATTCTAGCACCAAACTGATGATATTTGCATTCAACGCGCGTTTCGATAACAACGTTAGCATTTTCAGAAGAAGATTGATACGAAATCTTCTGAAATAATATTAGTTTTCGATTTAGGGTAATTGATACCTACAGAAAGTTTCAACTCTTCCACCAAAGGTTTCAATGTCTTCGTTTATTTGATAATCCGTATTCAACAAAAAATATCCTGCTTGAAAATCTGTAGGAAAAACTAGAACATCCTCAGATGTTGATATTGTATGATACATGGAAGTATATTTGTGCAGAATATACATTAATGAGTTTTTTCATACGAAAAATATTCTCAAGTTGTGATGAAGCATACTATCCTTCCTTAACTTTTCTGCAAACAGCATCAACACTAGTTTACCACTTCATGTGCTATCTCTAAAATCTTCCTAGAAATTTTTTGTTATCGGCTAGATAGATGAAGCTATTTTTGATACCAACTCAAACATCATCCAATAGTCTCCATCTGCGATAAAAATGCATGAGAACTGTTTTAGTAGTATTTACTGTTAGAAAGTTTTTATCACACCAATTCAAATCCTGAAGTTCATCAGAGTTGTCCGAATCAGTTGCCAATGTAATTTTATCTTCGTAGGGTATCACAAGAAAATCATTTATAATATAAGCATTAAAAAAATTTGCGGACCCGGAACTGATCTCTGATGAACTTCCAGGTCAATCTGTGAAATTCAGAACGATGCTCTCCAATTCCAATTTATACTTTTTTTTTTGGTTTCTGAGTTCTCAATACTTGATGCAGAAAATATTTTATTGTGAACCCCCAAAAATGTCCCTTGTTTCAAGAACTATAGAAAAAGTTGGTTGCTTTGATACCTATTTCAACTGGTCAGAAGGTCCCATTTAGTGGCGGATCCACGGGGGGGGGTTTCGGGTCCGGACCCCCCCCCCATTGGGAAAATAAGAGATTTTTTCTCAATTTTTATCGGCTCCTAATTTCCAAATTTTGTTAGGGAACGGAAAAATGTCACATGATCAAGACAAAATAATAAAATAGAATAAATTTTTTTGCTTTAACCTTGAAGAACTGTAATAGTTATTATTACATTCCATTGAAAACTGAAGAGCAGGCTACATTTAAACATAAGTAAATTTTCATTTTTTAACAACCAATTTCATCAATTCATTCAATTCTATAATCCTCCAATTCCTAAAAAAATATTTCTCAAGAATTGAAAAAAGTACAAAGAAGATCTGGATTGAATGTTACCCAAAGAAACAAATTTCGCTTGAAATTTTTGGACTCACCGATTGTTCTTTTCCCTTTTTCTGGTTCAGTCGGTTCAGACGCTGGATCAAGCCGAGTAAAATATGAAAATACAGTCCTCTTCCTGTTGTAGGTTCAAAATAAAATGCTTTTTTTTAACTATCAAATTGCAATTTTTCTCGATGACTTTTTAAAGAAAATTGACACTTGTCAGGCTTATCGAGGAAAAGTTCGAGAAATTTTTGACAGTGCTGCCATTGGATCCTTTTTCGCGCAGTATTTGACAAATTAGACTTGTTACATTTGTGATGAGTATTGTGTATGCCGGTAACGATTTGAATATACTATGTATGAGTAGAATATGCTGATGATTAGTTTAAATCAACTCGATTCGAATTAAAAAAAGTAAAGTTTCGAACCTTTACTTTACCTCCTGGCTACACCTTCAAATTTTGCTCATGTCAATCTCTTTCACCTTTTTTTTGGATCTTGCCCAGTTGTTGCTATATCGTAGCTCATAATTTTCTGTTATATATATATATATATATATATATATATATATATATATATATATATATATATATATATATATATATATATATATATATATATATATATAAATTTTGAGTTATAAACCCCCCCTTGACCTGATCCTGGATCCGCCACTGGTCCCATTTATCTTTTCGAAATGCTAGTTGGATATGGAATGTGGAAATGTGTTCGTTCCTGTCAGGAACTTTATATCTTTCACTAATTACCTCGTAAACATAGTTTCCCAAATTGTCAATCCAGCAAAAATATTTGTAGCCCGTAGTGACTGAGCCGTCATAACAACTACACTAATGAGGAAGCTGCTCCAACTTCAACAAAAAACAGTCCACCTCGAAACCCTTCGGCAGTAAATCGATCACTGATAATTTTAATGAGAAACATGCCGTACCCGAGGACGGAAACGTCCCAGAGATAAGCTCCTCCACAGGAGAGGACACTCAGACTTGATGCAAATTCTATTGATTACATCCAATTTGACAATCTGTCGTAATCTTGAATGTATAAAGTGAATCCCAATCCCTCATGCTGAGTCCTCCTAATCCCAACTGCTTCAGTCGCCGTACAGATGACTAATTGGATTGCCTTTCATGACGGCAGGAATGAAATTTTGATTGGTTATTAAACTCGAGATCGAATATTTGTATTGGCTATTAGGTGTATGGGATTGAGGACCGCAAGCCATCGAACGGTATTAATAATAATGGCTATGCGGTTGAAGTTGGAAGGGAATAGTTATTCTGGATTCACGGAAAGGGGATTTTTGGAAATACTGGTGAAATAACTTGGGTTCTGACGCATGTGAATCATTGCATTACCTATCAGCCGGACATACCTACTTTCAGGGTCGAAAATTACCATTCGTTCACTCAGAAGAGGACGAGGTAATAATAATAATAATAATCAAAGAACGTAAACTTTCACGGCCGGAGGTAACTGATTCTTGGGTGTTTTCCGGGTTTGATGGCCGAGGTCCACAGGTTTTTATTCCTGACGTTTCGCCTACGACTATGGTAGGCATTATCAAAGTCTGTGAGGTAACGGACGCAATGATCTCGTTCTCACAGTAGATACTACTTTATTGACGTTATGATCGGCTTTATACCTGTTCTCCTGTTCGACGTCCGATATTATTGTGTTGGAAATGGGGGTGGCTTGTTTCCTCTTGACTGGTTTGGGCCGTGTGTGTTTTAGAGCTGGTAACCAGACTTTGTTGATGTGTATGCCTTCTTCTTTTCGGTTGAAATTGTCTTTGTGTTTGTCCAGGAAACCATGCTGATTTTTGGAAAAGATGCCCTCTTGTTTGAGGAAATTGAGTAATCTATCCAGATATGAATATTCGAATATTTTAGAAAATCCACAAGGAACTGTAACGGGTCGGTAATTTTCTGGTAGATGAGGATCTTTCTTTTTAAGGATAGGTCTCACCTTGCCGAGTTTTAATACTTCTGGAAATATTCCAGTATGAAATGACAGATTAACCAAATACGTGAGAGGTTTAATGATGAATGTCAGTGCTTTTTTAATAAAAAAAGGGGGATTTCGTCATACCTAGGAGAGAATTTATTTTTCAATTTATTACTGAGTAGAGAGAATAGTTCACATTCAGAGTATTGAAATGAAAATGAAGACTAAGGATGGATATCAATTTTTCTAATTGAATTATCAGATTCATCTTGCGTGCAGGTATTAATTTTGGATATGATTTCAGACGTGATATTGCCGTATGTAGGAAATGACTGTCCCGATCTCTTTTGATACTTTCCAACCTTATCGTCTTTTATTGAAAACTGAACTCACAGAGTGTTTAGATCTTCGCTTACGATTACACACAAACGTTGTTATAATACAATATCCCTGACACGATATCGTAGCTTCCACACATTATCTCAGTACTGAACATACAGAAGAGATATAGATGCTCATTATCTCGATGAAAACCACAATCTTTCTCAATTATTTTTTCATTTTAATGTTTGATATGCCGCTAATGTTTCAGTGGATTATCCAAATATTGCCTATAGGCAGCAATCCTCGTGACACAACTGAGAATTTTGGAATATTATTGGTATACCATACGCATTCATAAGAATGAAACCAAAGTGTCCACGCGTGTACATATTTTAAGCCTCTGAGTAGATAAATGACATTTACCAATAACGACAAAAGTGACATTTGTTGGGATATTCATGAAGTAGTTCGTTTATTCACAATGCCTACTTGAGAAACAAAATGTATCAAAATGGATCTGCCAAACTTTGCTTTCAGCCAAGGTGCCTAGGAAACCCTGGTGTATCTACTTATACCTGAATAATTTTGGGATAAACTTGGCCAAAACCGATTGCTTGATTTTTGAGATCATAAAAACTTCAGATCGCTATTGTAGATGGCGATCAGTCATATACTATATGAAGCTTAATATTCACTATAGAGAAATGTGCAACCGAATATTCTACTACTGTTTGATATTTGCCTACTGAGATTTTGACACCACTGACAGCCAATCAAATGCGTTTCAGAAAACGTGCATGTAACGTGGAAACCTACCGTTAACAACCTGTCAATCCTGTCACTGTCACCTGCTACCTCTACAAGTTTTTAGTGTTTTCATATCAGTTTGTAAGACTAGACTTTGATTCCGAGAAAATATACTTTGCCCATTAACCTGAGAATCTACGACAAAGTTCATGCTAGTGTATTGAAAGTGATAGACTGTCTTGGAATTGGGGATACACACATCACTTATGCAACGTATCAAATCGATATTTCCTTCATTTGAACGAAACTTTGTTTTTAATATCTCACTGATAAAAGCTATAGATGTTTCCTCCTCGATATAAGACTTTCGCTCGAGCTGAAACGAATAAAATTAGCTACAACGCTACATTCATGTTATTATTTTGGGGCGATTTGTTTTGTACTTACCTTAGGTACTGAATAAAGAAGAATATCTGGGTCCCCAGATTTTCACTTACCACACAAAATACGAAATCTTCTACACATCGTGAAAAAGTACTTGTAATAACTTCAAAACTTATTCTACTTATATAGACTTTAAAACACTGTTGAGTGCGAGGAAATAATTTCAGAGAGTTTTCATTGACAACAATAAACATCAAAGTTACGTCAATCCGACAAAACCGACATTTGACAGATTTTCGAAAATGCTCATATAAAGTCTCCTATACAAAAATTAGAAAGCTTTTGTAATCGTCGATTGTTTTTCACCAAGAAATTCTAAACAATATCGAATCACTAGATACACCAGGGTTTCCTAGGTATCTTACTTTCAGCCTCTAAAATCAATATTTTTCTCTCTAGAAAAATGATTCACGTTAGGCTTCGGCAGTGATATATCTACTATTATCAAAATTATTAGAGCTACAGCCCACCACGTGATAGAAATTGAACGCAGTTCATATTTTATTATTTTTCATTATATACTCATACTAACATCATTCTCATATTTCTATTTTCTGGATATTGGAGAAATGTTATTGACTTAATACAAATTCAAATCTACATTACGTAGTCAAATGAACCACTATGTTTAAAACTACTACCTAATAGATGGCGCTAAGCAGCAACTGAAGGCCTTGACACTTGACGACATGTCTGGTCGCGATAGAAAATAAGATCGCAGCGCTAGCACCGAGAATCGCGGAACTGTCCATGGTTAGATTGTCATGGAGCTTTGATGTTCTTGTATTCCTTTTGTTCGTGAAATTTTCAATTTCTCATTAATTTCTGTGTGAGAAGTGACTCAATCGACATCTGAATACTCATAGAACATTTTATTAGCAAATTCAAAGGTTTTTCATTATCAAAACATTGTAAAATTCGAAAGAATCCAGGTTGTTTCCAGATGAATCTTTGATTTCTGATTTTCTGCTATCAAGTCAGGCTTACTGAACGAATATTACATAATTTGATGATCAATGTACACCTGACATAATTGAAAATTACATCTCTCAGCTGGAAAAATTTACTTTGATCACTTAAAATATAAAATTTATTCAATGTATTCAAGCGATAATAAAGTAACAGAAGTGGCAATTTTCAGCTGGGTGATGTGATTCCCCCTTATTAGAATTATACATTACACACTAAATTATACGTTATCACCTATATCGAAGAAATGGTATCAAAGATTAACTGGTATGTATCCAGAACTAGAAAACAACAAAAAGTAAATATACGCTCACAATAAATGAAAAGCAGCAAACCTTCCAATTATTTCATTATTTTAAACTTCTTGAAAATATCCACTATTGCTAATTAAGCTCAAACACACAAACAAATTATAAAAATCCAGAATGACTGGAGTGTCAACACAACAGCCCCATATAAACACATGCAAAATAGAGTGTGGAGATCTAACCATGTTCTCGCAAAAGTAGATAGGGGGCGAATCGCTTATTTTCTATCGCGAATACTTTTATTTCCTCAGAATATGGTTATTTGTTTCGACTGCTGACCAAAATATATTCATATCAGCTCTAATCGCTATATATTATGTTTGTAAGCTAGTCGGCTAAATATACAAGTACTTCCTATGAACTACGACATTTTAATGTTAATTAGGATGGGTGTTTCACTTCCGGAAAATGTGTACACCAAATCAGGTTCTCTAGTAGAGCGGATTTCAGGATATCTTCAAGGATGTCAGGTGGGATTTCTGGATTTTAACATGGATTTCAACAAGATTTCTACTGAATTTTGTACATCGTAGTGCCACCCCTCGGTTATTTCCTTACATTTGATAATATGAAAATAGTATCACAGACATATACCTCAGGTTGAAATGCTATATAGCTCGCACCACACCATAAGGAAGTGCTTGCTATAAAATAGTTCACTTCTCATCCAAGGTGTATAATATACTATTATTATATTATATCACTTCATACCATGAATATTTATTTCAGATTCATTACGTTCAGATGAGATTTGTCTTGTCAGAAGGAATACCATACTACAATTTTGATGAAAAAATATACCATTTTATTATGTGAAGATTCTGATCTGTATAAACGTGATGCAAACTATGATGAAATATCTCTACCACTCTGAATTTTGGAAATATCTGATTTGGCGTAAGGGACACAATTCAGAATGTACGGAAAAGTGATTCAAATATTTGAGAATGATTCTCTATATGACTCTCTGGTATGTTTGAAGGTTATGGTAATGATTTGTCTTTTCTCTTCGAGGACATCATTGATTCTGGTACAGTTGATTCAGGATATTATTGAATAATTCAGAAATGAATGATTGTATTAGTATATTTTCAGAACATCTAGAGACACAAGATGATATTGCAATAATCTCTTCATCATCGATGATATACAGTGCGGTCCATTGGGAATGCAAAAGATGGGAATTTTTGTTATTTACCCTGTAAAATACCACAAAATATCGGAAAGATTGTTTTTCTTAAATTTTTAAACTACTTTGTGAATTTTTTTAGAATTGTTATTCAATATTCAAAGTTTGCAAATGCACTTCAACTCAGAAGTTTTGTCAGACTGAATCGACCATGACTTCTCTGAAGATGAATGAATCGATATACTAAAAACTATTTTATACGGAAGTGGTTTAAAATTTTTCAAAAAATGATTAGCAGGCCATGATTTCGTATGTGAGCATAAGTCTCATTCCTAAACAAGTTTTCTGAATGATATTCTGATGTATTTTCCGAAATACAGGTAATTATTCATTCTTGAAAGAATTTATTAGGTTTCTATCTGCACTCTGTCCTGGAACCATTCTGAAGGCATTTGACATGTTTATCGAATATCGAATATCATTGCGCAACTATTCGAGAAAACTATCATTCATTGCACACCTAATGCACCACACTGTATAACATTTTTTTTCCTGGGGGCTATAATGTATTGTATTTGTGTTGGTGATCATCGATTTCATGCTATGATTGGCAAGATCCACTGAATTGCTCTCACAATCTTTGCGGCTTCCGATGTTCCCAAAATATTGTTTTGCCAACTTCTCAAAAATAAACTTTAGCAGATTGTTCTCTGGGAATTACTCGCCTCGAATACTATTCATGATTTTATCGCCCTCAAGAGTAATCTAAAACTAGGACCTCGTATTTCAGAATATCTAACGTAACACAATTTAGTGAGAATAAATCTGATTACGTATGTTTAATCATGTAACAGTGCTCCGGCCGGCTAAACAATGAAGCTTGTTAGGACAAAATGCACAATTATGCCGCGCTGATCCAATTAAAGTATGATACATCCTCCTCCCATATAGAAAACCGTGGGAGGCTAATTCGCTCTGAAATGGGGTTCCCTGACAACTTCTCGTCCGCTCAATCTCAATTGAAAAGTTACATTTGGGGTCGCGTTCTTCAGAGAACGCAATTTGATTTTTTTGATGTGTGAAGGGGTATAAGTCCAAGTTTGTGGGGTGCAAAGGGTTTTTGCGATGTATGTGCCGGAGAACCATCTTGAAAATTTTTGCTAACATTTTTTGTTGCAAATTGAATTCTTCACAACTTTGATACCATTGCTTCTTATCGTAAAATTATTAACGGATTTTTTCCTGGTCATTTTACAATAAGATTATATCAGAATATTTTTATAGAGGGAGGATCGAAGAATAAATTTCACCATGAATTTTTGTGATTTCGAGGTAATTTCCTTCATTTATTAGAGTTTTACAGAGCTCCTAGGTTCATCGTTTTCTCAAATACACCATAGGAAACCTAAAAAAATGAATAATTCGGCTTTTTTATCATCTTGCTATTATCCATGGAATTTAAAATTTTTTTCCAATGTTTTTTGACAATAGTTTATTCATAGACATTTTTTCTGTTCAGCTATGTTCAGTAACCTCCAGAACAGTTCGTAATGATTGTTCATTGTGATTTTTTGCGATTGCAAGATCAAACAAGGTCTCGACTTTACAATTCTTATTTCGAATTTAAAAAGTGAATTTATAGTGAAAATTATTCGATTGAACCCCCTCTATGAAATGTTCTGATGTCATTTCATTGGAAAATGACTAAAATTTTACCATAATGAGGAATATATATTTGAAGAGATTGTGATTTACAACAAAAAATGTGCGCACAATTTTTTTATTATTATGCCACAAGAGCTCAAATTATTTCCGGGAATTTTCTAGAGGGCACTACTCGAGATAATGTTTTTTAAATATTCGTGCTTGAAAGAAAATTTCCAGAAATGATTTCAGCTTGCATTGTATTCGGTTAAAGAATTTCAAACCAAAATTTTGAAGAAAATTATAAATCCAACCTGACATTTCGAATTAATCTCTCTGATTGTCTAGTTGGTCAGGGTTGAGATGGCTATATACTGGTGCTTTCAGTGTTGCGATATTGTTTCAGACAAACCTGTAGACAGGGTGTAGTTGTTCAAAATTGAGAGTGCGCTTGTGGTTGAAATTCCTAAAAATTTTCGAGATCACTAGATCCATAGCACACGTTGTTGCCGATACAGGTCACTTTTGGTTAGAACAGAGAATACAACCCGAGATCAATCTGACGTTTGATGAAAACAAACTTCATCTTCAATGACCTACCTTCAAGAATAATCTCACGTTCTAGTATATTCAATAACCATTTAAAAATTTCTTAGTGATCATAAAAAAAACACAAGATAAGTTTGCTGGCAACAACATTCTAGAGTGTGCACGCGTTCTGAATATTCTATAGAAGATCATAAAGAATAATAATTATTTCAATCACTATAAAAAATGGCATTTTCTCACTTCACATATCCATAAAATTTGATCACAATTCTCACTCCTATTCGCTCACAAGCATTAACGTGAATAATATTCGGCTGAATTGTGATACTACTTCTAAACCGAGCTTTTGAATTGAGATCATGATATTATATTGCACAAATGAAAAAATCAACAATCAACAAATTTTTTCAGCATATAGACCAGAATTCGCAACGATATAGCCACTTGGCAACACAGGACGTGCTCATGATTATCATCTCAACTGCGAGAGTGACGATACCTGGCGAATTTTTCGAGTTATTACTACGGTCTACGACATCAATTCTTGATCAAGTAGGCAGGATCGGTCGTCTGCTTTGCTGACAATTTTTTATATGGAGTGAACACACCAGTATATAACGACCTTAGTCAGGGTATTGCTGTTTTTGACATATGTTGATTTGTCAGTTTTGTTTAACCGGGTCTGCCAGAAAGCTTCATAATTACTTGTTCAAGAAAATCATATTGGTATATCTACCATATTTCATTAAATAAAAAAACAACTTCAGTTAAACCAAATGCTGGAACTCAGATGTATTTCAGCCCAATCTATCGCCCTTTGTTAACTTCAGTTAGCTAAAGATGATAGAAATATATTCTCACAAGTAACATGACACAATTTCGAAGAAATTTCTATGTACAGCTTATCCAATCCATATTTGCACAAACTCAGATACTTTTCCAGTTGCACACGGATTGTGTTAACCATGACGATAGAAAAAACACCTACTAGGCATCAGAGTTGGACAGAATTGTGAATTCAATTCATTTGAAATGAATTGAATTCATTTTTAGTGAATTCAATTCATTGGCTTCAATTCATTTTGAAAAAAAGGGATTGTGAATTGTGAGTTACTATTTTTATTTCGGTGAATTGTGATTTCTGAATTGATTTTCGTGATTTAAATTCACGGAAATGAAGCATGTGCTTTTTTTTGTACACCCCAACACGTGCATACCATCATCCGCGCCAGTAGAACGGCTTTTTTTTGTATGCAACGATGATAAATACACCCAAAAGGAGTAATATATACGACGAAATTTTCAAGAAATTGGTGATGTCGAAATCAATGAAGGGTTTTATGTAGACATTTGAACTATGTTGGGATTTGTTAGAGCTACCAGAATTTTGTGATTTCATTTCAATTATATTTATTTTTTGTATTTTATGTTGACTACTGAATGAATATTTTTTTTCCTGTTTCAATAGAAAACAGTATTTTTTTATTTAGATTATAATCTTTATTATCTCATGACTATCCCTTATCCATTCATTCGATAAGTTATATTTGTAGTAGGTATTAATTCAGTGGTTGCATACATCTTACTAGTGAAAAAAGTATATATTCAATATTTTTGCTCATCTGGAAGCAGATGAATTTTTTCAAGTTGTGAAATCAAATCCAATTCATTTTTTTTTGCGTGAATTGTGACTCGCGAATCAATTCACGAAAGTAGTGAATTTGTACAACTCTGCTAGGCACACATTTCAGCACAGTGAACACATATAAAAGGTGTATTTTGATCTTAGCATACTCCACAGAGATTGCTGGGCTTGGGGGTTATAAGTTCTGTGCCAAGATGGATTGGATGAGCTGTAGGTATATCAATTCTATATCATCAAATTAAAAAAAAATACCAACTTCAGTAGTAGTTCAGTCTATCGCCCTTTCAAAATCGTAGGTCACTAAAGTTAGTGAAAATGTATTTGTATTATTCACAAGTATATTTACATCATTTGAGGGTTATAGATCATATGGTTATTTTTTGAACCGTCAAAAAATTTCCATTTGAATATCGTTCCGCAAATTCTCTTAGTAGACATGGTAACTAGTCGAAATTGGGGCATTTTATTGGTTGAAAAGAAGAGGTGTGTAATTTTCTATAGAATTAACAGTTTGGCTGATGATGGGCAAGAACCATGTGCACCTCTTCTATTAAGATGGCGACCGCAGAACAATGGTGGCGACCTAACAAACTCAGATTTAGGCTAAACCCCAACCCCCCCACATTAAAAAAAAATTATCTGTGAAACGTACCCTGAAGCCTGAAAACTGTAACATTCCAATGGACTATAACTGTAACAGCGTGTGTGAACAACCCAATGAGTGCTCGTAGTAGGCTGAACAACAATAATCGGAACGAGGTTCACCGATTCGACAGAAACACGTGCAGCGGAATTCTAGATGAAAATGCCCAGAATGCTTTTAGCGCGATTAACTCGTTTGCGGGGTTCGACCGACAAAAATTCCCCGAGCGAGAATCGAATTTCAATTTTTCGGAACTTATCGTCGCTGTGATACCCACTCGTGGGTTGGGTTATTCATTTATCGAAATGGCTATCGATACAGAGCGTTCGTGCAACATTCCTGATGGTCGCGGGATTCGATGATAAGAGTCGTCAGGAAGTGTGTTCATCAGGTGTCGATATTGTCAAATAGCTGATGAAGGAGTCTTTTGGGAGAAACGACGTTCCAAAAGACGTTTTCGTAGAACAGATATCATTAATATGATTATGTTGCAGGTATTCATTCGTGTGACTTGGCCCATTATGTTTCATTCCTCCTTAATCTGAAAAATGAAAAATAGAGAGCTTTGAGTTTTTATATTATCTGCTAAGGCAAATTGGTATATCTGCCCGATACGTTAATGCAATACTATAGAAAGGAAAAATGGACTGACTATTTTGTAAAATACGTAAGATACTTTTTCTACTAGCGTACGGAAAAGACCACTTTTTGGCACTCATTTTAGTGTTGAAAGATTCACTTTTCCGCACTAGTGCGGAAATAGTTGTTTGTACAAGAGTGGATATGATGGCCATATCGCACGAAGACGAAGTTTGAACATGATGCCGTAGATGAGTGCTCAAACGTTCGTGGGCGATATAGCCAATATCCATTCGAGTTTTACAGTTGATTTTTCCTTCGACCAGTTGAGTATTCTTTCGATATTTATTCCAGAGGAAATAAACTTAATTTATTCAATATTGAACGATACATATCAAATTAGTAATGTCAAATTAAAAACAGGCCAAAAAAAGTCGGTTTTGGTGGGACCCGAACCCACGACTATAAAGTGGAACGTCTCAGAGGGATAACACTCTAACCAGTTGGTTAGAGTGTTACCACTTAGACTGTATAATTTCAGTTGATTATTGGTGCGAAGAGTTGATGCAAGTCCTTCAATTCCACAAAAATGAAGTCAATTATTACAATTCAAACACGACTCAATACTAGTTTAAAAAAATATTTTTTAATTTTAATAATATTACAATTACCTATCGTGATAAATATACCACTGCGCCCAAAAAACAGATATAATATAAAAATTCAACCTTCAACATTGAATTCTATGATTTTTTAAAGGCAATTTGATATGATGGAGCTCGAAGTGCCTCAGGGTTCCATTTAATCTCCTGTGCTATTTCTGCTATACCTCGTTAATTTTTTTGATGGTTAGGATCTAGGCGAGTGTGTCTACACGAAATCTTCTTTCAACATGTTGTGTTCATTCGATTCGAACCGCTACCCCTCTTGAAAGACAGAATGAAATGTCGAATGACAGATCTTTGATATTCGTGATTCAGATTTGAGAATGGAAGCTGATTTCATGTCTGAAACGTTAACCAATATAAGTAGTTTTTAAATATCAGTACTTAGTTTTATAGTATTTTTTTTGATTCGCGTATTTGGGTTATGCTTGAAGATGCTGACTGAAAAGACGAAGTTCATTCAAAATGTTTTTTAAATGAAGTTGAATGTGTAAGATCTGAAAAAAGGAGTGAGCTACAATCGTTCCTATTTCAGAATAGTTCAATTTATGGTATAGGATATGTTGAGTTTTCAATCTGATATTCAAAAGTCTACAATCAACCACAGATATCCCAATTGATATTCTGTTTAGAATTGATTGACTGGACTAACAAAAAGGTTTTTACTATCTTCAACAATTCCATCAAGTCCTATATGGTTTACTGATAACAGGTTTATCATTAGTGACAATTACTATTTGTGTTGAATTACTACCTAGCTACCTCAGATTGAAAAAAAGAGCAATCTTCATGAGCATTGAAAATAACAAATAACCTTTCACGTTTATATATATATATATATATATATATATATATATATATATATATATATATATATATATCAGTTGTCACAGGGTCCCGACAATCGAAAATCATGTTGGTGTTGAAGATATTCGTTTCTGCATTGTAGCAGGCATCAGATTGCCTATATTCCCATCTTGAACCACAATTTCCTCTTGAGCAGTAGTGCAGTTAAAAACGATGCCTGCATGTGATCGAACGGTAGGCTTTCCTTAAAGAGAGTCTTGAAATATGACGAAAAATGTCCCCTGAAAAAACATCAGCATGCCACTAAACGAGAATTTTTCTCGATAAGAGAGATTTGAGTAGATTTTAGTTTCTATCCTAACTCCTAATTTTCCATTCCCAACACGTAAGGGATGCAAAGAAATGAATGAGTTGAGGAACGGTCAGAAGACCCTCCTCTCTAGTGGTAACGTTTTCTGTCTATCTCTCACGTCTTGGGGATGAATAGTTAGAGGTTGGGTTAGAAACGCTATTGCTCATCTACTCATTTATCATCAATATCACTCATTATTTCAATAGTTCTGAGAATACATTTTATATTCCGTATTTGAGATTTTCGAATTCGACACTTTTCAGATTATTATTCTAAATTGGATGTTTCTTTACACCCCGATCGGAAAAATCCGGAAAATGCAACGCCAAACGAACTGGGACGTTCTGTATTTGATTGAACGAAAGTCTTTTCTAAGAGAGTGTTGAGATATAACGAAAAATGTCTCCTGAAAAAAATATCAGCACGCTTGTAAACGGGAATTTTCCTGGATAACAAATATTCAAGTAGATTTGAGTTTCTAACCCAACCCCTAATTTTTTATCATGCGTAAGATATGCAGAGAAATGAATAAGTTGAGGAACGCTTAAAATACTTGGGGATGAATAATTATCATCATCATTTCAATAGTTCTGAGAACACATTATTTATTCCGTATTTCAAATTTGACACTTTTCATGGTATCATTCTGAATTGGATGTTTCTTCAGACCCCGATCGGAAAAATGGGTAAAATGCAACGCCAAACGAATTGGAACGTTCTGTCAGTCAACACTCTCAAAAAGCAATCAGCTTTCATTCAGCTTGATACCATTCAATTCGTGAGCGATTCCAATCTCCAGTTTAATCTACGTTTAATTTCGACCGTTCAATCATTTTTTAATCCACTCATCAAATATATAACGGGACTTCGGCATCAGCAATTGTTATGCAATTTTTCATTCTAGTTGCTCTTGGATAATCGATGAGCTTCGCCGAAGGGCTTTGATAATGGAATCGGGACAAACAAGCGGATTTAATTAGTGTTTGATTGGAGATGACATTAATTATTAAGTTGGGATGTGCGGTTCATAGTCCACTGAATCCACAAAATTGGGGACAATTATCAGTTCGTGCATGTAACCAACTGTGAACTACTGGAACTGTTGAATGAATTTATTTACAACCATATATGTAATTCTGTCATTACTAACGTCATTGAAGGTTGAGAAGTGTCACACTTCTACTCACCGCCCTCACTTCCTGCCATCATTGCATCTATCATAGATTCTATCTGTCATTTATTGACTTTATCTGACATTGGTCCTACTCTCTTCAATATATATATATTTGTTCGGCTAAGCTTCCGCGGTTAGAAATGTGCTGGCTGGAACTTCCGGTTGATCCGCGCCTGGAATGATTTTCTTGTCTACGTTTCGGCTCCCATTTCGGAGCCATTTTCAAGACTGAGTGACCTTGCATCTGGGTCTGAGTTGTCTCACTAGCTGGCTATCATCAATGGAGGATTATTCTCTTTGGAAAATAATGATAACATAATAAAATTTGCGGACGACACAACTATTTTTTATAGGGCGGTCACCTGGAATGAATTGAGAGTTACGGCAGAAGCTGGATTCTCGCGAATAGAGCAATGGCTGGATTTCGAATTGCTTACCGTTAATACGGAGAAAACCACCTATCTCTCCTTTACTTGTAACTCCTCCAGTAGACCGACCTTCAACCATCTTAATGTGAATTCTCATCTGAAGACCTTCACCATATACCCTGGAACAAAAATCAAGTACTTAGGAATAATCATCGATACTCACATGAAATGGAACTTACATATAGCATATCTGTTGAAAAAATCGAGAGCTATATTGTATAAATTCAGAAAACTCGAAGAAATCTTACCTGATTACTATCTTAGAGCTTTATATTATTCCCTAGTCGAAAGCCACCTTCGGTATGGTATACTTGTTTGGGGTAAGCAATTTTCCTCAAAACCGGAACACGAACACAATACTCTACAAAAAATCACTATATCATTCCATTCAAGTCCAAAACAGCTACTCAAAGGTCTTACTCTTACCTTGCACCAAAATTATACAATAGTATTCCAGAAAAAATAAAAACACTAATCAATATAAATCAATTCAAATGTCAGTTGAGGAATCACCTTTTTGAAATTGGTAGATCTATACATCATTAGATCGATAACTGAAAAATGCATAAACTTCACCATGGTATTTAAAACTAAGCTTACTAAATGGTTACATCTCTCTGATATTTTATTAAACTGACCTCAACTGGATTTCTTTAATTATATGTATCAAACCGAAACAAGTGTTTATACACTTATCGGATTATTGCTTTGTTTCACAAACAATGTGATAAATGTTTGTAATTTTCTGAATTTTATTTGTGTGAATAAAAGCGTATTTTCATTTTCATTAATTTATATTGATGACAATTGTATACCCCGTAGTCACGGTAACAATATATCTACTTAATTATTCTGAGAAAACCGCGATTTCGGTAATTTGTCGTTAAATGTAATATTTCAGATATGTTCAGAACGAAACAGCGATTTATTAACAAAATGGTTAAGGCTTTCGCGGCCGAGGTTATTAGTATAACTACTTCTCTTCGGGCTTGAAGGCCGTCGTTCTTTGGAATTTCTTCCTTGTAGGAAGAAATTCCAAAGAACGACGGCCTTCAAGCACGAAGAGAAGTAGTTATACTAAGAGATTTATTAATTTCAATCGAAATATGATGGTTGTGAATGAAATAGTATACAAACCTTGGTAGGAAGTTTCATTCCTGTCTCGAGATCATAGCTAACCTCGACGCTATGTTCTCGGTTAACTAACTAATCTCACGACAGGAATGAATCACTTTCCACCTCGGTGTGTCATATACTATTTTGAGTAAACATTTACTGGCCTCGTTGTAGGGAGCAAAGTCGTACTTTCTCTCCCTGGAGAGGAAAAGTAGAAGTGACGTTTGATATGTCATCAATGAAATAATTTCGGCACCAACGACCTGAACTATATTCTTTTATATGAGAATAAATTTTACAGTTCGTCTGTAGAACTCCCTGTATTTTGTAGAATGATAAAAAAAGGTAAGATATTTTCAAGAATATATTGAGAAAATAAAAGTTTAATGTCAAAAAATATTGTAATAGAGCTACAGCAATACGCTATATTCTTGTTTACGCAAAAGTCTCCCTACGAGTCTAAATAGCGCAACAAATTGATGGAACGGACTTCGTTCATGATAGGTTTGAAGGCAATTGTGGGTGTTATTTCGAATCCGGCGCCGAGATCTTTTTTTTTTTCTTTGTTTTGTAGGTTTTCCTAATTTTGGGAATTCCAGGAGCATGCCATTCTTTGATTAATTTAATTTGTTAGTTTCATAAACCAAAGTACCTTTTCCTTTCCTTGAATGATAACTGTGAACTTCATTTTCGGGAGGAAAATTAGCAATTTACTCCCTTGCAGCTATTGACGAATTGATAGTGATAAGAGCCTATCCGAATTTTTTGAGAGTTCTCATTCCCCACTCTCAGTCGAATACAAGGCAGTAAACGCAAAATTTTCAAAATATCAAAATTTGCCCTACGAAGTCCGCAGAAGAACCCTGACTATTTTGTCAAACTGCTAGTTCTGACTATAGGTGTTCTCGGTGGTTCCAGATCAACGCTACTCTTTTGCAACTCAAGATGTCAGATGCGGGAGACCATTATTCTCGGTTCGTTACGTTAAGATTAGATTAGATTATCAGGGAGCTGGCCCATGGCCTGATTCACTGCGACCTTTTCAGATCTATTGTGATGCTCCTTGGCTGTTAGAGCTCGTTGTCTCCCTTGATTTCTTTGATGAGACTTCATAGCCATGACTCTGACTCCTTCATATAGCTAGCAGCCTCTGGTTCCTCATCCCCGCATCTTGCGTGTCTCAGCCTTGCTATCGCTTCGCATTCACAGAGCACATGCAGTGCGATTTCTTCCTCTTCTTGACAGAACCTGCATTGGGTTTCTTCTGTCAGACCAATATTACTCATAAGTTTTCTAAGCCGGCTATGCCCCGTTAGTAGACCAACCACTACCCTTACAACCTTACGGTTGTGGTTCAGCAGGTCTTCCGTGAGTCTGGGTGCTGGTTCCTTTATGAACTCTCTCGCCTGTCTCATTCGTAACGTTTGCTCAGTACTCACTATTTCAGTAGCCAGCGATCACTCACCCTACGGTGTGAAGATGGCCATTGGTTGATGTTACTAGCGTGTACGCTCACTAGGGCGGAGCAATGGAAAGCACGGACATGACTAGGTAGGATTAGCGAAGAGTGATAATAATAAAAATACTCGAAGACAATATCAATTGTCTGGGAATGGTCGGTACAAGAAAAGTAAAATACATTACAAAGATGAAAGGTATACCCAACACTATTACCTACATCTTAAAATTATCTGAAATTAATTTTTTCATCCATTTAACACATTCAGCGCTATGTGTATTTTTTTGGAATCAGCGTGCTTGAACAATATGTATCTGAAATGATACACAACATGTTTTCTTCTAGCTAGTATGCACGCTTCTCATTTTTATAACCTGTGGAAAAGGGAATATCTGGCCTGGACAAATATCTTGGTATATTCGGGTTGGAAATTGAATGTTCACAACGTGAAATATCCCTGCATGAAGTTGAAAAAAAATGTATTCTATTGCTGGAATATAAATGTATGTTTTTCAGAAGTGAGTGGGTATAATGTAATATAATAACTTGTAATGCCCCAACTTTTCTGCCCTTTTTTTTCAGAAAACACAATATAATTCTGAACTCTTGTGCCTTTAATGATGCATACGGCTTAGGAGATGGACTCCATTCTGAATCAATTTCCTTGGTCAATATATCGAAACATATATACATATAAAAAAAACATAGCGGGAAGACTGAGGAACAATTCTGTATCTTCAGGGATAATTCCAAAACCAAATTCATTGCAGAACGGAAAACACTGAATGTTGATTTTTTTATAAAACGGCTTTGCATTGAACGTGGTAATTAATGTCACCTTGCAGGTCCATAAGCCTTTCAAGTACTTGGATGCATCGAGTTACCTCACTATTGAACTGACCCAGTGATGACCGACAAAATAATTGAAATATCCTTTGTTTACCAGGAAGGAAAAGTCCAACATTCCTGGACGACTGTGAATGTTTCTTGCGCCTCGACTTACCATCACAGGAGTCCAGGAATGTGGCTTTTCCACAATTGAATGGGGCTTTGAAATTCCTAATAAAATCACTTGGGTTACTATCGAGGTTACTATGGAAACTGTTTTCAATCATTCATGTAGAACACTATCCACTGTAAGGAATAGTATATTACAAACCGAGGTGGGAAGTGATTCATTTCTGTCGTGAGATCAGTTAGTTAACCGAAAGGCAAAGCGAATGAAACTTCCTACCGAGGTTTGTATACTATTTGATTTACAACCATCATATTTTGATTGATATCAATAAATATCTGTTTCGTCCTGAACATATCTAAAATATCAAATTTAACGACAAATTGCCAAGAAGGCGGTTTTCTCATAATAATCAAGTAGATATATTGTTACCGTGACTGCGGGGTATACAATTGTCACCAATATGTATAAATGTCAGATGAAGTCAATAAATGACAGATAAAGTCTAGAATAGATAAAATGAGGGCGGGTTATGAGGGCGGGAAGTGGAGGTGTGTAATGTGACACTTCCCAACCTTCAATGACGTTAGTAATGATAGCATAACATATATGGTTGTAAATAAATATAATTTCCTTACAGTAAGCCACTATCGTTTCCTTACCATAATAAACTCTCGACCTTTTCTGGCTGGATATTGGACAAATAGAAGGGACTGGCTCTGAGTGATGAATACCGACGTCAAAAATTGACGAGAAAATGGCTGATAAGCCAGTAAAGTTCGATTTCTGAAAAATTGTGCGAGGCCGTAGTTATTGAGTTGGTTTGAGATCTACACGAGACATTTCATTTGATATTTATTAATTGACAACTGTAATTCGAAAGTGGCAGCTTTGTATTTTGGTCAATACCAAAATGAAATGAAATGATTATTTCTAGAAATATCAATATTAATGTGTTTGTGTTCAGCTAATTATTAAATGTTCCGTCATCTCGTAGTAGGTGAAGATATTGACTCCATATTCTTAAGTTGTGAAGTATTCAAAACAGGACCTTCAAAATTATGTTTCACTAAACCCCTTTTTCCATTTAATTTTTTTTCCAGGTGGCATCTGTCAATTTTATTCCAAAATATAGTAATTATGCATCAATTTCATCATCTTAAGCAGGGCCGTACCCAGAGGGGGGGGTCGGAGGGGTTGAAACCCCCCCCAAAATTTTCCAAAAAAGAAAGATTTTTCAAACGCATTACTCAAGTTATAATTGTTCTTTTTCTTCTTCATAGGTGAATAAGAAATAGTTCAAACCATTTTCTAGTTGAGAAAGTACGTATATAATTTGTCAAATTTATTATAATTTTACTAACCCATTCACCTATGTGGAATTTGTGGATGGACGTGATCCGCCGCTAACGGCGTAGATCGAAGCGTTCCTTCACGTAAGTTGCCGTAAAGCATATAGTTTGGCGCTATCACGATAGGTAGTAGCACGAAAAAAAAACGCCATTCGCTTTCGCAAGTCTCTGACTCTAACTACTTACGGAAAAAAATTCTTTTTTATATGTTGGCAGTACAGTACTGGGGGCTCACTTCGAAACTAAACGAACGATCAACGAACGAGAAAATAGACCTTGAATCTTTGAAGCATTATGAAAAGATGGTTGATCTAGAACTAGTATCTAGTGAGTACCTACTCACTGAGAAAATTGTTTCGGGAATAACAAATGGAACTCGACAAGCATCCTTGTGCCATTGAGGCACTAAGCCAATGTAATAGGAAACTTCTTCCTAACATATTCACCCTCCTGAAAATATTTTCTTCTTTGCCAGCGACTAATTGTCAAATATCCCGATTTTACGCCATTTCAAGCTTCATTAACAAAAGTTAGGACGACACTAAATGATAAATATATAAATAATAACAACAAAATAATTTTCCCCGTTAATTTGGTGTCTAGGAAAATAAATAGATTGACTATGAAAATCGACTCAACACTGTTTAGTACAATACAGTACAAAATTACGTCTGTTGACAATAACACTGGATTTCTCTCATCAGTAGTTTTCAGAATTATCAGTGCATATTCTTGTCTCCGGTATCCACTAATCCCATAGAGAGTATTATGAAAATTTACTGATAGTCAACAGAAGATGGATATAGAGATAGTTTGGCTCTCTTCCTTCTTAAATTCAACATGAAAAGAAGGTAGAACTACTATAAAGGATATAAAATCAACAATATATTAGCATTTTCAAAAAAATGTTCAATTTCTTCGATTGAATATAAATAAATGTCAGATAAAGTCAATAAATGACAGATAATGTCTAGAATAGATGAAATGAGGGCGGGAAGTGAGGGCGGGAAGTAGAAGTGTGTAATGTGACACTTCCCAACCTTCAAAGACGTTAGTGATGACAGCATTATATATCGTTGTGAATAAATATAAACTCTCAACCTTTTCTTCAGGAAATTTACTAGCGATTTGCGTCGAAAGTTATTCATAAACACTGGATTTTTCTCATCAGTAGTTTTCAGAATTATCAGTGGATATTCTTGTCTCCGATATCCACTAATCCCATAGAGAGTATTATGAAAATTTACTGATAGTCATGAGAAGATGGATATAGAGATAGTTTGGCTTTTTTCCTTCTTAAATTCAACATGAAAAGAAGGTAGAACTACTATAAAGGATATAAAATCAACAATATATTAGCATTTTCAAAAAAAATTCAATTTCTTCGATTGAATATAAATAAATGTCAGATAAAGTCAATAAATGACAGATGAAGTCTAGAATGGATGAAATGAGGGCGGGAAGTGAGGACGGGAAGTAGAAGTGTGTAATGTGACATTTCCCAACCTTCAAAGACGTTAGTGATGACAGCATTATATATCGTTGTGAATAAATATAAACTCTCCACCTTTTCTTCAAGAAATTTACAAGCGATTTGCGCCGAAAGTTATTCATAAACACTGGATTTTTCTCATCAGTAGTTTTCAGAATTATCAATGGATATTCTTGTCTCCGATATCCACTAATCCCATAGATAGTATTATGAAAATTTACTGATAGTCAACAGAAGATGGCTCTAGAGATAGTTTGGCTTTTTTCCTTCTTAAATTCAACATGGAAAGGAGGTAGAACTACTATGAAGGATATAAAATCAACAATACATTAGCATTTTCAAAAAAATGTTCAATTTCTTCGATTGTGACTGATCCTTCTGGACATTTCGTTGTCCCAGTAAATATAATATCATTAGCGACTCAAAGGCATTACTCATGGTCAAATTACATAATGTTTCAATCAGAATGATCCGAAAATCGCTAGTAATTTTCCGAACAAATAATTGAAATGCCTGGTCGGGAATTGAACCTGATTGAGGGTTACATCTGAAATAATTGGAAACATATTATTCCAATGAATGTAAACTGGGTCTATTCATTCGATCATTTCAAATTCATTAACCGCCAATAATGGTTATTTAGTTTGGTAATTATTTCCGTGTGATGTTTGGTCCAGCAAACAGCGGTTTTCTATTTCCTATGGGAATTCATTTTGCGGTATGGTTGCTAATATGGCGACCTGTTATGCTTTCGATCAAAAGATATTATTTGTAAATGGGACTTTCGATAATAAAACTCGTGAAGCGGAGGAGAAAGTAAGTGAGGCAAGTGAAAGAATCTGAACTGAACACTGAACTGGATTTTCCCCTGAAATCTCGTTCCTTTTATATGAAAAATTCAAGTGGTAGGTGCTCTGAATTGCTATCGAAATCACGTAGAGATTTGACATTTACGAAAAGCGAACACAAACACTGAACTAGAAGGAAATATTTGTGCAAGTTTTGAAAAGTGAACCAGATTTTGTTTCCGAAACCTCAACGATTAGTATTTTGATGAATATTAGTTCCTGTATTTTTTTTATAGGCAATTGGAGATATACGAAAAGTTACTGACTAATTGAACTTGTTCGATTCAGAAGGAACTTGTATAGATCTCGGTACAGATTCAATATTGATTTCTATTTTTTCAGATTGTGGTAGGTAAAGAACTCGAAAGAGCTAGAAACAAAATTTGTTTTTATTTGGTGAGCATACTACAGAACAAAACAGAAGTATAAACAGGTTCGCAACTCTACTTACCCATATTTTTTGTCATAAAGACGTCAGTAATTCATGGATATGGATTCATATTCAAAGTATATAATTGTATATTTCCGGATGTTTGGATTTTATACTATCCAAGAGGAAAACTTTGTGAACACCTTGGATTCTTCATCCGCCCAATAAATGTGAAAATCTGCCCTTCTACACTTGTCTGGATTCGATATCATTTTCTATTTTTTCAGATTGTGGTAGATTAAAAACCCAAAAAGGCTAGAAAAAAAATTGGTTCTTATTTGGTAAGCATACAACAGAACATAACAGAAGTATAAACAGATTCGCAACTCTACTAATCCATATTTTTTGACATGAAGACGTGAATAATTCATGGGTATGGATTCATATTCAAAGTAAATAATTGTATTACATACATGTTTGAATTTTATACTATCCAAGAGGAGAATTTTGTGAAAACACCTTGTTTTCTTTATTGGTTCAGTTAATGCCTTCGACTTTTTTTTGTTCTGCTACATATTCATCATCACTGCCAAAACTCATAATTCTCAAGAAAAAATGTATAACAAAGGTATATATCTATATGTATATATAGATATATATATATATATATATATATATATATATATATATATATATATATATATATATATATATATATATCTAAGATATATATCTAAGGGTACAGTGCTCGGACTTACGCTTAACAAAGATTCAAACCAAATTTTGCATCTTGCCGGATAGTCGAGGCCGTAGGTGTTTACACTATCTTGGTCACCTAATTATTTTGGTCTGGTAAGCAACAATTTTCGGTACCAAACCAACCTGACCGAGTGTGCTTGCTATTTACACCACGATGACCAAGATGATTTGGTTAAAATAAAGTCATTAGTCATATTACCAAGCGACGGTGTAAACGTGGCCAAAGCCAGTTATCAAAAAATTGTGATTTAAAATTCGCGATTTTAAAGTAACATATTAAATCTGGCGATTGTGAATTGTATGAAATATCTTCATTCGGGTTCAGATAATTCTGTTTAAAAAATGTCACGTTATCATCATCCATCAACAAGGAATACCTAGTGCAGTGGTTGGAATGTTATAACATATTCAATAATAGTTTTCATTATTTAAAAAATTCCATCAAATGTAATGCAGCCAAAGTCATAAGCTCATTGGTGATTTCAGAAAAAAATTACAGTGAGGCCTTAAATCTACTCAATGAACGTTATGAGAACAAAAAAGGCTCATTGCATTGAGTAAAACTGATTCAATTTTCGATTTTCCATCAATAATGAAATAGTCTGCCTTACTCAGAAAATTATAGGATAAAGTCAAAATAGACTTGAGGGTTTTGAGAAATCCAGGACAAGAAGTCAATGAATGAGATTTGCTTTTTATTCCCATTATATATTTTGCAGGACTGAAAAACTTCTTGGATTTTGAGGTAACAGAGTTGGACAGACTTGTTGATTGATTCGTTTGAAATGAATTAAATTCATTTACAGTGACTTTAATTAATTGGTTTCAATTCACTTCGAAGTGTCAATTGACAGATCAAAAGTCGCGATTGCCAGATTAAATCTGTCAATCGACACATTTAATCTGTCATTTGACAGATTGAAAGTCGCAATTGTCAGATTGAATCTGTCATTCGACACATTGATTCTGTTAATTATTGACAGATTGAAATTCAAAATTGCCAGATGAAATATGTAAATTGACAATTTCAATCTGTCAATTGACAGATTGAAAGTAGCAATTGTCAGATTGAATCTGTCAATTGACACATTCAATCTGTTAATTTTTGACAGATTGAAATTCGCAATTACCCGATGGAATCTGTCAATTGACAGATTAGAAGTCGCGATTGCCAGATAAAATCTGTCGAATGACATATTCAATCTTTCAATTGACAGATTGAATTTCGCAATTACCCGACGGAATCTGTCAATTGACAGATTAGAAGTCGCGATTGCCAGATTGAATCTGTCAATTGACATATTCAATCTGTTAATTATTGACAGATTGAAATTCGCAATTACCCGATGGAATATGTCAATAGACAGATTTGAAGTCGCGATTGCCAGATTAAATCTGTCAATTGATATATTCAATCTTTCAATTGACAGATTGAAATTCGCATTTACCCGATGGAATCTGTCAATTGACAGATTAGAAGTCGCGATTGCCAGATTAATTCTGTCAATTGACATATTCAATCTGTTAATCATTGACAGATAGAAATTCGCAATTACCCGATGAAATCTGTCAATTGACAGATTAGAAGTCGAGATTGCCAGATTAAATCTGTCAATTAACATATTCAATCTTTCAATTGACAGATTGAAATTTGCAATTTCCCGATGGAATCTGTCAATAGACAGATTTGAAGTCGCGATTGCCAGATTAAATCTGTCAATTGATATATTCAATTTTTCAATTGACAGATTGAAATTCGCATTTACCCGATGGAATCTGTCAATTGACAGACTAGAAGTCGCGATTGCCAGATTAATTCTGTCAATTGACATATTCAATCTTTCAATTGAGAGATGGAAATTCGCAAATACCCGATGGAATCTGTCAATAGACAGATTTGAAGTCGCGATTGCCAGATTAAATCTGTCAATTGATATATTCAATCTTTCAATTGACAGATTGAAATTCGCATTTACCCGATGGAATCTGTCAATTGACAGATTAGAAGTCGCGATTGCCAGATTAATTCTGTCAATTGACATATTCAATTTTTCAATTGACAGATTGAAATTCGCAATTACCCGATGAAATCTGTCAATTGACAGATTAGAAGTCGCAATTGCCAGATTAAATCTGTCAATTGACATATTCAATCCTTCAATTGACAGATTGAAATTCGCAATTACCCAATGGAATCTGTCAATAGACAGATTTGAAGTCGGGATTGCCAGATTAAATCTGTCAATTGATATATTCAATCTTTCAATTGACAGATTGAAATTCGCAATTACCCGATGGAATCTGTCAATAGACAGATTTGAAGTCGCGATTGCCAGATTAAAGCTGTCAATTGACATATTCAATCTTTCAATTGACAGATTGAAATTCGCAATTACCCGATGAAAGCTGTCAATTGACAGATTAGAAGTCGCGATTGCCAGATTAAATCTGTCAATTGACATATTCAATCTTTCAATTGACAGATTGAAATTCGCAATTACCCGATGGAATCTGTCAATAGACAGATTTGAAGTCGCGATTGCCAGATTAAATCTGTCAATTGATATATTCAATCTTTCAATTGACAGATTGAAATTCGCATTTACCCGATGGAATCTGTCAATTGACAGATTAGAAGTCGCGATTGCCAGATTAAATCTGTCAATTGATATATTCAATCTTTCAATTGACAGATTGAAATTCGCATTTACTCGATGGAATCTGTCAATTGACAGATTAGAAGTCGCGATTGCCAGATTAAAGCTGTCAATTGACATATTCAATCTTTCAATTGACAGATTGAAATTCGCAATTACCCGATGGAATCTGTCAATAGACAGATTTGAAGTCGCGATTGCCAGATTAAATCTGTCAATTGATATATTCAATCTTTCAATTGACAGATTGAAATTCGCATTTACCCGATGGAATCTGTCAATTGACAGATTAGAAGTCGCGATTGCCAGATCAAATCTGTCAATTGACATATTCAATTTTTCAATTGACAGATTGAAATTCGCAAATACCCGATGGAATCTGTCAATTGACAGATTAGAAGTCGCGATTGCCAGATTAAATCTGTCAATTGACATATTCAATCTTTCAATTGACAGATTGAAAGTCGCAATTGTCAGATTGAATCTGTCAATTGTCACATTCAATCTCTCAATTGACAGATTGAAAGTCGCAATTGTCAGATTGAATCTGTCAGTTTTCACATTCAATCTGTCAATTGACAGATTGAAAGTCGCAATTGTCAGATTTAATCTGTCAATTTTCACATTCAATCTGTCGATTATTGATAGATTAAAAGTCGGAATTGCCAGATTGAATCTGTCAATTGACACATTCAAGCTCTCAATTAACAGATCAAAAGACGCAATCGCGAGATTTTTCATTTTTACAATGGCACTACGCCGTCGTACAAAACCCATTTCGAAAAACCTAAATGATTTGGTCATTTTATCGCTCCGCAGTCCATCAGATTCTTTTTTTTGTCCGATCATCCCAAATCTAGGAAGTATCACTCTTTGTCGCCGTCGAACGGCAATCACATAACATCGCGTTATCGCAGGCCGGATCGGTGTTTGAAAAATGGGGGTCTTTGCGTGAGACCGAGAAAAACTTTCGTCCGATATCGTTCCGGAGCCGGGGTGCTCATTGCCGAGCGAGTTTTTTCTCTGGCGAATGATGCTTTTATTCGGCAATTAGAGCCAGATTTACCGGTCTAGTGGAGAGACCGCCGGAAGGTGATTGGGTTCAGGGGCGGTACGAAAATGTGTTAGAACGGTGCTTTCAATTAAATTCCCAATTATTGTTTATCTGAATATTTCCCTCATATACAAAATGTCCCATAAGAGCAATGCAATTATCGAAAACTTACAGCGGTAATTGCATTGTATCAAGTCACCATAACAACACATTTGAAACCGTATCGCTAGACGTCAGTTAATCACACAAATAAATGTCAGATATACTTCAAAAATAGAAAAACATTTCGCGTTAAGGTGAGTACTCCATACAATCTAAAGAGGAAAGTATGAATGAAAAAAATAACATTTCCTGAATTTCTTTATTCGTGAAATATTCCAATGAATTACATTCGTGAATAAAAATGACCAGATAATTTTGCATTCAAGCGTCATATCTTAAACAAATTGCATTCGGTTATTTTCATATTTTGTAAAAGAGCCTTCGTCCTTCGGACTCGGGCACTTTCGCCAAAATATAAAAAAACTCTCGCAATTTTTAGATATCACGCTTTCTTGCAAAATTATCAGCAATTTTTATGCACTCGTGCAATTGCAACTGAAAACCATTCAAAAATATGTTCTGTGTTCACTTTTATTCAGATAGATTTTTTACCTTCACTCGGGCAGATGATGTTCATAAAAAATATGTCTCCAGTTTGTTGAAAGCTTGACATAGATACCTAAACAGAAAGCATCGTCGTCTTTTGATTTTTTACACTGAACATTTGTGTATGAACAGTTCACCCCTAATTTAATCCCTTACCGGATGGAAAAAATTAAAAAGCATTTTCCTGCGGTTCCGGCATCCGCTGAGATGTCCATAAGTTGAAAGCCATCCGAGATGACAGCTATCTGAGTTATAAATATAACAACCCTTTGTATATTACCCTTCGGGGTTATAGATATATGGACGGTTTTAACCTTCTCATATTTTTAAGATTTTTTTTCTGAAAATTTTTCCAGGGGGCAATGGGAGCATGAAATATTCGAAAGAACTCATATCATCTGAACCTCGGAATGATTAAATTTTTATCTCGATTCTTTAACGGTTTCTGATCAATGATATTCTGAATCATCAGTGGAGGGGCTTAGCAGATGGGATCAAAATAAATTTAAAAAATTATTTTTATTATGATGAGGTTTGAAATTATTTTTTCTAGTTCCGAATATGCTTTCCAGATACACAATTTCTGCGGGAAAGCGAAACTTCTATTTGGGGAACCCAAAGTAAAAAATGGCAAATGAAAAAAATATAGACATTTGCCAAGGATATACCATTGGCTATAGGAAAAATTTGAAAAAATATATTTCGGCGCCCCAAACCCCATTTTTGCCCCCTCAAGATCTCAAAGTTTTTTTTGGTATAAAATACATTCCTTATAATTATCATGATTTTTATTTTTTATTAAATACCATTTGAACATTTTGTATTTCTGCTATTTCTAAAAAATATAGATGGTTTCCCAAAAAAAAAATTATAATACTGTTGGGATTTTGTGTAGACGTACATCATCCTATATTTTAAAAAAAATTTTCGTGAGGGGGGAGGCATGTGCGGCATCAAAAATTGTTGTCATCGCCACATCGAGAAAATATTTTTTTTTCAACGAAATTTCTTAACGGTTTTTATTCAATTTGAAATAAAACTCTTCGAGGAGGCTACCGAAAATTAGGTTAAAATTTATTTTTTTCGTCATTATTATTATCGAAAGGCTGATCAAATTTTCCAAGTTTCGAAAGAACATTTTCAAAAACACGATTTCCGCCAGGAAGCGGATCACCCATTTGGGGGGCTCGGGTGAAAAAAGTAAAAAAATCTTATAATTCTTCGAGGGTGTCGCATCGGCTATTGAGAGAAATTAATATAAAATATATCACCTACCTGGCCCCCCTTCTTTTACCACCTCCACCCCTCCTTCACTTTTTCGCAGGAATAAAAAATTTTAGGCAAGTGCTTTTAGTCAAGATTTATATTTTTTTTATTCTTTTATTTTTCAATTGTGTCATGAGGAGGATCTCTATAAAATATTTTCCTCGAATAATTTTACGAACCGTTTTTAAAAATTGCTGCGCGTTCGCTACTTAGAGAAGGGGGGGCAGGGGGACATTTTTCGAAACAACTTGATTTATGCGTTTCTATGGTCAGAACGGTAAGGTTTTATATGGAGAAGTGTGCGAAATATCGACGACACCCTGAAATGTTGCACGACGAGGGGGTCCATTCATATATCTCAGAATTTTTTTTTCTCTACAGCCATATATGTGGTTCAGGCGCTCCGATTCGCATAGAGAACCTTTTTTTCTCTTTGATTTCAGGATTTCTCCAAGGATTTTAGGTGGGATTTCTGGATTCCAATATGGATTTAATAAATTTTATCAAGATTTCTAGTGAACTTTGAAGTTAAACACCCCTCGTAATTATTGTCACTTGTAACCAGTGAAAAATCAGCCCATATAAAGTTGATTTCCAGTGAGTTTTTCACCCCTCAAGACAGATTTTACTCCTGAATTGAACCAAATGCCTCGTTCCTGTATCTGAACAGTGTGTTTTGAATCACCCGAGAAAATATATCTTCTCTCTTCTGTCCCGCTGGTGACGCCCTAGCCCACTTTCCAGAATCAACCACCGGAACGCGGAACTTTGTCCATGTTTACAGTTGTTCGTGTTCGTGAGCGGATCCGAACTTTTTTCATCCGATCCCGAACGAGAGCACTGCACGCAAGATTTATTTTTATTTACCACTCGAATTTATTCGACGTTTTATTCCTTCCAAAAGTTATTGCCGAGAAATTCTGCCAGACGAATTTAAATCGAAAAATGCACCGTTTATCGGGCACAATGGGTTTTTGCCATCTCCGCTATGCGATCGTGTATCGGGGATGATCTGGTGGCCTTTTGTGATGGGGGGATCACTGGGGTGGCTTATGATTGGTGGGATCGCGAGCGTACAGATAGGGTAGTTGAATTTGCCTCGAATATTTCTTCCTTCTTTCTTCATTATCGTTACGTCATTATATATTTTTTTTATTTATTTAAAATTGAAATCCATTGAATATTATATGAAAGTTGGAAGTTAATTATTTTTTTAACGACTGTTACGGAATACCTTCATCGTATGTTCAATGATGATTTCTTAATGTAGTACATTATAATACTCCTTTTCATTGTACACTTATTGCTGGGAAACTAGTGCCTGAAACATCAAAAGAAAAATATACAGTTTCTTGTACCCTATTCATGGACTGGTGCAAAGAACACGAAACTAGTTGCCGTTCAGAGAATGTTCTGATGGATTACTTTGCAAATATATCAAATAAATTTAACTCTTCTACTTTATGGGCACACTATAGTATGTTGAAAACGATGCTTAGTATCGATGATGGCGTGGATATTAGTAAATATTTCAAATTGAGAGCATTTCTAAAGCGGAAATCTGTTGGATACAAAACCAAAAAATCCAAAGTTTTTACAACGAAGGAGATTGATACGTTCATCAAAGAAGCCTCAGACAACGGATACCTTGTATCAAAAGTAAGTTCCACAATAATTAGTTGATTAATTATAATTTGTTTATATTTTTTGATTGCAGGTTAAACTTATCATGGGAATTATGGGTGCTTGTAGGAGAGATGAGATGTACAAAATGAAAATTCACGATTTTGAAGATTTGGGTGCCGCAGTTTTGGTCCACTTTCCGAAGACTAATACAAAATCTTCTCGAATATTTCCCGTAAATATAAAATGTCCCGTGAGAGCAATGCAATTATCGAAAACTCACAGCGGTAATTGCATTGTATCAAGTCACCACAACAACACATTTGAAACCGTATCGCTAGACGTCAGTAAACAACACAAATAAATGTCAGATAGACTTCAAAAATAGAAAAACATTTCGCGTTTAGGTGAGTACTCCATACAATCTATAGAGGAAAGTATAAATTTTGAGATTTTTTGAAATTTCCTTGAGAATTTCTTTATTCGTGAAATATTCCAATGAATTATATTCGTGCATGAAAATGATCAGATAATTTTGCATTCAAGCGTGATATCTTTTACAAATTGCATTCGGTTATTTTCATATTTTGTAAAAGAGCCCTCGTCCTTCGGACTCGGACACTCTCGCCAAAATATGAAAATAAACTTGCAATTTTTAGATATCACGCTTTCTTGCAAAATTATCGGTAATTTTAATGCACTCGTGCAATTAAAACCGAAAATTTACTCTAACGGGAGATTATGCTAACATTGTGGAAAAATATTGGAACCTGCGACCAATTAATGTCAAGGATCTTAATTTTTTTCTAAATTATCCGAAAGGAAAATGCACTGTCCAGAGAATTGGAATAAATAAAATAGGAAATATGGGAAAAAAATTGCTTCATACTTGAAACTTCCGGAATCGGAGTTATACACCGGCCACTGTTTCCGCCGATCTTCACCTACAATATTGAGAGATAGTGGCTAGGATATAACGACATTGGAACGGCATGGTGGCTGGCGCTCAACAACAGTAGCTGTGGATTACATCGAAGAGTCTCCGACTAGTCGAAATAGAGTGGCCAATAAAACATTAGGGTCGATCAATAAGTTGTCAGATCTTTCATCGACATCAGACACAGAAAATGTCAATAACGTCAACTTTTCTCTTACAAAAGAAATTGTTCTAGTTCCCCAAAATTTGTTTTCAATAATTGTACCAATGTAACATTGAATATTGTTAATAAAATTGGGAAGATATTTTTTTTGCGATTATTGTAGTAGGTGCCTAACACATTCAACTAGTACGTTGATTTCTTCAACTAATTGATAAAAGTACATATTTCATGTTGTTTTTTCACTTACACTGTATATTATAATAGTCGTAGAAAAAGTATAGTGTGAAACTCGCATGGAATGACCATTTCCTACTCGTATGATTTGAAGAGCTCGATATTGTTTTAAACCCTTTTTTTACCCCATTAGGCAATGAATTTCAATACGAAACGCGTCTCCCATCTAATCTATTGAAGAATGTTCATGCAAAATTTGAAGTGAATTGGACCTAGAAATCACGTTGTCCCATACAAATTTTGATCCCATTTTTCACCCCCTTGAAGGTAGCATTTCGAAAAATCTTTCCTTATCGAATGCCTACGTCATACAAAGAAAACTCCCTCCAAGTTTTAGATCTCTACGATCAGCGGCTCAGGCTGTACGTTGATTCACCCCCGAAATGAATGTCTACCTCTTTTCAACCCCATTACACGATTCATTCCAATGAAATACGAAACACCTTTCCGTCTATTTTGTTAAAAAATGTTCATGCAAAATTTGAATTTGATTGGACCGAAGGCATCACGTTGTCTCATACAAACTTTGTGCCAATTTTTCACGACCTTTGGGGTTGGTTCATTATTTCTTCCATGAAGTACTCACGTTTGTTGAATCATTTACATACATCAAAAATAGAACTGGCCCAAAAAAATGGGCCTTGGGGAATCCCACATTTGATTCCCTCCTTATTTGAATCAAAACTAGTCCTAACAATTTTGTAACGAATCAATGCATATCATTTTGTTCACTGGTAAAGAAGTCCTCTTGAACTATAGTATTGAAGATTTTGCAGCAATATTCTGAGTTCAACAATCGAAATCTTTTGATGAATCACAGAACATTTTCTTTCCACCATTAACCGCAGTGTGAGTGTCGTACAATAAATCAAAGATAGCATGGATGGTATTTTCATTACTTTTTAATCCAAACATCCAATTTCGATAACGTGAACTATCATAAAACAGCTCGTATTGTGAATAGATCGAAAATGATATGTATGGATGCGATACATTTTGGAATGTGATAGATACAAAGCAAAGTTATCCACTTTGCAATGGCTCGCAGTATCGTAGATACTGTTCTACTGCTATTACGCTATAAGGTAAAACACGATTAAGTTTCCAGAAAATTTATTGTCTTCGCAACATGTTTAGATACACTGTATCTTCATCAAGCGAATGTATTTGAACACTAAATTATTCTTTGTTAAAAGCTCCTTAAATACATCAGGGCCTACTCTAATTATCTCTGATTCCTAGAATAATACAACTGATACTGATGATGATTCCTAAACTTATTAACTGATGCTGATTCCTGAAATTATACAACTGTTCTACTGCTCTTTGATATTGATATACAGAGTTATCTATAAAATAGCTTCAATATATTATCTATCATTTCACGGCAACAAGTACTAACTCTTGAATATTTATGAATATCTTGGCAAAATAAGTCATCATAATGCATAACAGTTCATTCAACAGTATTTTTTAGGAATATTTACTTACAGTTCAGTGCACTGTCCTTGTATATTTTTTCTTGAAATATTGTACAAAATATAAATAAATTCTTTCTCGTAATTTCATAACAAATTAACAACGAAATACCGCCAAACTATAGAAATATTATTTTTCAGATTTCAACAAATTCTCGCCAACTCCTCTCGTCTTCATAAACATCTATTTCCCATCCTTCCACGCCTGCCTTGATCTCTCGGTCTTTTCGGTTTCACCGGTCTTTGATGAAGCACAAAGCGGAAGTTGTTTTGTTATTGGAGCTGTTAACCCCAACATTGGATTAGTTTTGCGGTTGTAGGGATACGTTGTTTTGTTATTGAAGTTCTGCCTATTCAAGGAACGCGATTAGTTGGTGTATTGTTGCCCCAGGTGAGCCTGCTGAGTCGGATCTCATTTTGAAAGTTGTATCGTTTAGCATATGCTGATTTCCGGTTTAGTTTAGGGCGATTTCGATTGAAATATTTTGATTACCTACACTAGGTGGCTGAGGGTAAAGAGACTAGGCAGGGTGAGTGTATTAATTTGCTCTAACTGATAAATGTTATTTTGAATAAGTAATTCATTTCTATGCTATTCTCGGGGGGTGTTTCCCTCTCGTAAAATTTGTATGCCTAATCGAATAAGGGATTTTCATTGGTTTTTCGTTGATTTCAGAATTTCTACACAAATTTCTTGATATTATTAGGCATTTGAAAATTCCACCTCGAATTTCAAAAGGCCAACAAGAATTTCTGTATTTCATTTGAGACTGATGGTATTTGTGATTTCCAAATTTAAGGTTTCAGGATTAACTTCAGGATTTACACTTTCATTTCAGGACTCCTTAGCAACTTTCGTTGCGATTTCAGAATTTCAACTCAGATTTATGGAATTCAATATGGATGAGATTTCTGGTCATCTCTACTCCAGATTTTAATAATTTGTTTGTTGGAATAACTTGTTGAACGTATATTATGGGGAAAATTGGCTATTGGCCGAAAAACTGTTTTACAATAGACGCAGTAACTTTTTGGGGTCGATTGAAAATTTGCTTTTCTACACTTGTATGAATTCTAATATTCTTTTGATTTTTTCAGATAGGTTAGAAACCCAGAAAACTACGGGAGATAGTCTATTTTGAAGTTGGTAAATCAGCATCAACGGCAAGAGTTGTATCACCAGTGTGAAGAAAAATACGGTTTGTGCTCATAGTTTCAGTTATGTCATTGACGAAAAAAGAAAATTGAAAATTCTCAGAGGTCCCAGAATAGATCCCCGTGGAACACCAAAATCGATGTCATATGGCTGCGACTCATAGCTATTGACCTTGACACATCTGAATAATAGGTGTTTGTAAGAAAAAAAATTCAAACGAATTGTGATCTGGACGTTTCTATCATTTCTCTATGTTTTATTTCATTTTTGTGAATATTTTTGATTTCTGTTAATGAAATACTGTTTATTTCTTGATTCATTTACTGTTAACTGATCTTATTTGTTATTTTCCAGGTATATTTTGCGTTTTCGACCCATTTAGTTCTTTTCCAGTGATAAAAATGATTTGAAAAATGAAAATTCGATCCCAATTCACACGAATGTTATTTTATACTCGTAATAATTGAATATTTCGTTGTCTATCTATGCAGCTTCTGGAACGAATTTTTCAGAATCCACAAATGCTATAACAACATTTCCCGATCGGTTCGGATCTATTAAAATGCCAAATCAGATCAGTTGGAATGATTCGGGTAGCTTTTCCGCTGTTTTCAGAACGAGTGGAATTTTCACGCAGGAATGAACTGCTAATTCAATTTTTAACATGTCGATGAGTTCGATATGATATATTTTTGTAGAGAAAGAGAAAAAAAAACAACGGCAAACGAATAAAGCATAATAGTTCGTTGGCGTTTTATGCACACTCTATTGCACGCTTCAAACATGCTTCTCTGGCCTCTGTTATTTTCATGAAATGTATTCCTGAATAAATGATATTATGTATTCACACCAATGGAAATGTATACGGTATCAATGGAATGTTACTTATTGGATTTAATTTCCATTTTTTGAATTTCTGGTCCCTATATTGTTTATATTGTTATATTGCAAATATATGTATTGCATTGAAACCGTAACTTAAGATAGAATATGCAGTATGCAGTAGTTGTCTAATGAATCACAAAAACTCCTAGACAACCCAAAAAGTAAATTGGACACATAACGGAATTAATTGAAAAGACTGCATCAAGAAGTACGCAAATCGAAGTCAGCTATCAATGAAAACTCCTCTCAAGAATAAGCATCAAGACAATAGCTTCATGGCTTATTCCGACATATATAAATAACAAAATGTAGTATTATTATGAAAAGTGACAGAGGGCCTAATTTACCACACTATTTAATCCAATTCAAAAAGTAAACTGGGATAATTGTAGTGAAAATTGTCAAGTTGTGTGCACTACCAATATACTGGATGAAAGTGGGAATGTTGTATTTTGTGAAAAAAAATCTGCACGAAATGCATGATGATTTTTTCACATATAATTACACGTCAGCTTTTTTTTCGTTGAAGTAAACTTGACATTTCTATGAGAATTTTGTTGCCTGGCAACTCAACGAAAAAAAACTGCAGAGTTTTTATTGACAACAATAAACCTCAAAGGTACGTCAATCTGACAAAACCAACATTTGGCAGATTTTAGAGAATGCTCATATAACGCCCCTATACAAAAATTAAAAAGCTTTTGTAATCGTCGATTGTTTTTCGCCAAGAAATTCTAAACAATATCGAATCACTAGATACACCAGGGTTTCCTAGGCATCTTACTTTCAAGAGTTAGGTTCCGTTTTGTCGCTGAAAAACTTAGGGCAAAGTTTTTTCGCTGTCATAATGACAAAAACATGGTGGCTTATGGGATAGTTTATACATGAGTTGAATTGTCAATACACTTTTTATAAAAATATTACTGACAATGGGGGATATTTAATCCCCCCCTCATTGTCATTTCAAATTCCTCTGAATGAAAATCATTCCCTGGTCGAGAGTATGTCGTTTTTGCACAATGAACATTTCCTCAATTTAAATGAAGTTGAATTTGGTTTTATTTGTGAGATGAACATCATTCATCAACTTTCGTTTCACAATGTCAAAAATTTCGTTGATAGATACATTCGGAAACAAATTCACTACATCAAAACCAACTATAATATCATTTGTGTTGATCGTTATATATTTCGATGAGAACTCAGGCAGTCATGAACCAAAGCCAAATCAATATGTTGGAGTATTTGTTGTGGAGTTTGATAAATATTCTAAAGAATATGTGGAATAACTAAACAGCATATTATTTTAATTTGATTCTTCTAAAATTCCAAAAATACATGAATCGAGTGCTGTAATCATATTTCTTCTAACAAATCCTTTTTTTTCGTTCTTACTTTCGACAACCGAAAGATAAAAATAATATCAACGGAATGAAAAATAAAAGTTTCGTGAGGGTGCTTCCATCTCACACTGTATTCAAAATTAAAAATCATTCAGTGGCTGAATATAACGTACGCCACTGTTCAGAATGGAAGTATTCAAAAGTGATTTATAAAATTTCTGCCACATCCAGATTGATCGATTTGACCGTAGAGTAGGCTTCCAACTTTCCGATATCGCGTGAGTAAAATAGCAGGTGCACGTATTTTGAGGCATTCGGTGTGAAATCGAAAAAGACAGTATTCTCAGCAAATGTTCTCCACACTCGCTACGCTTGCCCTTTTTATATCCCGCTTCAAAACAGATGGAACGAGGCGACTGCGATGTCTCCGAAGTCGATGAGCTTCAGGCATCAGCTTTGAGTTAGATTTAAGCTTGTTTCTGTTATGACGTTTTGATTTTTCGTGTGGCAGTAACCGATCATTATTACACTCGAAGGGGGATTAGAGTTGGTTAGTTTGAGGGGGCTGTCTCTGGGGCTCTAGAGCGTTTCCCAGAAGTTCATCGAGAAATGAAAGCGGATTTGTATGTCTAGACTCTAGATGTTTGTTGCTTGAAATCTGTTGGAGATGAATGAGTTTGAAAAAGAGATGGAACAGTTCTGATCAAGGCATATGTCGATTTGAAACCTTTGTGTAATATGATGATTCTTTATTGAGGTAGATGAATAATTCATTTTATCCAACACATGACAGTTGTGACTGTCATTATCAATGTCATTTCAGACAAATAACTAAGATAGCTGTATACTGGTGCTTTCAGTGTTGCGATATTGTTTTAGACAAACCTGCATGTAGAGAGGGTGTAGTTGTTCAAAATTACGCCTTGAGGGTGCGCTTGTGGTTGGAATTCCTGAAATTTTTCGAGATCACTCGATCCATGGAACACGTTGTTGCCAGAACAGATCACTTCTGGTTAGAACAGAGAATTGAACGAGAGATCAATCTGACTTTTGATGAAAACAAACTTCATCTTCAATGACCTACCCAGGAATAATCTCACGTCCTAGTAAATTCAAAAACCATTTAAACATTTCGTAGTGATCATAAAGAAACACAATAGAAGTTTGCTGGCAACAAGATTCTAGAGTGTGCACGCGTTCTGAATATTCTATAGAAGATTATAAAAAATAATAATGATTTCGGTCACTAGAAAAAATGTCATTTTCTCACTTCACATATCCATAAAATTTGATCACAATTCTCACTCCTATTCGCTCACACGCATTAACGTGAATAATATTCGGCTGAATTGTGATACTACTTCTAAACCGAGCTTTTGAATTGAGATCACAATATGATATTGCTCGAATGAAAATATCAACAATAACCTATTTTTTTCAGCACATAGACCAGAATTCGCAAAGACATAGCCACTTGGCAACACAGGACGTACACATGACTGTCTCCTCAACTGCGAGAGTGACGATACCTGGCGAATTTTTTGAGTTATTACTACGGTCTACGTCATCAATTCTTGATCAAGTAGGCCAGATCGGTCGTCTGATTTGCTGACAATCTTTCATGTGGAGTGAAAAGATCACACAGTGTGTTATTTGATAGTCTACTTGTCTGAAATGACATTAATTATGACATGACAGTCATAACTGTCATGTGTTGAATGAAACATTGCATGCCACTCGTGTGTTATGTTTCCTAAATCACTTGAAAATATATAAATCTTTCTGGCTTGACTCAATTTCAACATAACACACTGGTACCATAAATAATTATTATCTACACCCGTACTATGGAAATATACATATATGCCCATAATCCTTCACAAAATGAGATCCATTATATTACAGATTTTCATTACTATACGGATTTTCAACCAATAGAAACCTATTATTTTTCAATCAATCATGCTGTGCATTTGAAGTTTGTTGAAATCAGCAGGTGTTAATTTTCATAGAATATGGCTAAACTTCGAAAATTATCAAAATGTCTGATATCAGCGATATAGAAGAATAGCCATCGACTCCTCCACACATATCGGAGAAAGCAGAAAATGTAGTACAAAATAATTTACCTCTATAATTTGAGAAAGTGTACGAAAAACTATCAACGGTATCTCCTCGTTTTCGACAAAACACAATAAGATAGCTCGTGGCGAAGCCAGCTAAGGCGCTTGATATGAACTAGACCGCACTATGAGATGTGGGTTCGAAACTAGTCTCGTGCTTCCGCTTTTTTCATTTTCCTTTTTTATTCCTCTATTTCTCATTTATTGAGCTTTTCAATTACAATTTTGTAGAATTTTCCAGGGAATTACGATCAATTATTATTATAATTATTTGACGTTGCTGTCAAAAGTCAAAGACAAAACACCTGTCCCACTTAACAGCAACGTTATATATGAAATCCCTTGTGGTGGATGTAACCAATGTTATGTGGGACAGACCTCGCAGTGGCTCAAACAAAGAATAGCCCTCCACAAGAGCGATGCCCGGCTAGGAAAAAACTCTTGTGCAGCAGTCGACCACTCCCAAAAAACCGGCCATCAATTTGATTATTCAAATATAAAAATCCTAGTCAGAGTCAGTAACCAGAAAAACAGGTTGTTCCTTGAAATGTACCACATTAACAAAAAACCAAATACAGTTAATTATAAAACCGATACAGGTCAGTTAAGTAACATTTATTGCAATATTTTGAGTTCTATTCAATCACTTTTGTTATTCAAAAATAAGGACAGACATGTGCTTACTTATGAAAACCCTTAGATTAACGATAATTACATCATTGCCTGGTACAGCTGAGGGACTCCTATAAACATGAATTTTGCCTAGCTGATTCAGTTTAAGTGAGGCAGTAACTATGCGAGCATGGGTAGTTTGATTCAGCTTCCCAAGGCAATGAACACACCAGGAATATTAATTCTATGATTGTAAGTAGAACTGTTATTTTCGATTCAATCTTGTACAATTTTGTCACATTCTTTGTAGCTTTTCTCCTGATGAAGCTAATAAACATTAGCGAAATATTGAGATCAAGAACAAATGAGTTTTATTAGTAAACAGACCGCAATATATATATATATATATATATATATATATATATATATATATATATATATATATATATATATATATATATAGTGAATCTTTTGGGGTTGCAGTCACTACATATTCATTAATCAGTCACGAATTACTTTTCCTATATATATATATATATATATATATATATATATATATATATATATATATATATATATATATACTCCTTCATTATTTAACAGGTGTAGAAATAAATTGTGTATGCAACTTTTCTTCTCTTCTTTTTTCATTCAAAAAGTCAATCTGCTTAACGGAATTTATTTAGTGCTCAGATCCCTGCTAACTTTACACCAACGCAGTTAACGAGTTATTCCTGACACGTTGTAACAGTTATTACAGGCTATATCAGTACAAAACTCAATTTCCTCCTTTAACACCACAAACCCTTTGATACCTATATGTATATAGATGTGTATTTTGGATGTTTGTGTATATATGGGCGTATGTGTATTCTTAACGAAACATACTATTTTAACTGCGTTATGTGACTTTAAACGCTGTCGTTTCTATCACTTTATATGTACAACTCTTATTTTAGATATTTTTATGGTTTTTTATGTATCTTTCAATCTACATTCATACTGCTATGTATGAACGTTGCCCACGAAATCTACTCTTCACCACATCAAAGTATATTTATTTTTATCACTTATAATTACACGAGACCTTCTTTTTGTCGAAGTAAACTTGACATTTCGATGAGAATTTTGTTGCCTGGTGACTCAACGAAAAAAACTGCATTTGAAATTTTTTTCTGGCAGTTTTTTGACTTAATTTACCGGAAGGCAACGAAACTCGAGTCAAGTCAAGTTTTCTCAGACAAAAAAAAAGCTCGAGTGTAATTCGGTACGACAATTCAATGAATACAGTTAAGTTTATTCAATTCAACGGAAAAGTACAATTGTGTAAAACATAATTCTTATTTTTCTTTCCCACAGATCAGATATATTCTTTTGACAACGCAAGTGAAAAATTTACGAAGACGCCGTCAAAGATTTGTTCATAATTCTGCACTCAAGAGTTAGGTTCCGTTTTGTCGCTGAAAAATTTAGGCCAAAGTTTTTTCGCTGTCACAATGACAAAATCACTGCGGCTTATGGGATATTTTATACATGAGTTAAATTGTCATTAAAATTAATTCTCCAGTATTTAGTGGAGTCGACCAAACTTACTCCCACCACAGTAGAATTTCCACATTATGATACATATAGACACATTGACGATATCAATACATCCTACTTCATGAAATGTCACAAGTACCCTCAACAGTACCCAAGAAACACCCTGTATAAAATACCTATCCATGCTTGGATATGATTGTGTTGATGTATATCACAACCTCTCTGTGATGAATTGACTGTATAGATTTATTTTTGATATTATCTTATCAGCATAAAAGAGTACCATTCAAAGAAAATTAAAATAATTTTTGGATCCAGAAAAGCGTACCATCCTTCTCGTCACACTCAGCATCACCCCATTCGGTTGCATCATCTGAATTGGAGAATTGTTACGAGAACCCATTCCGAAAAGTAAATTACCCCGGAGCCGTTACATCCCCAATGTAAGGGCAATAATGACATACTTAGGCCGCCTCCGGCACAAAAAGCTTTCACTGATAATCAGAAATCAGTCGTCGGGTGGGTTTTCTCTCTAACTAACTGCTCGAATTCATCAGGAACACCTCGTCAGAGTAGGAGAGTGGATTGATCAAATATTGACGATATGTGGCAAGGAAGTTTTTCAGGTCAGGCGCTGGAATATGATCAACTACTGTAGGTTGATTGGATTGAGTTTCTGGATCAATTTTGACTGTGATGAGCAGTTATTGCTTGTTGGGATTCATAAGAGTTCATATCACTAATACCATTATTTCGAATCATCTGAAGGGAGACTTCTTTCAAGCCAGTCTTAACTTGTCTTCACAGTAGGTTGACAGGCTAATTAACATATGTCATAAAACAACTAGTTTTTTTTCTTTACCACGAATGGCGTTGATTTATATCCGAGAGGTGTCACTGCAGGTTTCTTCACAAACAAAACTTCTGCATATGCTTTTGGCGATACAAATACCGGAATTGATTTCAGATTCTCGGGAAGCAAGATTTTTTTTATATACAAATTCACACGGGAGGGAATCCTTCTAATGTTTAGAAAACACTGTTTTAATCAAGGAAAGGAGATACGAATTAATATTAACTTTGAATTTTTGAGGTTTGTAAGCCTCAAGAAAAAACTTTATTTTATTACCTAGTGAGAAGATATCAATAACTTTTTTATATTCAGATTTCATTGGATGAGTTGATGTTCATCTTTCCTTCATCCTTCCTATTTTCCTTTATTTTCTCTCTATACACTATTTATGTGGGTGCTGATGGATGTAAACCATTTCATAGCAGATAATGTGCTTATTCTCTGTAGCCAGTATACTTCGAAGCGTAATGTTCAATAGGAATATCACGGAATATTACAGGAAATTCTAGAGAACCTACCCCACAAGAAACAAAGCAGATCTGATATGTAACATTTCAGTATTCAGTTTTATCAATTATACTAAAAGAAAGGAATTTAAAGTATTTCTTCTGATGAAAGCATACTATGATATTTACATCATTTCCTGACAATTTTGTATTGATTTTTTTCCGTGCAATTCAAGATACATGGAAACCCTAGGGCGTTGACTGATATTCTTTTATTTAGGCAATTCCTCCCGATCTGAAAAATCGAAGTTATAGATGGCTGACCTCTAAATGACAAGTTTCACAGTTCGATACGTCGATGAATTGAATGCGTTTGCACGTTTCAATCAACTCAATATTCAATTCCCACATTTTTATCGTTACTATTGCTATTGTTGAGTGAATTACTTACCTCTATTCACTCTTATAATGAAGTATTTTGCATTGTTTGTGTTCTTAATAGTGCCGAATTTCATATCCATCTCCATAATATATTGAGTAGCTACCGAATTTAAATTATTTCTTCTGTTGAAACATATATATGATAGTTATAACATTGTTTATCTACACCCGTACTCTAATAATACACTTATATGCCCACAACCCGTTTTATAATGAAATCCATTACGATACAGATTTTCATCCAATAGAAACCCATTATTTTTCAATCAAGCATGATGTGCGAGCTTTGCATTTTGACGTTTGTCAGTCAAAATCAGTAGGTATTGCATTTTTGAAGAATTTAGTCAATTTTCGATAATCGAATGAAAATGTCTTATAGCAGTGATATAGAAGAATTACCAGCGACTCCTCCACAGATGTCTCAGATAAGGAAAAAATGCAATCGAAAATATTATATTTTTCATTCGACAAATGCAACACATATGTTTTTATTTTCGTCCAAATGAAATGAGCTTTCATGGCCGAGTGGTCAATGGCGAGGGCAATGAACAAAAACATTCGGGTTCAAATCCTGACCTCGGCAGCGACTCTTTTTCATTTTTTTTCCTCTCATTTCTCATTGTTGTATTTTCAGTGGATATACCATTAATTATAATTCTGTAGAATTTTCCAAAGAAATACGATTGATTACCTACTATTATTGTGTTCAATATAAATACCTAATAATATAATATTTTTAGTTCTTCATTATTTATCAGGTGTAGATAAAATAGCGTATGCAACTCTCATGTAATGGTTATTAATACACTCGCATAAACCATACCAAACTCACCTTCGGCTCGTTTCGTATCCCGGTTTATGCTCATGTATTAATAACCATCATTACACGATCGTTGCATAATATACTATTTTGTTTATTGTTACACATGAAGCCTTTGACAGTTAACTGTCATAATATACAATACGATCTTGCAGTGAAAAAGAATACAAATTTGATTCGATTCTGAAATATTCGAAATTTGAATATGTCTACTGTCACTGTCACTAATGTCAGTGTTAACGAAGTCATACAGTCAAGCTGATCTGTGATAGAGCACAGAATAGTCTCATACAAGTTGGGGTGTTCTGTGGCTGTGTACTCAAAATCATTAAAATGTACTGGCGTACTCATCTCGTGCGAAATGTACCCAAAAGGTACAATTGTACCCACAACGGCCGCCCTGATTGGAGGTAATATGAAATCTCTTATTCATTTTCATTCGTATTTTTATATGCAGATCCACACGAAAGACAAGCCCTGTAATGTCCGAAGAACACCGCGTGAATCAAGGAACAAGAGATACGAATTACCGTTCACTTTGAATTTTTGAAGTTTGTGAGCCTCAGAGAAAACTCTTTCGGAGCACCACCGTGAAAATATCTATAGAAGAGAGACAAGTTTCCGACTCTTCTACAGTGATTCAATGAAGTGAGCGAGTCTGTGAGCGAAGAATCGCCACAAGACGGATTGCCTTTCTCTGAATAGAATCGAGAAGCTACAATGAATGTTTTGGTGCCGAACTCCACACATGAGAACTATATTCCAAGACAGGAGAAGTGAAGTATTTCTCCGCACGAAATAGAAATTCAAGTTTCTGGGAAGCACCTTCTGCGATCGATCTCACAAGGTTTTCCCATGAAAGATTTTCACTGATCGTAATTCCTAGCATCGGGATACTTAACTTTGTTTGGAATAGTTACTCCTGACATCTGAATACTAGATGATGATAGATCGGCTTTCTTTGAGAAGAGATATGTCTGGGTTTTCTCAGCATTGAATTCCACCAAGTTCATGATACCCCATTCTATTATTTTCAACAAGTCATCGTTAATTTTACTGACGTGAATGTTTCTTTGAATTTTTGTTTCTCGAGCTGGTATGGGGACTCTGGAAGAGAAACTAGTATAAAGAGTACTGTCGTCCGCAAAACTATGTACCGAACAAGAAGTTTTCTCGAGCAAATCATTGGTAAGAAGCAGAAACAAAGTGGGCGCCAGAACTGTGGAACACCTCCATTTATTTGTAGAATATCAAATGATACTCCATCAACAACCACCACCTATCAGACAAGAAACCCGCCAACAAAGCACACAACTGAGGAGGCAAACCATCAAAAGCGTTTGAAATACCGATTGAATGCTGCCAAATATGCAAATATGAAAAACATAAGCCAATAAGTCACTGGTTGATCGTTGATGACGACATCTGTATTGTCATATTTATATTGTTATACATTGTATTTTGACTGTCATTTTCTACACTCGCATCGACTTTTTTGTATCCTGAACGTCTACCTTTTTCATCCCGTTATTACGTATTGCTATATTGGAAAGGAAAAATATTTATCCAGTTGTTCAACACAGGATTTTTTTAATGGTAATGTCTATATTCCGTCTACACTGTATCCCTTCATGCGGCAAACAACCGTGGTTCAATGTAAGGGATTAACCGCTGGCTAGAGAGGATCCGCCTACGTTACATCGAATCATTAGAATCCCACCTCTGCGTTGCAGAGAATATCAATCAAACCCAAATCCTCATCAGAGACATACTTGCGCAGCAAAATACCTATGAAACGGTAATTCCTCTTTGAGCTCGTCAAGCAGACAGACGGCCGTGAATGCCAGACATTCGCGGAGATATTGATTGGTTTTTTGTGATCTGATGAATTCGGTTTGATTGTCATAGATACTTCGGTGTCGGTACGATTTTAAATTTCAGATTGATTGCTGATAATGCATTATAATTATTTGAATAGTGAAGAGTTCTGTATTTCTACGAATTCATTCTCTCATAGAATATTTCCCTCACATATAAAATGTCCAATAAGAGCAATGCGATTATCGAAAACTTACAGCGGTAATTGCATGGAGTATGGATATTACGAACTCATGACGTGTTATCATGACTTCCATCAATTCGAAAGATCAACATCTTCTCGTCAGCTTCTAATAATCTACAATGCTAAGATACGACGTATCTTGAAATATAGTTCGGCACCCAAACATTCATCGAGGATTCTCGATTCTATTCAGGGAAAGGCAATCTGTCTTGTTGGTGATTTTTCTCTCACTTTATTAGAACATCGTAGAAGGGTTAGATTAGATTAGATCATCGGGAAGCTGGCCCATGGCCTGATTCGCTGCGACCTTCTCAGATCTATTGTGATGCTCCTTGGTTGTTAAAGCTTGTTGTCTAGCTTGATCTCTTTCATGAGACTCCATAGCCTTGACACTGACCCCTTCATGTAGGTTTCTCCTCCCCGCATATTGTGTGTCTCAGCCTTGCTATCTCTTCGCATTCGCAGAGCACATGTCGTGTGGTTTCTTCCTATTCTTGACTGAACCTGCATTGAGTTTCTTCTGTCAGACTAATGTTGTTCATTTGTTTTCTGAGCCGGCTATGCCCCGTTAGTAGACCCACCACTACCCTTACAACCTTATGGTTGTGGTTCAGCAGGTCTTCCGTGAATCTGGGCGCTGGTTCCTTTATGAACTCTTTGACCTGCCTCATTCCAGGAAGCTTATTCCACCAATCTTTTGATTCGTTTTGCATCCATGAATTTATGAATGTCTCTATACTTGCTTTCGCTACCCCGCATAAGGGTTCTGGCCGATCATAGCCTTGGATGCGCCTTCACGGGCTAGAGCATCGGCCTCCTCGTTGCCCCTGTGACCCTCATGTCTGGGTACCCATGCTAGAAAACTTGAGCGCGCTAAGACAGCTTCCCACCAATCTTGAGTAGATTTGAAATGAGCTGAGCGCCTTGATTGCCGCCTGGCTCTCGGAGAGAATGGCAATGGTTTTATTTACGACCTCATTCCTGTTTATTTCCCCTACACAGATCGTAGAAGGGTTGGAGACTTGTCTCTCTTCTATAGATATTTTCACGGTCGGTGCTCATCTAAATTGTTATCAATCGTTCCAACCTTGGCAATATCTACACGGACGACTCGACAGTAATCCAAACCCTTTGTTGTGAACTTGGAGACTTGTCGAACCTCTCTTGCTCAGGGATCATTTTTCAATAGAACAGCTGAGCTTTGGAACTCATTGCCGAAAGAGGTTTTTCCTGAGGCTTACAAAAATTCGAAATGGATAATAATTCGTGTCTCCTGTCCCTTGATTCACGCGGTGTTCTTTGAACATTACAGGGCTTCCCTTTCGTGTGAATCTGCATATGACAAAAATCCTCAGCCCGATTCTCAAACTCGTTTAATTTTTCACATTCATATCACCGGAGTTAATAATCTCCATTCACTGATTGGATGATTGGATTTTCCGATAGAATGACGGTGTGAATGATTCACAAATTGTGAAAAGCGGTGGAAATTGCAAGCACAAACAACTACCATTCATCGGATAATCAGTTCGTTAGAGTAGCACGTTGTTTCGATTTACTAATTTAGCAGCAGTATCGCTTTGAAAACGCGACGCAGCATCCGAAGGGCACAATGGGTGGATAATTGAGCTAAGAGATAGCTTGGAGATCGTATGCAGGATGCGGGTGTTAGATTTTTCAGTCTTATAACAAGAAACTGTCCTGAAAACTTTAATTTACTCTCCCACGTCCACAGTTCAGTGCTTTTTGGCAATAATATACAGGAGGATAGCTCAACAGCGAAGAACAAACAAAATACACCCGAATTATCCCATCCTCAAACTCAAATACCGAAATTTTTCGCGTAAACAACCAGCGCCAACTCACAACTCATATCGGAGTCACTGGAGGCGTTACTGTTCTATGGTGAACAGAATTATTTACAACCATATATGTAATGCTGTCATTACTAACGTCATTGAAGGTTGGGAAATGTCACATTACATACCTCTACTTCCCGCCCTCATTTTATCTATTCCAGACTTTATCTGTCATTTATTGACTTTATCTGACATTCATCTATATTGGTGCAATTGTATACCCCTTAGTCACAGTAGCAATATATCTACTTGATTATTCTGAGAAAACCGCGTTCTTGGTAATTTGTCGTTAAATGTAATATTTTAGATATGTTCAGAACGAAACAGAGATTTATTGATTTTAATCGAAATATGATGGTTGTAGATAAAATAGTATACAAACCTCCTGTCTCGAGATCATAGCTAACCTCGACGCTTTGCGTCTCGGTTAACTAACTGATATCTTTGAGTCATTTTCTCTAAAACAGATTATCGAGGAACCCTCTAGGTACACTGCTTCGTCAGCAAAATTGATCGATGTCATAATAGTTTCAGATGACTTAGAAATAAAAAGTCACTCAGTGAAAGATTGTTCCGATATTTCTGACCATTGTTCTGTGTCTTGTGTGTTCAGAAAATCCAGAAGTAGCTTCACACCAGCTTTCCATACATTTAGAGACTTTAGAAATTTCAGCAAGGATACTTTTGAACAAGATTTAATCAACATCGACTTTTCACCCATACTTGAGGCTGACACTATAGATGGAAAAGTAAACTTATTCAATGAGAAAATTCTTCATCTATTCAATGAACATGCCCCTGTAAGAACGGTCAGAGTGACAAAAAATAAAGCACCTTGGTTAACACCTACGCTCAAACTCATGATGGATATCCGTGATAAAGCCCTTCGTAAGTATAAATCGACAATGACTCCTAATAATTGGAATAACTATCAAATGCTTAGGAATGAAGTCAATCGTGCCATCAGGAGAGAAAAAAAAGCTTATCTTGGATTTCAGCTTGATCATGTAAAAAATATGTGGAGGGAACTCAAAAAAATAAATATAAGAAACGAAAAAACAAATACTCTTCCGGCTCATCTGGATTTTCCGGAAGAAATTAACGAATTTTTTATATCTATATCAACTGATGGAAATATTGGGTGTGATGAGACGATTCGCGAGTTTTATGTCAATAACAAACTGAAGAACGACATACAATTTAATTTCTCACTCACAAACGAGGACGAAGTATACAGGACGATGTTATCGATCAAATCAAATGCTGTTGGCGTCGACTTGATTAATATAAACATGATCTTGTACTGTTGCCCGTTTATAATACCTATCGTCACGCATTTATATAATTTTTGTTAAGAAAACAATGTATTCCCAAAAATTTGGAAAAAAGCGAACGTAATTCCGTTACCAAAAATCAGTTGTCCTGTATCCTTCAATGATCTACGTCCTATAAGTATTCTCTGCACCATTTCCAAGGGCCTGGAAAAAATAATTGATAGACAAATCAGAAACTATATAGCTTCTAATGAAATTCTTCCAAAGAACCAATCAGGGTTTCGAAAAGGTTTTAGTTGTGCGACGGCTCTAAGTAAAATCACTGATGATATATACAACACGTTGGATAATAATAAACTTTGTGTTCTTGTTCTAATAGATTATACCAAAGCCTTCGACAGGGTGAATCACTCGTTGATGTTAGCGCTTTTAAAACATATCGGATTTTCCGATGGATCTCGCATGCTAGTTGAAAACTACCTGAATGACAGATGTCAGGTGGTAATTTCAAATAAAATTTCTTCAACAGAATCTAAAATAATAAGTGCAGTACCACAGGGATCCATAATTGGCCCGTTGCTCTTCAAATTGTATACTTCACAATTTCACAAGAGTATCTTGAATTTAACTTCCCACTTTTATGCAGATGACACTCAGCTTTATTTTTCTTTTCACGAACAGGAAGTTGATTCAGCTTGTGGAAGGATGAATGAAGATCTGTGTCGTCTCATGAACCTCTCAAATAGCTTTTGTTTGAAAATCAATCCTTCCAAATCGAAAGCGCTTCTGTTTGGTAGTAAGAACAAGCGTAGTCGTTTTGAGGATAAAATCAATCTCTATGTGGATAACTGTCGTTTAACTTTCTCACATTGTGAAAAAAATTTAGGCTTATTTCTTGATGTTGACCTTAGGTATAGAAAACATGTATCTTATACAATTCAGAGAGCTTTCTGCAACCTGAAGATGATTTATTCTAATAGAAAGATACTGAATCAAAAAAGCAAGATAATTCTGTGCAACACTCTTGTACTTTCAAGGTTTGATCATGCAGATTGTGTCTATGGTTCTGCACTATTTGAAGCAGAAATCAAACGCATTCAATTGATTCAGAATTCTTGTGTAAGATTAATATGTGGACTGCGCAGGCGCGACCATATTTCACAGGCCTTAGAGAGCATAAGCTGGCTGAATATGAAAGAAAGACGATTTTTACACCGATGTACATTTTACCACAAAATTATCAAAACAAAAGTCCCTTCTTATTTGTTTGAGAAAATTCAATTTCGCAGTCAAGCTCACGAAGCCAACCTGAGATATAAAGATCTCATAACAATTCCCAGATATAAGCTATCTTCTTGTAAGTCGTCGTTCTCATATAATGTTTCTAAAACATACAATAATATCCCAAACGAATTGAAATATTTATCTTCCGTTGCATCTTTTAAGAAAAAGGTCAAGTTAGCGTTATTGGAAAAAAAGTTGATTGCATATTAATGATACAGAAGTTCATCGATGTTTCTAATTTTTGTTTTTTTTTGCTTATTATATATATTTTTTTATTTTTTTTTCTGCTTCTACCATTTGGTGTATGATGTTATTGGAATATTCTTACTTCTTTGTGTCCGTTGATAATAGCAACTTAAGAATTTTTATAACCACCAGGTTAAGTGGAAGAGCGCCACTCTTGAAATTGGGCAACTAATTTCAGGAGAGCGAACTTTGCCTTTTGCTCTGCAGGCAGTGGGTTCAAGTATATTTTTTTTTTGTCTCAGCATCTCTACTGTATGATATTTTTTATTTTTTCTATTATCGTTTATACACATTAGTACTTACCTACCTTGTTTGTGTGCTAATGTATTTTTCGCCTGCATCAATAAAATCGATATTATTATTATTATTATCTCACGACAGGAATGAATCACTTCCCACCTCGGTGTGTTGTATACTATTTCTGCGAAATTGGTCATGATTCTTCACATCTTTGGTGCGCCCACATAACAAATGCACGTGTATGCGCATAATATCCCACGAACCATGATAAATAATAATAATTTTCACACAATCAATCACCTAATGAAGCAGCACTATTATTGCAGACGACATCTCAAACTTTCTTTTTTATCTCACAAATAATAAGTTGAAAGGAATAATTTCAGGGCCGAACTCTGTGCTCTTGGTGTACTTTTTGCACTGTGCAGTGCAAAAAATCCTTTCTTTGCAACTCCATGGTACCCAATGGCATTTCTCCATATGACACACGAGTAGCCCTGTAGAAAATGTTTGTTTCATATATGGGAAATGAGAAGATGATTTTTCAAATTATGATGTGAATGCAACCCACTACGCTGTTACTATTACAATTTATAATCCAGCTGCATCGAAATGATCTTCTCATTAATCACCATGAAAAATCTACTATCACGTTCACAACACACGCACAGAGGCTCAGAAGGGATACCCGGGACTAACTATTTCATGAAGTGGAATCTGAACCACTTTGGATCCGTTATCCTGATTTCGTGGTTTCTCCTGTGTTTTTCTTGTGTTCGCTCATTTTCACTTCCAATGGTCTTCTGTTTTCTCCGATGTAGGACTTTCAGGGAGGATCAAAGAGAGATCGTTTTTTTGCCGATATGTTACAGATCCATGTAATAGAGTTTTGCTATAAAATCGAGTATAAAACGGAATATCGATTTCACTTATCTGTGAATACTTTCTCCTTTGTTGACATTCATTCCATTGGAATTTGTTCGTTTCCGTTAGCCAGCTGACAATGGATCAACGAGGCCTTACCTTCTAACGTGCGATTACCCATGATACTTGATACAACCCATTTATCTATCAAAATCATTATTATTATGTTTTCTATAATGAAATACAATTTGCTCATTTATAAATGAAATGTGATTTCCCACATGGTTCCATAAAAATGCATGCATTGTCTTCTCCCGACCAAAGATCGTAAGTTGAGAGAGCTAAGCAGATTCCCGTAATCATAAACTCTTGACGGATAGTAGCCGTTGCATTTGAAGAATATAAGTTTGCAAAATTTCCTTTGAACTTTTTCCGATCTTTGGACGGAGTTTTCATAAACTGGAGACCAAGTAATTGCTGCATACTCAAGTTTGGTTCTTATAAAGGTCATATACAATAATCTCATTGTATTTACATCTGAGAAATTTCCCCAGTTTCTAGAAAAATAACCCAGCAGTCTGAGTGCTGACGATGAAATGTTACAAAAGTGATTGTCGAATGTTAATTTTGTGTCAAAGGTCACTCCTAAATCCTTGTGAGTTATACATCTATCAAGAGAAACATTACCAACTGCATAGTCGTAAATAATAGGCGTACGTATCACTACTTTTATTCGGGTTTGAAGGCCGTCGTTTTTTGGAATTTCTTCCTGACCCATGATCAGTCATCGGAGTGAATTTCAAGATGAATGAGCCTCTGAAGAAGCTAGCCACTCGAGCCAGCGGAACGTCAGGAAGAAATTCCAAAAAACGACGGCCTTCAAACCCGAATAAAAGTAGTGATACTGATAACCTCGGTTGCGAAAGCCTTAACTATTTTGTCAATAGGCGTACGTTTTCTATCATATGGAATTATTTTACATTTTCCTAAGTTGAGATTAAGATGATTATTATTGCACCAGTTATTAACTTCGATAAGGGAATTCTGGTGAATTATACAATCTGTTAGATTTTCTATATTCGAGAATATTTTTAAATCATCAGCAAATAACAAATGCGGTGAGGTTATTTCACTGGAAATGTCATCCATAAACAAGAGAAAAAGTAGCGGACCCAAATTGGACCCTTGAGGTACACCAGATGTTGAAATATAATCAAAAGATTTGGTGCCAGCATATTTATCAAACTGAATGCGGTTGGTCAGATACTATTTTAGGAGGATAATCAGCTTTTCAGAAAATCCAAAAATAGGCAACTTCTGTAAGAGGAGAGATTGATGAATTCTATCGAAAGCTTTACTAATGTCCGTGTGTATAACGTCAACCTGACCTGCAGAATCAAGGCTGTCAGATATGTAGTCGGTTATACAGGCTAAGTTGGTAGTTGTTGTTTCCCCACCACATTCCACAATTTTTAAAGGGGTTTAAAAAAGGGGTTCTTTTGTGAATTCCCAGTATCTGGTTCGCAGATTTCCTGGTTCACTCACAAATAAAGTTACGCAGACATGATGATGTACCTTTCTAAGGTTTCTTATTTCTTCTGATGTCTACGTCAATTTCGACACAAGACCCTTCCATCGACCGAGAAAACGAGTAATTTTTTATTATCACTCTGAAGCGCGATAAGTCACGTTCTGTGTACACTGCTTCACTTTCAGAGCTTCCAGCATGCGCTTACACTTTTCCATCAATTTGTCAAGTCGTGAGAAATAATGAATCTTTACACAGCGAGCATACAGACTACGGGGAATATACATACATAAGATTAATGACTTGGTTAAAAAATGCGCACGGATTTGTAGCATGAGAAGATGGGAAAGGATCAGCGTATAGATGTCAGGCGATTATTACTTATACAGATAGTTTACTGAGTGATGGTTGGGACGGTGATCAGGAATGATAGTAATCATTATAGTTAGCTCGGGTGAGTATGAATTCGGGACAAGTGTGAACAATTATTGCATTTATTATTACCATTAATAATTATTATCGCTAGTCGAATTTATGATGGTAGGCATGAAATTGTTGGAAATCTTCGGTGTTGTAAGGGTGACGCTTGAGTTCATCCATGACTTTTCCTCAATCAGTGTCTAGAACTAGTAGACGGCGGAAGGTTTTTATGCACATCGAATTAATATGTTGAATTGGATTTTCGTTGTGAAATTCACTAAGCGATAGCATCAACATAAGTTTTTAAAAACACAAAAAAGAATGTGTATCAATTATCAAGCCCACATGATCAACCCTCAATATCTTCTTCATCGATGAATCCCTGCTATTGAGATTTATAATGGAACTGAAAGTGGGGTCGATTTTTTTGATCAGATGTGTGTGCAAACATGAGTACCCCGAAAAACTAAACCATGGTTGTTCTCTATATTCTATAATATAGTGACAAACAGTTAAATGGATAGTTATATCATATATTACCATGAAAAGCTGAAATAAAAAGTCCATTTCAAGACGAACATTTCTGTATAATCTTAGCATTCAACGCACAAGACTATGATTGGAACATTGAAAAGATACAAAAATATATCACCGTCATTCCAAAAATTTGTGAGTAATAGTTTGAATACTAAGGCTTCATCAAATTGAACAATACCTCATAAAGTTCCCGGAACTACTCGCAGACTCTGTCCATCGACAAAAAAGAAAATGACTTCCTTTTGTGACCAGTGATCGTGCTCTCAATTTTGAAAAACATTCCACTTTTTCACCTGATTATTGTGTTTTCGTTCAGAATACATTTCATCTGAGTTGAAAAAAGAAATATTATATACATAGTCCAACATTTTACTTTTACTAGTCTACTACTAGTTTCATGACTATTTGTAAAAGTCGTGAATTCTACGATAGGACAGTAATTACATACATTCAAAATACGTTAGTTCTCTATGGTTAATGGGCGGCCAATGAGCCAATTTCAGCGCCATCTGTCATAGATATGCTCGAATCTTTGTTTGACCTACCTACTTAGAAAGCTACCCTGCAAAATGAAAATCATCGACAGATTCATTCAAGAAAGTTACCAACTACGTTCCGATTTGACGCTGGATGAGTGAAGTAGTACAGCTTATCAAATCCATCTTGGCACAGAACTGATGCCCAGCAATCTCTGTGAGGTATACGAAAAAATAACACCTATTATATAATAATAATAATAAATTTATTCACACAATAAAAAAATAAAATGGAATAACATTGAAAGAAGTACAATTGCATGTGAATAAAATACTCGGTGAGTTAACACTTGTTCCGAGATTAAAAAGTACATAATACATTCTAAATGATAATAACAATCTGAGTATAGTTCCATAATAAAATATATTGTCAATATTGAACCAATATAAAATAGCAATACGATTCATACTTGTACAATCAGAATGAATATAAAAATAAAATAGAAAATTATATAAGAACATATAAAAAAAATTAATGAATTATGTAAAAATAAAATCTCATCTTTATATCTATAAATGAAAAAAAAATTAATATTGTAAAAGTGGATGTGTTAAGCCTTGCGTAGATCCAATACTTCCAGAGGTGCATTCTTTTCAATTCGGATGTGATCGGCCACTCTGAATAATGGTTGTCCAGTTGAATGTGGATGAAATCCACTCTTTTGGCAATTTGCAATGGTTTTTAAAGCATGAGGAGTTAATATGAAAAATCCAGTTTCATTATATTTTGGAGAGCATACTATCGCAATTGCTTCCGGTATCAGTAATTGGTAAGGATAATGGGTATGAAGATCAACACTTGAAAGGAATGCAGTTTGGGTGGGGTGAGTGTGAATCCATCCTATTGTTATCAAATTATGTTGATCTTGATAATCAAAAATCTCCTCTTCATTCATTGCCATGCAATAATCTGAGGTTCCTTTTTGTTTTGGAAAAATCATGTGAGTTATAATTAGCTCATTACTTTCGAGTCTTCCTGTTAGAATGCCACATGTCTCAATATTTTCAGAAGTATTACTTTGTGACATGGCTTGGAATATAGTCACCAATTCAATTGGTACCACTATAGGTCTAAGTATATCATACTCCTCTTGGACACTGATTTTTGAGGGCTTTCTGTTGTGGTCTACTGTCGGGAGGTCATGAAAACTTTTGATTGTTGGAGAAACGCTTGAATTATTCAATAATTTCGAACCATATGATCCAGTTGTAATTTCACATGTAGAGGAAAGCGACAGAGATGAATTTTCCTGGGATGATTGGTTGTTGTGGAAGGCTTCTGCAAATTCTTGAGCAAATCCTTGAGATCGGAAAGAAACGGAAGATGTAATTTTATTGTCGGAATATTGTGATTTGGAGATAAGAGGAATCATGAAAAATTCATCGAGACTTTTGGAATTAGGAATGGTCCCGAAACAAGAAGCTGCATTTCCCCTTTGTATTAAAATACTGATTCTTTGAATCAAGAAACTGGTAGCTCTTGGATCGTTGGTTTCCGTGGTGATTCGATGGCCTATTTCATTTATAAATGTCTTCGCTTGAGGACCAAAGGAGCCGAATGTTTCGATTCCAACTGGATAAAAAATGAAGTTACCTCCTAAACTTGAATATTTCCTTCTCTTCGATGATTCTGCAGAAGTAGCTGCTGAGCCACAGGATACGGATGTTGAAGAAATATAACAAGAAGCCAGAGTATCTACACAAGTAAAATCCCACACAACGGGTTTTCCTCTACGCCAGGGAATCAGACTCATGCCATCTGGACGTTTCCCATCATCGCGACTAGTGCCTGGGGGTTCTAAGATGGAGGGTACTTTAACGTCCTGCGCTGAACTTGCAACTTAACGTTACAAATTATAAAGAACAGATGCAATGCTGCAGGAAAGTGGGTCACTGATTAAAAGTTGATAGGTATTTTTTTTGTACAGTCGAGATACAATTCGTGGAAAAAAAAACAATAAAAAAATAGCGAATTGTATATACAAACAAAAAAAAGTTGGAAATCAGGCGATGTATCTAGTTATTGGTTTAGTGAGATTTTGATGTGTCTATATGTGTTCATTCTGTTGAAATTTATTCCTAGAAGATGTATTTACTTTCGCCATGGTCTACAATATCAGTGTGCAGCTAGAAAAGTATCTGAGTTTTTGCCAAGATGAATTGGATAAGCTGTACTTTTTTATATATAAAAATCTGTGTTGAATTGACGTTCAGTTTTGATGTCTGATACGTGTTTATTTATCAGTTGGATTCTAGTTCATTTTGTATAATTAATATTCAATGATAATTTCATTTGAAATAATTTCACGGCATAGATCACACCCCGATACGAAATGAATTCTGAGATAAGTGTGACCGCATGGGTTGGGGTAAGTGTGACTCGTTATCGCGTATACGTTCACACTCAAAACGTTTTATGGCTCCAGATGCAAAATGGTTCGAAATTAACGTCGAAAAACCCAAAGGGCCTCAGATTATTCTCGAATAGACCTTGACAATGCAGTAGAAGAGATGAAAAGAGGTACGATGAGCATTTACCGAAAAAAAATGAGCAGAATAATCCTCATAGCCAGAAATCGAAGACTCAGATGTTTTATTGGACCAAGATATTGTTGAAGTTCTTTCTGAACCAATTACAGACAGAAAAAGAGATTTTAATTTCGCATTCACACTTGCCCCAGAACTACAGAAAGGTGTCATTCAAGATTCTGATTTTCAAAGAAATAATTATCGTGAATTCTAGTTGTTACACGAAAATAATGATATGTTGATATAAAACTTTCTTAGCGGACATTACCAAAAAATTTGCTCAAAAATTTCACTTGTTCACTGAAAACGCGTTTACATATAGCCGTTCTTAACTATACTTCTATCACCCCCCTTCCATCTGAATGTTTTATATTGACTCTCAAAAATTTTCAAAAACTACTACTTGTTCACATTCCCCATTCGTGGGTCGAGGGGCACCTCTTGAATGATATTGAGTTGGAGGGGTATGATCTACTTCAAATAGCCCCATGAAAAAATTCTGAAGGTGTCAAATCTGGCAAGCGGGCTTGCCATTCGGTAGGACCCCGATGACCAATACAACGACCTAGGAAAGTTTCATCCAAAAAGTTTTTTACTTGTCTGGTGTAATCTTGTTGAAATAATAATATCCATATAGAATTAATTAGGATCAACAGTAGTTTCCAGCATATTCAAATACAGTTACCCTGATAGATTTTGTTCAATTTTAATTTAAATTTAATTCGGAGATAGTTCACGTGGTACCAATTTACTTGTAGAATCGATAACTAAATGAGAATGAGAATGACATTCTTGTCTTTTTTATTAACAAAAACTAACCTATCAAACCGTATCGGGTTGTTGGGATTGCTATATGGCAGAGAAAAACGAATATTTTTAGAAATATCGATATTGATGTGTTTGAATTCAGGTAATTATCAAATCTTCAGCCATTTCATATTCTAAAGTTGTAAATTATTCGTGAGGACCTTCAAAATGATGTATCACAAGACCCACCTTTCCACTTAATTTTTTTTCCACGTGGCGTCCAGTCGCCATCTTTAAATTTTCGTCTGTCGATTTTGCTCCACAATATAGTATTCATGCATCGATTTTATTTTCCCAAGTTTCAGTTTCAGCACTGTATTCGTTGGTGGACGGGTATTTTAATGAATCCAGTATTAAACGAATTTACTGTGTACGAAGCTAACCAATAACTGATTTCATCAAAATTCCTGCATGAAATATTCTCGGCGATGTTGTCCATTGCGTTTTGAAGAGGATATTTCATTAAACGATGACGGGGCACTATTCGACGAGAATTATAAGGCACAGGTTGTGCAGATTTCGCGAAACGTCAGCTATTTTGGGATGATTTTGTCGGGAATAGAATCGATCACATCGGTATATTTGCAGCTCAATTTCCACTCTGATTTTCGCGATGTGTACACACAGTCTGGATGATCTGTCGATGTGTACATACAGTCTGAATGATCTGTCGATGTGGTTACTCTGGAATATTGCGATGGAAACAGATTTTCGTTTTTGGATTCATTCGTACAGCTAATCCGATCCATCTTAGCAAAGAACTAATGAGGTATATGCCCAGCAATCTCTGTGAAGCATGGTAAGATAAAAAAAACACCTATTATATGCTTTCACTGTGTTGAAATTCATTCCTGTAGGTGTTGTTTCTTGTCATTCTACACTACTAGTGTGCAACTGGAAAAGTAGCTGGGTTTGTGCCAGGATGGATTGGATAAGCTGTACTTAGGAACATCTTCTATTTCTATTCGAACAACAATTTTGTGTGAATATTTTCTCTGGAAACCAAGGATTTGTGTTCGGAAAATCATTAAAAATCGTTGTGGTTTGTGAATCATCTGAGAATGATTATTATATATGATCGTAGGATAAAGGAAGTTTTATTGAAATGATATCAAGTTCGTGACCCCCTCTTCCCCAAAAAATACACCAAAAACTTGCAGAAGTCAAGTGTACAAAATTGTATAGATACGAAGTAATATTTCAAAATAGATGACTGATGTCAATCTCTTTGTATATACATCAAAAAGTGACAGTCAAAAATTGAAACAAGACAAGAGTGAACCATGAATGTGTGATACTCGACAAACACAATAGTCACTGATTATTGAAATAATCACTACTTCATATAAGTAATTTTTTTGTTTTTAAAATGCGATCCTCGCTATCGGAAACAGTGTGAATCGCTTGTTGACGATGCTCGCATTGCAAGAAAGTCAGGTTCAGTCTATTGACGTTGCCCGTAGTTATAGGGTTAAGGCAAAGAAGATTTACGTATAACGAACAAGAAGCGTCACTTGCCGCTACACAGCCGCTATTCCTGTGGTCCCAACGACTACCATATTTCATGACCTCGAAACTATTTTTGTTGCGACTACGCATGACTGCCAGCAAAAAACAGTAATCCAGTAAACTACTCGACAAGAAACACCAGTACTTGTTTGTTGATATGACTGACCGACTGCAAAATGCTGACACTGGGGATAGACATGCGCATATACTGGTGGTTTCAGCAAATCAGACGACCGATCTGGCCCACTAGATCAAGAATTGATAACGTAGACCGTAGTAATAACTCAAAAAATTCGCCAGGTATCGTCACTCACGCAGTTGAGATGACAGTCATGTGCACGTCCTGTGTTGCCAACTGGCCATGTCGTTCCGAATTCTGGTCTATGTGCTGAAAAAATAAGTTGATTGTTGATATTTCCATTTGGGCAATATAATATTGTGATCTCAATTCGAAAGGTCGGTTTGGAAGTAGTATCACAATTCAGCCGAATATTATTCACGTTAATGCGTGAGAGCGAATAGGAGTGGGAATTGTGATCAAATTTCATGGCTATGTGAAGTGAGAAGATGCCATTTTTTCTGGTGAGTGAAATCATTATTATATTTCATAATCTTCTGGGTTGAACTGAAAATATCTAAAACACATATCACTGCATTTATTGAATATTCAGAACGCGTGCACACTCTGTTGCCAGCAAACTTCTCTTCTGTTTTTTTATGATCACTACGGAATGTTCAAATGGTTATGGAGTATACTAGAACGTGAGATTATTCTTCGAGGTAGATCATTGACGATGAAGTTTGTTTTCATCAAACGTCAGATTGAACTCGCGTTTTATTCTCTGTTCTAACCAAAAGTGATCTGTATTGGCCACAATTTGTTCCATGGATCGCGTGATCTCGAAAACTTTTAGGAACTTCAACCACAAGCGCTCCCTTGAGGCGTGATTTTGAACAACTACACCTTGTCTACAGGTTTATCTGAAACAATATTACAACATTGAAAGCACCTGTAAATAGCCATCTTAGGTTCATAATGAGCATTGTTATTGAACCTAGCAGAAAATATCTGATTCCGAGATCGATTCATATTGGGTGGTCCAACAAAAACTATGTACCTAGCTTCTATCCTTTATTTGGATTTAAAAAAAAGGCTCGGACACGTAAAGTTTGCTCCCAAGGGGGACGACAATTCTACACATAATTGCCAACCTCTGCTTAGGAACCACTAGCGAAGGGGTGTCACCACCCTAAAATTCCAAATGGAAAGTGGGGTCGATATCATGTGAAAAGTAAAAAATTTTCTTATCAATGATACCATTTTCATCGAAATTCACTTCCACTTTCCACAGGAAGAATAATATCTGCTTACCGGCAATTGTCGGCATCTGTAATAAATCTTTCCTCAAAGTCATCAGTGCTTATTCTGAATATCGAAACATTCCATCCACACTATCTTAAAATTCTTACTATGGAATCCAACCTGATTCATTTACAAGAATTTGACATCATGAATTCATTCGTTTAATGACTATTGATCATAACTTGAAGTTTAGTAGTGTTTATCAACCTTTCAGAGTTGGTATTTCAGTGTTGGTATTTTCAACTTTTTTGGCTTTTCATATAGCTTCATTTGATATCACTGAAAACAGTAGCGAGCTCGGCACATATTCTTCTCCTTATTATAAATTCCTTGTATTCTTCATTATTAACTTTTAATTCATTCGTGCTTCACTAAAGTTTTTCCGATAGAGATCAAAAAATGAAAATTGATAATCACATTTCAGATTCATTAATGAAAATATCACAGTTCGTTCCTTCCGGAAAACCAGTTGCATAGTGAAGAAATATGTGATTTCAATCTTATCTCTAGTCCGGAGATTGAATGTTATGACAAACATTTTCATAGAAGTATGCTATCAGGATGAATATTAAAATCATCTTCTGAACATTCATTATTGGATGCTCGAGATTTTCATATCCTGTCATCACGAAATGTAGTGATGGAATATGAAGACGCTTCCGCTTTTCCGCCTCCAGAAGTTCATCTTAGTCTCTTCCTTCGAGTTCTCCCAGATATAATGAACCTCCGGTTGAGGCTTGCATAAATCTAGTCATTCGGGAAATTCCTAGGTACAGTAAATTAATTTGTAATTAGGTTTGTTCGACATAATGTCATCAGCAAGCATCCAGGAGCGACTTCAGCATCTTCAACGTGCTTGCGCGCTGAAATAATCCAGAAATCTTAGAGGCAAATAATGTAAGAAGTGCAACTCCTCTAATAAAGTTATATTCATTAAAATGTAGAGTCGACGAGCTCGCGGCGCTATATTCTCATGAAGTGAATTCAGTTTGTACAAGTTTGCATAATGATACATAAAGATCAGGCAGTTACTATATTGACTGTGCAAATTTGTTTTTCTAAGGTTATAACAGAAAAATGCCCTAGCTCAACTGATAGATGAATCAGGCATGGTGTATGTCTTCAATTTCATTTCTCAACCCGATACACAATGGCTTCATAGTGTTTCAGTTGTACGATCAGGTTTCCCATGATAGGCCAAATTTCAAGCAATGACAACTATTACTTATTTGATTATACTTGGCGAATGGAAATTCAGATTTACATCAAATTTAAAGTTCATGTTAGTCGCTAAATCATTTCTCTCTCATCTGTTCTAGCCGTAGAAAAAGTATAGTGTATAACTTGGATGGAATGCTCGAGTTCTCACTCGTATATTTTGCAGCATTCGCTTACGGTTTGTGCTGCAAATTTCATACTCGTGGAAAATGAGTACAATTACTTGCTTATCAAACAATAAACTATTTTCCACGGTATAATTTTTTTATTACTTGGTGGTTTATGCAGGCAAAATGGTCAGTCTGATTTAGTGGTTCCTAGGCCAGAGGGGTCGATAAGTAATTGACATACCGACGCCTATAATAGTATATTGTTATTGCTCTAAATTTGAAATTCCATGGAAGACCTGATCTATTGTGTGATAATAACCACAACTGTAACACAATTAAGTCATTGTGTTATCAGGTGAGAAAATGAAATTGAGGACATACAAGAAGATGTTATTTATAGTATTTTTCACAGTAGATGGTATTGGCTTATTAACTGCAATAAACTACCCGATTCAATCCCATTGTGTAGAAAATCATCTGGTAAAAGATGCAACTGTGCTACAGGGTCGAACTTAAGAAATTTGAATTTTGCATAATGTAGGAGATATACAAGTAATTTATTTAAATGTTACAATTCTATTCTATATTTAGTTCAGTGTCGCAATCGCTATCCTCATCTAAATTAATTATAATTGGCGCAATTGATTTAACAGAAAGGTACGAGTTTTCAACATTTATAACATGACTAACAGAACTTTTCCAACTCTCGGTAGGAATGTCATTCATACAGTTCCTAATTAAATCTACCACACTACCACTTAAAGTCGAAGTATTTTTTCCGCGCACGCTCGATTCAAGTTGGTGCCACATAAGCTCTATGGGATTGAACACGCAGTAGTAGGAAGGTAGTCGTAACACTGTATGTCCCAATTCTTCTGCAATTGTATCACAAACACGTTTTTTTTGAGAAAATGACTGCAGCACTTGTAAAAGTTCTTTTTTTGTATAATTTTCCTCAAAATATATGTCATTTGCAGCCATGAAGTTTTGAATCTCCAATTTCGTATTCTTTGAGCCAGGAATTTTTTGCAATTGTCGACTATGATAGCTTGCGTTGTCCATTACTATAACGCTGTTTGACGGAATGTTGGGTAACAGACAATTTTTAAACCAATCTTCAAAAAGCTCTGCTGTCGTATCTTCGTGATAATCAACACAAGAGTCCTTAATATTTTTGGCAGAAAGTCACATAGCGTTTGGGATCCAACCATTTTCTGATCCTGCGTGTAATATTGTGATTCTCTTCCCTTTATTTGATGGTGCTTTTGTTTAACACTTATGAGAGGAATCAGACCATCCTTTGGAAGGGGTGTCATGCGTGTCAAACCAAGTCTCGTCGAGGTAGAGTATTGGCCGATGTTCAGACCGGTATTTTCTTATTGACGTTATATATTCAGAACGCCAGTTTATTAAACGTGTGGATTCCATTATTACTTGTCTCTTGTCAATTTTGCGATATTTAAAGCCCATTGCAGAAAGAGCTCGCCAAAGAGTAGTGAGGCCACAGTTGATGTGAATTTCGTCATTGATGGGCCGCTATTTCAGACTTTTGATTGTAGGGACACGCTGCTCATCGTACATAGTGTAGATGTTTCGCCTCATCAAATCTTTTTCCCAGTCGTCTACACTTTTTGTGACACCGAAATCTTCATGCTTTTTTCTCGATTCCATGGAATTTTCAACAATTCGTCTAACTGAAGAAAGAGGCACCTTCGTCAAATTACTGGTTACTTTCGCTGCAGCACCCGCGTTATATCCTTGCTAAAGTAAGGAACTATACACATTTTTTATAATGATTTTCGCGTCACAAGATAAGTGATTCTTCTTTAACGAACCACTGGAAGAAGCACTATTACTTTTTATCCACGGACGCCACATACTGCCTATTCTGTATGTTGGTGTATAAAATATTTGCTATCAATGTATGTAATAACAAATAAATGTTATAAAATTATTGCATGCCGTAATACAAGTGAACACTTCCAATGAAATACAAAGACTAAAATGAACAAGAAGTGTAAGCTGTAATCCTCTACAATCCCTCTTTGAGAAACAAAATTACCTGAATCCGGTCCTTTTACATTTATGATGTGCATCTCGGATTTTACAACTTAAGGGTCTAATTGGTTTTATTATAATCCTTCAGTCGATACCATTTATTGTGAAAACTACTATACTTACGTCTCCACAATATAATAATACAACAACTGATTATGTTTGTCGATAAAGCTTAACAATTTCATAAAAGTCACATTGAATTTTGCTGATAAATGAAATTTGGAGAGCGGAATTATTTTATTTCAATCAACTTTAGCAAATTGTCTTATTTGGCTGTATATACTTGAAATAATGCAATCCTCACGTAGAAAAATGACCAGTCCTAAATATCTCTAATGAGCAAAAATAGCTTTATGCTGAAGGCTGATGTCCATTCTTGCGTGATAAAATAGGAGAGAAAGTGTAAGAAGACAATATGTAGGGGTAACATCCACAACTGAAGATATGAAACCAATTAACACGGAACTCTCACCTCTAGATGAACTCATAATCTAATTGAAGCATATTTCTGTGTGAATATAACAGAACATACTATGGGAATTTCCGGTGTTCCTCAAATCTGGAATCTGACGACATCCCAGATTTAATTGGTCATCTCGATTTTAGTGAATATCAATTATTTTTCTTTTCATTCATTTCCTCAACTTGAACTTCTATTATTCTGATTTTGCGACTGTTTTTTATTTCTACACTCAATTTTTTTCTATACTGAATAAAATTATCTGTGAAATTCTTACATTGTATCACGATGTCATTCTCCTTTTGAATAATGTATTCCTCACGCCCAAAGTCCGATAGTACAGATAGTAGTCATGTCGGTGTATGTGTCATCAAACTGTGAATTCATTCAGATACAACTCTTTTTCTGTGTAGTAATATCTCGTGAATGGTATCTGTTTGATTGCAATTTGAAGTGCTTGGTATTGTTGAAATTCTGAGATTTGACAAAGCATACTCAGATTTTCATGATTTTTCGGAAACCCTCCAAGAAAAGATTTATTTGTGAACAAATTTTGAAAACGGAAGCAGATCTGGTTTCCTGAATGTTGGAGCTGAGTAATTCCAAATAAGTTCTGGTATTCTTGTGGTAGTCAAATTTACGAAAAGTTGTTGACTAATAGGACGTGTTTTGTTTGGGAGATAATAGTTTAAATCAATGCCGTTACTTTTCGGGGTGGATTAGTAAACTGCTTTTCTACACTTGTCAATATTTCATTACTTACCCAAAAAACCGAGGGGGAAACAACTAGCTGAAATCTGTACAAGATTTAAAATCTTTCAAAGACTTAAAGACTCAAACGCATGACTTGAAGACTTAAAGGCATGACTTAAAGACTTTAACGCACCACTTAAAGACTTAAAGGCATGACTTGAAGACTTAAAACGATGACTTAAATGACTTAAAATTTTTAGGTGTACAAGATTGAAAGAAGATGTTTTCACCTCGCAAAAAACTACCAAGAAAACATTCATCTACCAGAAACTAATGACTTTGGAACAGTTCCTTTATATAGTTATTTGTTTCACTAGTCAGCAAAGTACTAGATTGACTGCCGCGGCTCCTACTTCAGCCTCCTAATTTTTTTCTCCGATTGTTTGAAATGATATATGTGGGATATTCTATTTAAAAATTATTACAATTCTCACAATCTTTTTATTTTTCCTGTAGTGATAAATTGAAACAAAATTTGATGGAAATCGTAAGTGTTGGAATGGTTGGGTGCTAAGGAAATGTACATGTTCATAGGAATTGAAGTCTGACAACATTATGAACAGTTATAGCGACTTAGAAGTGCTTACTCCTCCAGATAGACATCAATCAGCAAAGTATCACTTTTGTTGCCTAGACTGGAGCGTCCTTACTTTGCTGCCTAGGAAAAAGTGATACTTTGCTGATTGATATGTGTCTGGAAAATTGATATTTTCTGTCAATACCTGAAAATATTCATTACCGGAACTGTATCCTGCATCCTCCGAACTCTCCTGATCCAGTTGGTTGTCACTCTAGGATTTCAGCCTTCTTTTCATTTCGTTCCGTATCGTATATGGTTCACTATTACATTCCATCGAGAACAATTCTATTTGTTCATAGTGACAGACACGAAACAGTGCCTTCGAGGTGCATTTTAGCCCGAAAAATATTTCGTTTGACGTACTGGCCAGCGTTGATTGAAGTATGCATTTTTAATTCGTATATTAACCCTGAATAGGCCAACTGGAAAGTTCTTTGAAGCTTGCTGTGTGAGTTGTAGAGCTTTGCTGGCCATCAGATCAATGGATAGTTTGACAAAGGGGTGTTTGTCGACATGCACTGGAGTTGTTAAATGATACCATTGAGTTTAATGGAATATATTGATTATCGGTAGGAATAGTAAAGAGTATGTTGGATGAAATGGGAGAATAATTGGAAGGCGAAGTTCATAGATGTTCCAAAACCACCACAGGGTTGCCTATTCCCCCACTATGCAAAGAAAAAGGAAGAATTTTTTTTCGAAACGCGAAACATCGAATATTCAAAGTGCCGGATTATAATAAGGGGCTCATGTAATTGACAGAATGGGTTCCGATAGAGTTTCATGATTTTTCGGGGCCTATATCACGAGTTCACCAAGTTCAACAGGTTAGAATTTGTGCTGCATATCCATGATTTTCAAAATTTTGCAAATGAAATGACTTGAGTGCATGATAATCTGATTTTACCTCAAATCGTTTGCTTAGTAGCAAAATTTTGAAAATTATTGACAGCAAGTATTCGCTAGAGCTTGGTGTAGGGATATTTGTTGACATTAAAGTAAAGTGTAGAAGCAGTCTAGCCCTAATTTTTGTCATTGGTCTTCTGCAATCGTCAACACAGGAGAAATCAAAGTGATCCATTGACAATAGTGCCTAATTCTACTCGAAAAATATTTTTCACATCATACATAATTAAAGATTCAGCTGGTTTCTCCGTACAAGGATTATCACAAGAAAGAAATCCTCAAAGTTGTCTTAATATATTTCCGTATATACTCGAATATGAAAAATGAAGCAGCAATTCAGACGCGTGCATTGATTATATAGAAGAAAAGCATAAATAATATTGACTTGAACATTTTCACTATCATTGATATAATTTTTGCCAGACATCGTAAAGATTGTTGATCTGAACATGTTGATATTATATAATGTAGAGAATATCTACCCACCAACATTACGAGCAGAATTTTGAAATTACCAACAATTTTTTTCTTTCAGGTAAGAAGATAAGATCGGACCACAGTACAATTGGGAGTGACACAAGTATTGATTTTTGCACTAGTGAGTATTTTTGACTTTCTAGAAAAAAAGGAGGATCCAAGACAATGATTGATTTGAAATATGCATTTTTATCACCTTGTTCTGGATTGGAATAGAAGCAATTATCATCAGGTGGTATGGAGGTTGGACAATAAAGACTTTTGATTCTCCTTGGTTTGGCAATTATCATCAGGTGGTTTGGGGGTTGAGCAATAAAGACTTTTTATTCTCTTTGGTTTGGGCAGACTTCTAGAAGAAAATTCTGCCTTTCCGTGATAGATTCCGAATAAATTCCCAATTTCCTGAGATTGCTGTATCTTGTTTTGAATTTCCAGTGGTACTGTAAAGAGCTTTCAGATAGATTGGTTCTTGAACTTGTTATCTCTGTAACTGTGTTCTGTCATATTTGAAAAGTATCATTGGACTAGTTGAAAAAATAAAAAATCGTCAGAAATTGGTCACACAGCATAATTTTGGAACGTAGAAGAACTCAGAGAGTCTCATGTAGTAATTTACATCGGCCAAGTGGAAGAATTGATGTTGAACTCATGTGGATTGATATCCAAAACAAAACGATTCAATTGGAATATTGTTTCAATATTGTCCCAACAAATACTTACTGGTTGTGACCATATATGGTAATATTGAATAATATTGTTTCAGCAAAATGGATATTTCGATTTTATCACAATTTTTTCTCTGAATTTCAATTTCAAACGCTGGAATTATGATATCTGTCTCATATCATTTGAAAGACCGAATAATAATATTCTAATATCAGTTCATTTCGCATATTAGCATGATATGGAAATTCCAATATTGTTCTTACATTGAACAAAAATTAATATGGATTGCCATTCAAACTACAATAATTCAATATGAATATTGTTTCAGTATTGTCTCAACCAATATTAGGATCACAATATATGGTTATATTGAAAACTATCGGTTTAACAATATGTTTATCTCTATATCGTTCGCATTTCTGATCAGAATGGAGTTTTCCCTGGAGTTTTCATAGTAAATATCAATGCCAAAAAGCTACTAGATTTTCATACACAGGGATTCTTAACGAATAGTTTTTTACGGTCACCAAACTTCGAACTAGTCACTTCTGTATATGGATGATACGAAGTGGAATAATTCCTCTCTATCAGCAATCTGGTGCTGTCTCTAGTATAATGCCAAATCTCTAAACCAATATACTACGTATCTCCTTACTGAATCGAGTGTTCTCGTGGACTAGTGGCCCTTGTAACAGCTTGTGAAACCGGATATACTAGGTCTCTTCGCGTTCTCATGGATCCAGGAGCGGGACTCTGTAATCTCAAAAGATAACGATTCGCTTCGAATGTGTTTAAATTGTCATTGTGTAAGAGAAAACAAAGGCGGTTTCTCTTGAATGTAGATGTTTATGTTTTATGTTGTGTTACAATTTTTTTAAATTTCGTCGATGTTTCTCGAATACGATTATATTTCTTAAAATTTGGTACCATCTGAATTCCATCGTAAAATTATCTAAGAATTCATTGTCATGTATGTATAGAAAAATTACAACCAAACCAACATCTGTGGGAATCAGTAAGAAGTGGTATGGGATGAACCGTAGAATTGGTGAAAATTCACATCCCATGTCGTTTCCAAAGTTCAGAAAGAGATTGGCACTATCGCTTCCGGTGGTCATCACAATATTAGGAATTCCGAAGGTATAGTGTATATAATTCGAGAATTGTATCACGTCATCGATGACGACAGAAATCAGCGCAGTGGTACAAATCCATTGATGGAAATGCATTGAAACTTTTATATTGAATATCACATTTGAATTTCAAATTGGTGCTTCTTAATCCACCGTAATCTAGAAAAGAGATTATAACATGTCTAAATCCATATTATAAATAAAAAAAAAGAACGTGGATAATCGGTGGCCCACCGACTAAAATGATCGATATATTGATTATAATGATATTGATAATGAGCTATGAACCCAGATACTATAAATATTGCACCATACAATATGCAGTTGGAATTTATTATCAATGTTGCGAAAATATCCATATTGAAACATCGTTTTTTCAATATCAATCCGTCTTGGTTCAACATCAATTTTTCCACTCACGATATATCTATATCAGACAAATCTGAAATCGGGGTTCAACCCATATGATGTGCTATATGGGTCACTTATCATCCGGTGGCCCACCGACTAAAACAATCGATACATAAAAATATCCATATTGAAGTATCGTTTTTTCAATATCAATCCATATTGGTTCAACATCAATTTTTCCACTCACGATATATTTTCATCGGACAAATCTGAAATCGCGGTTCAGCCAATATGATGTGCTGTATGGGCCATTTTATCATCCCGTGGCCCACCGACTAAAACAATCGCTAATCGACATCATCCGGAAAGTATGCGGAAAAGCGATATCGACAATCGAATTCATTTCTCGGATGTCAAACCGGGGAATTTTCACGAGTCATTACGCCACCTGAATTAATTCGGAAAGTTTGCGTCGAGTTTACTCGCGGAGACATTTCTCATCGCCAACTCGATTCGTTCGATGGTTTGATGAGATTCTGGAACGGAGTTCAATTCGCGAGCGATCATTGAATTCGATAGTTAGTCATCTCGGTTGCCGAGCATTAGGCGCAGATGTAGGAGTGGCAGGCCGGAAGAATGGGAAGTTGACTTCGAGGAATTTCCAGGAATATCACTCGGTTCCCGAGATTGATTGCGTTTACTAATATACTTGAATGATTCCTGATGTTTTCAGACTGGATTATTCACGGTTCAGATCACTTCATTATTCATCAGAACTGAGAAACAGACAAAATCATCAATAGTAAATATCAGTGCCGGTTTAACAGGGGTTTTTTAGGTGCAATAGCACCGGGCGGTAAACTTTTCGAGGGCGGTACACGCGCGTACCGCTCACTGACAAAAATCTTAAAAATAAACAATTGGGTATAAAATAACAAAATCTGTTGCGACACTGCACCCTACGATGCGCGTGCGCCCGCCACGGCCTCTACGACTTCGGTTGCATTGCATGTATGCGCCACAAAAACAACAGTAATAGTAATGATCTAATGAAATCTACATCTACTTTCTTGAGTGAGACATGTATGCTAGAACTCCTGAGTAGTCCATTTGTGTAACTGAAAATTTGTTTTGAAAACACAAACACGGTAAGCAAAAAGCATTTCCTTAATTTCTGTACTAAATACCTCATTTAATATTTTTATTAGTTAGTATTTAATTTAATAATAATTATTATTATCGGATAGAATAAAAAATGGACGAGGAAGGGCGGAAATTATCTGGACATTACTGGCGTAAAAAAAACTGAAAAGACAGGAAAAACACAATAAAATTTTAAAAAGTATCCCCAAAATGACAACATTCTTTACACGAGATGAAAATCAAACACACAACAGTCGGAATGAGCTCAAACCTGTACCTAGTGGTAGTAGTGATGAAAACGTTTGTTTGAAGCGAGAATTTATTGTGGAGGCTTCACTATCGCCTGAGTCATCAGAGTCAACTGTTTTAGATAAAGAAAATGACAATAACGATTACGCAGTAGCAGAAGAACCAAATGGTGAACATGTTTATGAAGAAGTGCAAGAAGATAACAGTAATTTTACAAACGATAATGACGGTCGACAAACATAGTATTATAAAAATGAAGTAATAGATGAAGTAGAGTTGATAATGTTTATTTATTCATTTGCAGATCCAAAAACACGGGATTTACCTAATTTTAAAGATCCCGCACTTTGGAAGCATGATTATAATTATATAGAAAATTTAGAAAATTGGACCGAACAAAATCTTGCAGAAATGGACTTTTCAATAATATCCCTTGTTTAAATCAAAGAATAAAGATTTTTTTTTGTTTTGTTTATAATTTTCCATTTTATATAGGTATGTACCATGTACCTATACCAAGTTTCTTGCTCATGCTCACAACGTAAGCAAATTTGTGGTAATATCAATATAAAATACCGTTGAAAGGCCCAAAAAAAGGGCGTGGCACCAAAAAATGTTTAACCTACGGCAGTATGCATCCGGGGGCGCCTTAAGCATGCTCTTTTTGGGGCGTTTTGTCTGTGGCAGCACCGGGCGACGAACTATCTTAAACCGGCACTGGTAAATATGCTCGTTTGTTTATACTTCACCAAACAGATAAGTAGGCGATTCCAATCAACTAAATCGTTATGATTTCATATACACACAAGGTAGGATATGTATTCGGTTATAATTGCACGAGTGCATAAAAATAACCGATAAATTTGCAAGAAAGCGTGATATCTAAAAATTGCAGGAGTTTATTTTCATATTTTAGCGAAAGTGCCCGAATCCGAAGGACGAGGGCTCTTTTACAAAATATAAAAAAAAACGAATACAATTTGTATAAGATATCACGCTTGAATGCAAAATTATCTGGTCATTTTCATGCAAGAATAAAATTCATTGGAATATTTCACGAATGAAGAAATTCTCAAGGAAATGTTATTTTTTGTTCATTTATACTTTCCTTTATATATTGTATGGAGCACTCATCAAAACGCGAAATGTTTTTCAATTTTTGAAGTCTATCTGACATTCATTTGTGTTGTTTACTGACGACTAGCGATACGGTTTCAAATGTGTTGTTGTGGTGACTTGATACAATGCAATTACCGCTGTTAGTTTTCGATAATTGCATTGCTCTTATGGGACATCTTATAAATGAGGGAAATATTCCACCAAATTCGCCATCAAAGATCAACCAGTGACTTATTGGCTTAGGTTCCTCATATTTGGCAGCATTCAATCAAGAAATTTGGGGAAACGATAGCTGTTGCACTCGATATTTCAAAAGCATTTGATCGAGTTTGGCATCGGGGTCTCCTTTCTAAGCTGCCGTCTTAGGGTTTGCCTCCTCAGTTGTGTGCTTTTTTGAAGAGTTTAATGTCTGATAGGTCTCTGTATGTGATTGTTGATGGAGTATCGTCTGATATTCTCCCAATAAATGCAGGTGTTCCACAGGGTTCAGTTCTGGCGCCCAGTTTGTTTCTGCTTCATATCAATGATTTGCTCGAGAAAACATCTTGTTCAATACATAGATTTGCGGACGACAGTACTCTTCATACCAGTTTCTCTTCCAGAGTCCCCATACCAGCTCGAGAAACAAAAATCCAGAGAAACATTCAAGTCAGTAAAATTAACGACGTTTTGGTAAAAATTATAGAATGGGGTAACATGAACTTGGTGTAATGTAATGCTACGAAAACCCAGAAATATCTTTTCTCAAGGAAAGCCGATCTATCATCATCTAGTATTCAGATGTCAGAAGTAACTATTCCAAACAAAGTTAAGTATCCCGATGCTAGGAATTACGATCAGTGAAAATCTTTCATGGGAAAACTACGTGAGATCGATCGCTAAAGGTGCTTCCCAGAAACGTGGATTTCTATTTTGTGCGAAGAAATACTTCACCTCTCGTCAGCTTCTAATGATCTACAAGGCTCAGATACTACCTATCTTGGAATATGGTTCTCGTGTGTGGAGCTCGGCACCAAAACATTCATTGAGGTTTGTTGATTCCATTCAGAGGAAGGCAATCCGTCTTGTTAGCCATTCTTCGCTCAGAGACTCGTTCATTTGGTGGGAATATCGTAGAAGGGTCGGAGACTTGTCTCTCTTCTATAGATATTTTCACGTTCGGTGATCTTCTGAATGGTTATCAATCGTTCCACTCATGGCAATATCTACACGGATGACTTGACGAGTACAGAATTCCCAGCCCTTTGTTGTGAATTTGGAGACCTGTCGAACCTCTTTTGTTCAGGGATCGGTTTTCAATAGAACTCCTTGCCGCAAGAGGTCTTTCCTGAGGTTTACAATCTTCGAAAATTCAAAGTGTCCCACCAATACCAATTTTTTTGTTACCTTTTCCCCGTTTGACATTATGGATACGATTTGTATCGTTCGATATTGAATTAATTGAAGTTTCTTTCCTTTGATTTTACCATGAATATCGAAAAAATACTCTGTATCTAAATTTGATTATCAATTTTATACTAGAAGGAGAGTTTTGAAATATTTACCTGTGGAAGAAATAATTAACACTTGTTGTACTAAGTACTATTAACTAAAAAGTTCGGAAAATGATAGTCACTTTACGCACATGTTAGGTTTTGACAAGGTAGTTTTTTAACTGAAAGATATATTCTTAATAGAAGGTGACAAATTGAAAATGTCAGATGTTTATTATTATTCGACGTTCATTTGATGAGGTTTATACCAGGGACATTCAAAAATTATGGGGGCATACTTTTTTTTCATTAAAAATTATAGTAGAATTCCAATGAATTTTTTTGTTTTGCAGTCGTTCTGCAAACTACAACCTTACAAATATATATTTCGAATATTCGAATGTCAGTCTACTCCCACACTTAAAAATAGATTCACTTTTCGGCACTAGTGCGTGAAAGTGAAGAAAGCTTGGGGCAAAATTAAAGTTCTCGTATTTTTACGATTCGAAAAATTAAAATTAATCGAATCAGCGAATAGTGTTAATCATAAATAAATGATGCTTCGAAATTCGTCATAAAATTACTTGGGTTATTATGGAAAATGTTCTCAATTATTAATGTTAACTGTAAGGAAATCTTGACTTTTTCTTTGAAAAATTTTATCTGGAATGTCAAAATTTACTAGTGATTTCCGGAAAAAGTTTGGATACCTATAATTAGTAAATTGTTAATCGTTGAATACAAGTTGTTCAATATAACACATATTTCTCTTATCATTCTTCATTTTCGAGTATGCTGAATGTGTGTCGGGGAAGACTAAATCTTACCGTATGGTCAATGTTTCTCAACATGTAGATGCAATTCGAAAGCAACTACTCAACAATCGATTAATTTTCAAGGCATAAAACTCGGCATGAAATATTACAACGAATCACCAAATTATTTGAAATCTTGTGGCAAACTCTCATTCAAAAACGTATTGAAAAAATATTCATTATCGTGAGATGGACTTTATTTTTTTACAGTAACATTTTCACTATTTGCACACTTGTGAATTTACATTTGTGTGATGTTTGGAAGTATTCCGATTTCATTTCTTTATTTTCCTTTTCATTTATGTTATGGTACTTTTTTCCTAGTATAAACATAATGTATGTTTCTTGGGAAATGATAAAATACAAAATAAATAAAAATAAACGAATGTCCAAAGCGTTATAAAGATAAACAAACGACTCCATTTTACGACTCCTTCAATGGCGTTTGGAAATCATTCTGGCCGACAAGTAAAATAGACAGCGGTATAGAAACCGACAAAGGACGCTGTACACTTAGTAAACACCACAATTATTCCCATGAATGTGGAGGGAAATGTATAACGTATTGTACCGTCGCCGTCGGGAGGTTCCCCCAATAGAATGCGTCTTAATCTATTCTATTCTCTTAGGCTAGGAATTCGCCCGCTAAGACACACGCCTAAATCTCTCTGAATAATATTAATCGGCTTTGTAGCGAGGTGTTTCTGTGGAATTGCTTAGAGACACTGATAGAGATATATGATTGTGCTAGGAGTAAGTTGAAATTCGGTTCTTCTTGCTCCTGGAGGATAAGATATCCCAACCTGTAAATCAGCGCTATTCAAGCATTTTCATAATAGTCTGACAGATGACACCGAAGTTTTTCATGTAGCAGGAACTTGGAGAAACGTCATAGAGAAAGCCGAAAACGATTTTTCAATTATAACAGAATTTTTAACACAGATTTTGGATTAACTCAAAGGAACAGGGAACACCCTGTATATCTCGCACATTATATCCTTCAACGCCTTGCAACTTACGATATGAACGTTCTGCTATATGTTAGCTTACTTTTTTCCTGGGCTATAATATACTAATATATAATATATAGAATAATATACAGCTACTTCTCTCATACCTGGGAATTGCCAATATATATTATGTTTCGGAAACCAAATTTACATCTGTTTGTACAAATCTGATTTCGTAAATAAATGATAGTCGATATTAGTTTTTCCTCTTTGTAGTTTCTGGGTTGTCAACTTCTCACAATTTGAAGAAATAAAAAGAATAATATTGAAAACTATACAAGCATAGAAAGGTTGACTTCTCATATACCCTGAAAAGAGCTCATATAATTCGAATTTGCCTATCGAAAGTATACAAATACTGTTCTCATTTTCCTGAATGTACAAGTGATTTTGAACATTGATACCTTATAAGAGACAATTTGATTTGTTGGGGGTTCACCTAATTTGACGTAATTAACCTACAAAAAATATAAAAACCATGTCAGAAGTAATTCAAGTGTAAAACAGTGGGTACCATTCTTTTGAATTGAATCGTGTTAAGTGCTCGCTATGTTGAATATACTTTCCGAAAGTGCTTATTAATCGCTAGAAATTTTTCAATATGAGTGCTTAGTGCTCGAGATATCGGAGCTCTTTTCATTAGGGGCTAACAACTCTTCCAGTAGGTGGTCATCTTCAAATTGTCAGTATTTCAGTGTGGTTATATTCAGATTCAACACTTGTTTCATTATTTCAATCCACAATTTCATTACCTGTTTTTATAGTTTAGTGCTCGTTTCAGTTCGTCTTTCAGTACTCCCTCATATCAATTCAGTACTTGATATTTCAGTATAGTGTACACATTTCACGAGAGTTGTCAACCCCTCGACTTTTCAAGAGTGTTAAGAGCTCGAAGCACATTTCGTCAGTTCTTGGCACAGCTCTTGATTCATTTGAAACAAACTCATGCAACTGTCTTCAGACGGCATGATAAAATCAGGTTCCTTCAGTTTTTGTTTCCTGACAGTATTACTCTACCTTTCTAACATCTGGGTTTTATTCCATCCAAGTGAGAATTTGTTCTGATACTTCAGAACAACCAAGCTGTATGTTCCTGATCTACATCTTTCGCATTCCCAGATGTCTTGATGTTTCACCGATATATCTTTGACCGAACAAAAAATTTGAAAAATAATCTTCTTGCATTTTCTGTTGTGTGAGTGGAGGGGTGAACAAATCTTGTAAAATTTGTACACCATACTGAATTATCAAGTACTGAATTGATTTAAGGGAGTACTGAAAGACTGGAACACGAACTGAAACTAGGACTGAAATAGATTGACATAATGAAACAAGTACTGAATCTAATTATGACTCTACTAAAATACTGAAAATTTGAAGATGTACACCTACTGAAAAAGTTGTTAACCCCTCTATGTTAGTTGATTGAGAAAATGTCAGTATTGACAGTTCTTGTATTTTTTCGATAGGCAAATTTCAGTTGATCGTTGCTGAAAAATATGACATAGTTCATATAAAATAATAAATTCCAATTAGGGCAGTTGGGTAAAGTACTGCCATCTCAACTTTCTCAAATTATGGAAGGTTAACATCTCGAAAACTAAACACTAAAAGTTATTTTTCAAACAGTAGTACTGAAACCAAATTGAAAACACTCGCTCTTGAAGTAATTTTCGTTGTTCAAATATCTTATCATCTTCAGGATGAGAAATCACACTGAATAGTATCAATTCAAGTGTTCAAACTAAATAGTTATTTATGGTAGGTACTAGTTTATTATCTTGAAATAAGTTACGCCAGAAACGATTATACCACGAATCCGACAGTCCGAGTGTTATAAATTCTCAAGTGACTTGAAAACATAAAACACGAGTGTCATAAAATGTTTCATCCAACACATGACAGGTATTACTGTCATTATCAATGTCATATTAGACAAGTGAATAATCTAATAACACACTAGTGTGTTATAGATAGTTTTCTTGTCTAAAATGACATTAATAATAATAATAATAGATATTTATTGAGGAAATCACAATACATTAATATAAGAACAAAATACGTCAACGTGTATAAATATCAGAAGGCGATAAGTGTAAAAACACTTGTTTCGCATATTCATGAAATACACAAGTATCACTTGTTTCGCATGCTGATAACAATAACTTAATATTACAAAAAACATAGGTGAACCATAGAATGAAAGGGAGAAGAGAAAGTGCTTATACAGTATTACTAATAAATTCAAAGATAAAAACAGAAAAGGGTAAAATCAATACAATAGAAATATTTACATTTCATCTTCCCGATAACATACTTTCTATACAGAAAATCAGAAGGTAGTGAACCGAAACATTTTTTTTTTTTATTGTTATATTTTTTTTTTATATCATGTCTGAAATGTTTCGTCGTGGTAGACTCAAGACATATCGTTTTAAATTTTTTTTGAACGATTTTGGATTACTTATTTTTTGTATATGTTGTGGGACGGTATTGTACAGTTTTGGTGCTATATATAGATAACTTCGTTGGCCTATGGCTTTCTGCATTTGTGGAACTACGTGATGATATCTTTTCCTCGTAGAGTAAGAATGGTTAGGTAGGTTAAAATGTTTATTTTGATGATATTTGATATTTATTTGAAAATAAAAAAGTTGTCGTATGTCAAAAATTTTGGCTTCGTGGAATAGTGCATCAGAGGGATATCGGAACTCTTTGGACATAATTATTTTAAGAAATCTTTTTTGGAGATTTTCAAGGGGACGAAGATGTGTTTTTAATGCGCCTCCCCAGCATATTATGCAATATCGCAGGTGGCTTTCCACTAAAGCATGGTACAAGATTTTTAGTTGGTAGAACGGTAGGATATTTTTCAAATACTTGAATTTGTGGATAATGCATCTTAATTTATTGCATATATAATTTAGATGTGCGTTCCATTTCAGGTGAGTGTCTATTATAACACCCAAATATTTCACTTTCTTCTCTGGCAGAATATTGTGCTGATGTCCAGTTGTGTTCACTTTTAGACTATCGAAAGGTGGAGTATTTGTTGTATTGCAGCTAAATGGCATATAACATGTCTTCTCTAAGTTTACGGTTAATAATTTGTGTTCCAGCCAGTTCTTCAACAAAGGAAAGTCTGACTCTACTATAACTTTCAACTCATGCCATGTATTTGCTTTATAAAAGATTGCTGTATCATCAGCAAATCCCAACACTTCCCCACGACTCCCCAAAGAAAAAATGCCATTCACATAGATACTAAACAAAGTAGGGCCTAATACAGTTCCCTGAGGAACACCATACTCTACTTTCCTCCTGTCGCTCTGTACGTCGTCCACTCTCACAGACTGAAATCTATCGTGTAGATAACTTCTAAATAGTTCAAGGCAATTATTTCTGATTCCAATATCTTCCAGAGTCTGTAAGAGTAGTTCATGACTTACGGAATCGAACGCTTTCGATAAATCAATAAAAATGCATAGATTGGGCAAATTTTTTTCCAGAGCAGAATATATCCTTGAGGTAAGTGACAACACAGCGTCTTGCGTGGAGATATTTTCTCTGAAGCCAAACTGTTGGTCAGATATCAGATTATATTTTTCTAAATAAGCAGTGAGTCTTTTCTTAAGAATCCTTTCGAAAATTTTTGTAAGGTGCGTTATTAAGGAAATTGGTCTGAAATTTGTGATTAAAGTCTCATCACCTTTTTTAAATACTGGTATTACTACAGTTTCTTTAAATGCTTTAGGCCAGATTCCTTTTTCCATACAGTTATTTATAATATGAGTAAGCGGTTCTTTAATGTGATGACAAATAGACTTGATGGTTTCAGCTTGGATTTCGTCTATGCCAGCGGACTTTTTGTTTTTCAAGCCTTTTACGGCATTTTCTATTTCATTCACGTCAGTTGGGAAAAGGACAAAAGAGTTCATGGAGATATTTCTAGGTGGTATATAGTTTGCATCTTTTTGTATTTTTTCAGCCATTTTTTTTCCCATTTCAGTGAAAACCTTATTGAACTCATTTGCAATTTTTTTCTTTTCCGAAATTAATTCCCCGGATTCGTTTTTGATTGCGACTATGCCAGTTTTATTTTTTGTTGTTGTGCTGATTTCTCGCACAATTTTCCAAAGTGTTTTTGTATCAGTGACATTATTATTTATTTGGTGTTGATAAAATTCAAATTTGGCTTTTTTAATTAACTTTGTTAGTTTATTTCTGTAATTGTTATACTGTATTTTCAGTTGAAAATTATTAGGATCTCTGCGTTTTTCTGAATAGTTTATTTTTTGTGTCAATTGATTTAACCAGAGCATCCGTAACCCAAGGTGCTATTTTGCTGTTTTTCCGTTTGATTCTTTTAAAAGTTGTACAGTCGTTTAAAGTACGGATGAGAATTTCTAAAAATTTGTTAGTTGAAGCGTCGGGGTCAGTCTCGTTATATACCGTGTGCCAGGAGATATTTTGCAGAGTGTTTTGTAATTTTTTATGATTGGTATATTTCTTGAAAGTGATTTTGTTAGTGGTAGGTTTATTTTTATCGGAAATGATTTGCAATGCAACGGTATAATGATCCGTTATGTTGGTTTTAACTATCAGAGGCATTATGCGATCTGTTATACTTTGTGTGGATTTAATAAATATGTGATCTATGCAAGTGCCGTTTTTATATTGTGGTCTTGTTTCATTATTTATTACAGAAATATACCCAGATTCATTCATAACATTCAAATATTCACTGGAATTATCATCATTTTTTAGGATATCGATGTTCAAATCACCAATGAGTATGGAATATGTGGAATTTTTCAGATCACTATTTCGTAAATATTCTTGTACTGTTTTTTCCATTGGATTCAACATTCAGTTGGATAGCTTTCGTGGCATTGATCTGCATTACTTTATAAGTATATGTGAATTGCGAGTTGATGTATAGTATAACACCATCATTTTGGTTATAATCACTTTCATTATATATTAAGTCGTATCCTGGAATATTAAAGAGCTCAGGGTTTTGTACGAACCACGTTTCCGTCAATACCACACAATCAATGTCCGAATCGACACTATCCATGAATATTTTGAATTCATCGAAATTTTTGTTGATACTTCTTATATTGTTATGGACAATGTTGAAAGTTTTATTTTGTTGGTTTATTGCTAAGATTTGATCGAATTCAGTGTGATCTTGTAGAATATAGGTTTGTATTTCTTCTGTCTCAAAATCGCGTATGTATTGATCCATTTCGATTCTATGTATGTTCGGCACTACTTACATTTTCTTTACAAATAACAAGAGAAAATAACAGCACATTATGTATATGAGTTTCGTACGTCTAAGGTCATAGAAGAAAGGAGTATAGGTGATTTGTGAGTATTTCGAGATTATCTGTAAGTAGTATGATAGTAATAACTGTCATGTGTTGGATGAAATATATAATACATATAAATCAGTTTCCTATCTCATATTTTTCTTTTGATATGCTTGGTAGCAAACTATAACAAACATCCAAATGGCATATTGTATAGCATCCGTAGAGAAAAAAATTCTTTCTCTCAGTGCATTGACAAGTTCCACTCATTATTTTTCAAAGTGAGGATAAAATATGCTACGAAATATCATATGAATGATTTTTGTTTTCACTCTCCTCCGGAGAAATATCATGGTATTGAACAAAATTCTGATAGTCACTCATAAACGAACTGCACAAATATGTGGTAATCTTTGTCCTACTTCATCCCTTCTCCACCAGTGACCACTACCAACCCAATAATCGGATCAGAGTTGATTAAGTCCAATCACTGCGTCTTGATGATACATTTAACAACCGATCAGAATCAGTCCAATCATCCCAATAATGAGCTCCTCAAGAACGAGGCAGAATGGGGGAATCATTCGCTTAGTTTACAACCGTAGAGGTTCTGTTTGCAGAGATCGTGTTTCAATTAACTGGGTCGCTACATCATTTGCTCCCAAACGGATAAAAGCTTCACTGCTAGCCCCTCGAAGGCTACAACTCCGGAGAAAAACCAATCAGGATAATCGCTTATCCATGAACAGGTGCAATTATCGAATGTGGAATAAGTGGTGATAAATCATCTGGAGTATTCGATTGACTTATCTTTAGTTTTTGTTTCTGAAGTGGACTTCTCCATTCGTTATTTCGAATCATTTTGAAATCGAGAGAAAGCTTCGTGGATTTCAGGATCACATGACTGACACCATCGCACAACATGAGGGGTTTCATAATGTGTGGGTTTTCAAGATGGGTTCACTTCAATCAGCAGTCATTTCCGTAGGTTCAACAACCCTCAAAAGTCTAAACTTGTGTGAGATGGGGTTAAATGGGGTCTTACCTTTCAACGTGCGATCCCTAACACTTCAGGCTCTACCAACGATTACCAGGTTGGGCATATGTGCAACACACATCGAACTTGCAAGGCATATGTTTCATATCGAATCCTTCGTCCAATAATTGAAAAAATATATAATATAAATATTTGTGCTCGGTGATAATTTCCAAATATCAGCTGGGTAGATGTAGAAGGCGGTTTTGGTCTCAGTACGATTACCCAGGGCTCACAATTCCACCACCCAGTTGTCACTGACCCCTCAGGTCTGGGAACTCGTTGAAGTTTATAGCGCATTATGCAGACATACATCAACTCTGTGAAAGAATTTTTGTGCAAAATGTGAAGTAGATTGAACCAAGGCTTTACGTTGTACCATACAAATTTGTCGCCCCTTTTCTCTCCCCCTTTGGTTCCGAAAATACTGTTGAACGGTATAAGATGATAAGATACTCTCCTGGCAAAAACCACGAAGTAGATCATAAGTGTGCAGACAAACAACATGGATTTGTCATGATAATGGATGTTCGTTTAGCATTCACCTACAAACGTGTTTCAGATTCTCTGACCCCCGTCAGTGCAGGGAAGATCAGTTTAAAAGATTCAACTGTTGTAATATTAAATTGCTCTGAGTGAAGCCTTTTATTCCATGTTTCGATTGAGATCCAGCTCCTGAGGATTAGGACGAAAACAAAATAGTATAAGTTCCAGGATATATTTTATTACTGAAACTCTCATTGAATGTTTTTTTTTGGCGCTCTTGTATTTAAAACGTATTCGTCCCCCCATATTTCTCTCACTATCTGGCTGTCCGTAAGTGAGAGAGAAGGAGACAGACGAATACGTTTTGAATACATGAGCGCCAGAAAACACCTTAAATTAGTGTGAACCAACAAGTAGGCAGAAGGCTGAAGGTCCGTTGTTGTATATAAAAACATATTATGGAATAATGAAAACAATTTCATGTGATTCCTGATTGAAATTCCAGGGAACTGTATCCGAGTTAATTACCCTTCATTTCCAGGGATTAGAACTCAATCTCTTGGAAAGTTTGTAAATCAATGATTGTAAACATTCTCAGTACCTGATGAATGATTCGCATCTGTTGACTATGTTCGTTCCAGGAAATTATGCCGATAAGGATTAGGTATTGGACCATAATTTTATTGACCGTCGGATATAATTTATTGTGTTTCTGAATTTGAAATGTAGAAGTGTTGGACTTAGTTTGATATTCCTGCTTGAGGAAGCTGTATTTTATAGGAAAACACTTGTCACGATTCAAATCCCTAATACGTGGAAATCTTACAGGCAACTGTATATCATTTGTTCAAAGTATGTATTCATTTTGTTTCATGACTTCGAGTATATCAGAAGAAAATCTCCGCAAATATTTAATGGCTGATATCAGTGCTCTGACGATCCGTATCTTCAATCAGATTGAAAATATTTTTCTGATGGAGACCTGCTGATCAAATAATTTCCTGTTGATTACATCTTTGCCCTCTCTAATTGATTTTCTTGCTCGAGAGCATCGTTCACGTCTGTCGTCAAAAAATTAGCAGTTTCACCTCATCGAATCTTCAAAATGTTTCAGAACTAGGTACTATTGAAAAGACAAATCTATCCCAAATCAAATATTACTGTCTCAAGTTCTCTTTCTCTCTAGGTTATTGGCCTTTGCTTCCTCCAAGGCGCATTCAGCCAACTGTCTCAAGTTATTTGTTCACTTATGAATATTTGACATAGACATTTCCACCCAGAAAGGAATCTTTTGAAGAAGCATGCTTTATGAAAAATTTCCTTTATATTATATAAACGATGAAATATTTCCTTTCATGAAGAAATTGGTTTTCATTTACTTATTTTTTCTGATGATGGAGTACTTTTCGAATTCAGTAATTTGTCATCATTGAAACAAAAATACAATAAGTTAGAGAAGGGCAATTCGTCTCGTTGGTGATTCTTCGCTCACAGACGCGCTCACTTCATTGGAAAATCGTAGAAGGGTCGGAGACTTGTCTCTCTTCTATAGATACTTTCACGGTCGATACTTCAGCACAACCAAGCTGTATGTTCCTGAGGTACATCTTTCGTATTCCCAGATGTCTTGTTTCTCTTCTATCGATACTTTCACGGTCGATGCTTTTCCGAATTGTTATCAATCGTTCCCCCCTTGGCAATATCTGCACGGATGGCTCGACGAGTACAGAATCTTTTTTCAATAGAAGAGCTGAGCTTTGGAACTCCTTGCCAAAAGAGGTTTTTTCTGAGGCTTACAAACTTCAAAAATTCAAAATGATTATCAGTTCGTATCTCCTGCCCCTTGATTCACGCGGTATTCTTTGAACATTACAGGGCTTCCCTTTCGTATGAATCTGCATGTAAAAAAAAAATAAGTTAATAAGTAGTAAGCCTTGTGATGAACAAATTTTCTGACTTACTGGGGCCGACCACACACATTCTCCTTTGTGTATATTCGCATAATTCAATTCAAACATTTTGATATTATCTGAGAACATTTTTTTTTTCGGAAGAATCGCGTACACCACTGATGGTGATATGAATCAATTTTTATCGTTTGGTAGTATAAGAATTTCAATTTCTGAAAAACACGAAATTCAACCCTTTTTCTCTCTTGATTGATGCAGTAAATTTTTCTGGGAATTCCTTGAAAAGAAGTTTTTACACATTATATTCAGAAGTATGGATATAAAAATTATTTATTGATTTCGATCAATGATATATAATATTTTGGTGTTTGGTAAGCCCATCACCTATTTGTCGATTTTCCTCACAATCTTTATTCGAGAGAATCGACAATTATGTCACAATTTTGATAAATATACGAATATCATCATATATTCAATAGGATTCCTGGCATTCGTAGTTTTGTTGGGTTAGTAACCTACCACAATCTGAAGAATCAAGAAGTAATATTGAAACCCAAACAATTGCAGAAGGGGGATAGATATCTAGTCTACCCCGAAAAGTTGCGTAAATTGAAATCAGTTGATTCTATCTGAAACACGTCCCATTAGTCAGCAACTCCTTGTATAACGTCAATTTGCCTACCAGAAAAAAAGAGTAGTAGAAGACTAGAAAAAAGTATCAAAATACTTGGCTCTGTTACGTTTCGGAAATAAAATTTGCTTTCGTTTTCAAAAATTCTTCGCGAATAGTTCGTTTCTATAAGGGTGCTGGAAAATATGCCAAAAAATTGTTATTTGACATTGCATTATGTCATTCAAGAGGGGTTATAGTATATTACGTAACGAGGAGAATAAGAAGCCTATTATACACGAGGGAAAAATTCGCGAGTGTATGTAATTGGCCTTATTCTCGAGTTTTCCTACTTCCACCATGCTTGTGTGGTAATCTCTGGTGTTGTTGTTACGACAGCAAGTATGTAAAACCATTGTTTGTCGAATCATGGATATAACAAGATACAATCCAAAAACCGTTGAAAAATACATTCCCTAAAAATATTATATTTAATTCAATCCCACGGAGCAAAATCAGTTGAATTTCCTTTTTGGACAATTGAATGTTGTCATGGGATCAGATTTATGAGGTCAAATGTTACATATCCCATCATTTTACATACACACTCCCTGGAGCGGAATATACGTGTATTCTAAATGAGCTAATACCTAACAGCTACCTACCTGCAAAGTCTCTTATTCTGCCAACATATTATCCCTTTGTTGAACACTTACGCCCTGAAGTCAGGGCCTTGTGCGGGCAAGGGTCAACCAATAAGAGAGTTATTGCGAACTTGCAGAATACATATCGTATATATACGATATGAGATATTCCCAAAATTGTGAGTTTTTTTTACCAAGGCCAATCACCGACGCTGGTGAGCACACTTCCCCCAACCGGAAATTTTTCCGAACCCACTGGTACTCCAACCAGAGGTGGGGATCTTTAACGAGCCCAACATCCATGGACTCGGGACCGCTGGCTTTACGTTCCCTCCGAAGGACGACAGCTGAATACAAATCTGAAATCAAAACGCAGCGCTCTTCCTTCGCTCCGGACTTATGGTTCTCGAAATATCGGAAGAGGAGCATTTTCTACCTTCTTTTTGCACCAAAGAACGATCGAAATGCTCACGATGTTATCCACCACATCAACTTCACACCTTATTACACCATTTCCTTCACTTTTCAACCGAATCATAAGCATTTTTCAACTCAAAAAAACTACAAAGGACATATTCATCCACCTAAAAACAATGACTTTCAAAAAGTAATTTTGATATATTTCGATAAACGTGATTGCCATTCCGAATTTCATTCCCACAGACGAATTATTTTGAACTAATAATTTGTCAATCCACTAATTGACTGCTTTGCAAACCAAATTATTCTGAATCACTAGATAAATGTTTGGTGTAATTAAAAAGAGACTGATTGAAGTTAGTTTGGATATGACATGTTCGATTTCATACATGAGTTCATAGAATTACTAATGACGAGCGGTTTGGATGAAAACTGTGACATATGTTGATTTTTATGCAAATGCGATTCTGCTGATGTTTTCATAGGGTATATAGCTCGTTGAAATTAAAAATATTTGACGTTTTGCAAACTGTAGAAATTTGAAATATCTGGATAAATGCAATTATCGAAAAATCAAAAGATCTATGAGTTCGATTGAATTCAATTTGACGAATAAGTACTTATAAAAGATGTTTATGATTACTCAATGTTTCGAATAGATGCAGGGCTTTTCAACAAAAATTTGACACATTCTGTAAGTCAGCAACTGAACAGTAATCGTAAATTTCGAAGAACACATCAATTTTTTATATCTAGGAAGACTGATTTTGATATGAAAGTCATATCCAAAACTCCACCCCCTTTGGGGCAAACAGCTACCCCCATATTTCATTTGAAATTCATGAGGGGTCATGTGGTACATCATTTGGTAGGTCTTTTATCCCCCTATTACCTTCCTTAGTATTTCCGACATTGATGTTCGTTTTTGAGAAATGAAATGTTGAACAATCTGAACAAATAGGTATTGATATCGGAATCTATAAAAGTCTAAAAAGGTAGACTTCTACCTACCACGACACGTTGTTGCGTGAATTGAAAAATTGTTTTTTCTGGATAGAACAAGTCTAAGTAGTCAGCAACTTCTCGTATAACTACATTTTTTCCATCAAAAATTTTTAGAGGTATAAAAAGTTCTGGTATTGTGGGTAAAAAGTTGACATTGGTAGACAACTATCAAACAAGTGAAAATAAAAGTTGCTACTATAACAAACTATTCCAGGAGCGAAAATCCCAGTTTGCATGCTACGGGTTGGAATTCTGGATCCTTCATACACTTTCAGACTCAATAAAGATGAAGTGGTGACAGTATCAGAATGTGTGAGTCACTTATAAGCGAATTACACTCTCATCTTCGTTTGAAGAATTTTAATCTCTGAAGTGAATACCCATTGCAAATGGCGATCAGATTGAAACATTGTCAAACCAGAATTTTGAAAGCAAGGCACGCGGAAACTTTGTCAAGTAAGGAAAAAAAGAAATACTTATAATAGAGTTGACTAACATTTCCATAGCATGCAAAGAACAGATCAAAAAATACCTATACATTTTTTTGTGAGTTTCTGAGTTTGATGAGGTTTATAAACGAAGAACACACTCTATAGCGAAACACGTTCCGATTTTTTCAAAGGCAAGTTTCCAATAATAATATTGTTATTTTAGAGTTCTGTTAAATATCGTTGCAACAAAGAAGAAGTTGACGGTCACCTAAAAAAATACAAGTCCATGTAAATTATACAAATTCACTTTAATTTAATAAAAAATACTCCAAACCGATTTGATTGTCGCTACTTCAAATACATATTGAATCAAACTAGTAAAAATATGTATCATACGGGGGTAATTCAAAATTTTCCAAAAGGAAAAAAATTCGAATAGCAGGCCATGACTTCGTATCTGAACATAACTTTTAATTCAAAGCAACTTTTCTCCTCAATATATTTCTATATTTTCTGAGATAAGGGTACTTTACTCTTGAACGAAATTTATACTTTTTGGCCTATCCTGTATGGTGATTGTCATAAAGCCATTTCAGGTACACTTGGTATAGTTTTGGAACATGCACCAACTTTTGTCAAGAATAAAATTTTCTGAGAAATCGATAATAAAAAAGTTTCTCATTTGTTGCAGACTTAGTGGACCACACTGTATAACGCATACTCATTTGATTGAAAATAGGTTGAATGTTCAGTTCATATATACCAACTCACACTCCTTGCTCATTTCATAACAAAATGTATCTTGAATATATAGATTTCCGCTCACGACTACGGAGTTATTTAAACTTCATTAATGGTGCACTAGTAGAAGCTTAATCCCATCATTTTCAGAGCAAGCTCACGCTATTACTACAAACTAAAAGCACCCACAGCTTTTTATTTGCATTGCGCGATAGAGTGGAGTGGCCATCACGACTTAATGTTCAACGTATCGAAAATGAGGTTAATTCCATGAGTTTACTCTGAAGATTGAAGCGCCACATTGTTTAATGCGACTTCCATTTGTTGATCATAAATGAGTCTTTCAAGAAAGGATTACTTGTGCCATTTTCAGATTATAACAATGGTATAATTCTATAGGATCTGCATTGACTGACTATTTCTACGGAAATGACACTACGAATTCCATTTTCGATTATTATTTCGGCCCCTCAGGAATTCATAAGGTTTTCAATAAACACAGTAGAACATAAAAATGTTTATCATCATTTTCATAAAATCTGGCTGTATGATATAAGTGATATAGAAGAATAACCATCGACTACTCCACTCATATCGGAGAAAGCAGATAATGCAGTACAGAATATTTCACTCCGAAAATCTAAGAAAGTGTACGTAAAACTATATCAATGGTATCTCTCTCGGTGATTTGAAGCGTTTTTGTCTCGCCATCTACAGTATAATGTCAATAGTACCGTTCACTTAACAATGCACGACAAAGTTTCCTCCTCTACGGGAAAAAATAGGTAAAGAGTTCTGTCTGTCAGTTCGACGGAAAAGTTGAATGAAAGATAATGAAGCTTCAAAATAAAGTTGACGATAAAAGTTCATGAAGGAGATGACAATAGTTATTTATGATATACTCAAGTGATATTTTATTTTGTGAGAAGGGAAGTTTGGGACACGACGCCGAAGGCGTCTTTCAAACAAAATAAAATCACTTTCAGCAGGTATATCATATACTATTTCTTCTACAAACACCATTAAAAGTCCAAATTAACGCATACCTATTTTACATCAATTAATTGATAAAATAATAGCCTCGAGATTGTCAGTTTTGAATCCAATTTCACCTAATTTATTCATGAAACAAGTTGTCAAGGTAATCAAGAACAGAATTTGTTGATTTGTCTTTGTTGACAACTAACGTCAATAAATCACGAATTATTCTTTCTTGTTTGTTCGTTCCTCGATGGAAAGGGATCCAGAAAATGAATTTCTACCGCCGGAAATTGAAGAAGCTGCCAATAAAGCTGCTTTTCAATTATTGCCTAGTAAGTCAAAGCGACAGTACGAGTTTTCATACGATCGTTTCTTGAAATGGTGTGATCAGAAAAATTTCAGTGGCAAGGAGGTCAGTGAAAAAGTGCTTCTTGCATACTTTGAAGAAAAGTCCAAGATATGGAAATCGTCAATGGTGGATGGAAGTCCAGTACAGTAGCAGAGAGTTATATAGAAGACCCGAAATAGAACATTGCGGATCAAATTTTGTCCAAAACTTCGGAGGGTAACATTGTTCTCTGCACTGGTACAAGCTTCACCAATATACATTCTGTTACATCTACCAATGGGAATGGCCATGGAGTTTCTTATCATAATTGTAGTTTCTCTAATTGCACGTTTAATTGAATAAACACTTCATTTTGAATTGTTTTTATATTTGCACTACAAACAAATCATTTTTAGCACTAGTGCTGAAAATGATTTACTTTCAACGCCAGTGTCATGAAATGGCATTTTAGACACTGACAGCATGCGTCAAAAATTTTACTTCCACTGACGTTTGTAGAAAAGTAAATTACTTATCTTTCTGAATCGATTGCCATCTTTTGCCATTATGAATAAGTAAGCGATTCAAGCTACGACGTCCGTTAGAAAAATGAAAAAAAAAGACGACTTGGAAACGAAATCACTATTGTCATCTACCTGTAGTATCCATCCCTTCAAATGATATCTCCATAAGGTTGGCTAGATATATCTCTATAGACAATGTTCAAGACTGAAAATATTCATAAAAATATGAATGATCTACGATATTAATGAAACATTTCACGTCTGTTTCTGAATTATATAACTACTTTTCCTCGGGCTTGAAGGCCGTCGTTTTTTGGACTTTCTTCCTGACGTTTCGCTAGCGCGAGTGGCCAGCTTCTTCAGAGGGTTACTCATTTCCGATTTCTCAAGGCGTATTTATATTGATGCAAGTAGTCTGGAGTGTTAATTACTTCTGTCGGGTTCGGGGAATAATCATCATTATTAGTTGCCTCACTACCTGCTGTGATTTCATTAGTTATTCTTGATTTCCTCAGAATGGGATTCCAAATTCTGTTTAGACTCAACACTTCTTCCTTTCTGTTAAAATTGTCCGCATGTTTTTGGATCTCTATTGTCTTCCGTACCAGTCGGCTATGGTAACCCTGGTTGGGGGCAATCAGTCTTGCATTTTCGAACAGAATCCTCTAGTCACCCTCACTCAGTGCGTGTGCCACCGCCGATTTGTCGGTTTGCCCTAGCCTGCAGTTCCTCTCATGCTCTTTGAGCCTTGTTCCCATGGATCTTTTCGTGGTACCGATGTAAACCTTCCCACAGGTGCACGGTATGCGAAAAACCCCTGCCGCTGACAGTGGGTCTCTTTTGTCTTTAGCCGACCTGAGGCTTTGTTGGATCTTCTTGGTCGGCTTGAAAACCGTTTTTATGTTATATTTCCCCAAGAGTTTCCCAATTCTGTCAGTGACCCTCGGGATATATGGCAGATATGCATTCGCAACTACCTGACTCTTCAGTTTCATGGCCCTGTTGATCTCAGATACACTGTATCCATTTGACCTCAAGGTCACTTGAAAATGTTCCAGTTCCTGCTCTAGATGTTCTGTCTCACAAATTCTTCGAGCACGTTCAGTTAGGGTAGATACGGCAACTAATAATGATGATTATTCCCCGAACCCAACAGAAGTAATTAACACTCCAGACTACCTGCATCAATACAAATACGCCTTGAGAAATCGAAACGTTTAGTCATCGGAAATGAGTAAGCCTCCGAAGAAGCTGGCCACTCGTGCTATCGAAACGTTAGGAAGAAATTCCATAGAACGACGGCCTTCAAGCCCGAAGAAAAGTAGTTATACTAATAACCTCGGCCGCGAAAGCCTTAACCTTTTTGTTTATGAATTGTTCGCCACCTTTTTTTCATTATGTAAAAGTAATCTAGAAAACGTGCGCTTGAAGCTACTACATTCGTAAGTAATATATAAAAGAACACATGACTTCAAAAAAAAATATTTGCTGCCTGTTTCCTGCCTAAGAAACCGAGATCCAAACTCGATAGTAGCTGATTTTTTTACCTATGTTGGGGACATGCACAGAGAAACTTTCAGCTTTTATGAAATAACGAAGTTCTGGCGGTCGCGGGGTCTTGTGCTATTTTTATTGCTTGGTTACTGCAACCTCGGTCATCATCACCGAGTCACTTGACAACCCTCCGTTTAGACGGCGGACAATTGGCTACATCCCAGTAATTTTTTTCGGTTTCTTTCACCAGCAAACTGATCATTTTATCTCGACGTATCAACCGTTATCTCCTATTGCTCTCATTCGCATAATCCACGAAAGGTGAAAGATACAAATCGGAGCGACCGACAACGAAATCCCGGGATTAGCGCGAGTTCCCAGGGAACTCCCATTCTTTCGGTGAATGCAATTAAACCGTACTTTGTTGTGTGTGTCTGAGAGGCAAGACGGATGAACTTGCGGCCGTTTGATTCATGTGATTAAATTGGGAAGCGGAATGCGACTGCCTTGGCGGATGAACAGTCGTTTGTTGACAATTCGGTTCGATTAAGGAGACGAATTATATTTTCATTCGTCCCTATTGGTTGCTTTGGAAAAAACCTTGTTCGTTGTAGTGGAATGACCCAGTAAACACAGAAGACTTGATGGATATCATGAAATATTTTTTCTTGGTTCATATGACGTAGATGTGAATATTATTTTTGATAGATATACATGGTGTTATGTTATGAGTGTCCGATATTTTACAGGACGATTCCTCAGTTATTCATAAGGATAACTGAAGAACTTGAGAAAATGGAAAGAGCCTACTGTTCTACTCTCTGAAAATGTGAATAGTAATGCCAACTAGTATAAAAATTTGTTGAAAAACTACCTCAGCGTTAAGATGAATAGAGAGTCTTTAGCAGAGAATGAAATAGGCTACAACTGTGATATACACATTGTCATCGTAGCCGGCAAAATAAGTAGAATAAGACTGCAGACCATCTGCTTTATACGGACATGAAAATGACTCAAGTTGAAATATCTACCACATGATCGTCATTGGGTCTCGAGCGTGTTTTTCATTCACTGTCTTGCATATATTTTGCCCAATCGTATTTGCATACCTAAACGATACTGAAAAGTGAAAGTTCCCGTAGAGGAGTGAGGATCTGGTCAAAATAACTGGTTCAACCCTTGTCCTGTCTAATTTGTTAATATATATCTAGTTTCTGTCTAGGCTTTTTTCAATATCTCTCCCGGATTGGTTGTGCAAATGAATGAATGCGATCTTCAAATGGTGTCAAGAAGTCCATTTCACGTCTAGTTTCAAATTCGTAATTTCTCCAAAAGTCTATTAAATGGATGTGTATGAGAACTTCCAGGTCAGTGGTGTTTGGATACCCAATGAAATCTGATGGATATCTGAATTTCATGAAATGATGTCTAATGGAAAACCTTATATTTGCTGGGAACTGAGACCGTTTATGTTATAGACACAAAATGTGTTGTTAAGCTCCTTTCTCGTAGCGAGATTTCATTACTACTACTACGACTGATGGCAAATCTGGGGGTGCTTGTTTGTTGATATCTTGTTGTCGGACCCTGTTCTGTCGTACGTCGGATTCTGTATTTCTGTCTGGTTTTGTCGTCAATGTCTTTGGAACGGGATACCAAATTTTGGTCAAGGTCAGGCACTGTTCCTATCTATCGAAGTTATCCTTATGCTTATATATTTCAATTGCTGCACTGTATAAGCAAGTGGAATAATGTGTTGTTGTTGAGAGGTTTGAGGTTTTATCGAGAAGGGCGTGTTCGGATACAGCTGATTTATCAGTTTGTCCCAACCGACAATTTCGACTGTGCTCACTAATCCGCGTCTTGGAACTACGTTTGGTGGTTCCCTCATATACTTTTCTACATGAGCACTAGGACAATACAGGAACACCTGAGGTCTGCTAAAGTTCCAAGAGACCCTCTAACCAATGCTGGGGTATTCCGTGCCCTTGAGGAAAAGTCCAAGACACGGATAAGTGAGCTCAGTCAAAATTGTCGGACAAACTGAGAAATTACCTCTTGCCGAACCCGCCCTTCCAGATAATTCTAATATTCAATTTGATAAAACCTCAATCTGACCTAAAACAAAATTGGGCTTCCTGTTCTAAAGACATTGACGACAGAACCAGACAGAAGTACAGAATCCGATGAACGACAAATCGATGCAAAATATGCTGTCATCATAAGTGCATCATTTTATGGTACGTTGTTTGATTTTGCATGGACAAAACCTGTTTCAGTCATCGTTCCAGATTCACTACATATCAAGATCCATTAAAAATCACCACAGAAATAGTACTTAAAACTATTTCATTCACAAACAATACAAACACAGTATTAATATTTCCATCGTATGTTAAAAATCCCATATGAAGCGGGACATTTTCGATCAATTACAGCGAATATTTCCATCGTATGTTAAAAATCCCATATGAAGCGGGACATTCTCGATCAATTACAGCGATAAATTCCCGGCGGGACATTTTTGGGCTGGTAAATACCCGGTAGGTATCGAAAAATACCCGCTCGGTCCGTGTATCTATAGTAACGAATGTTAAAATGTACATTTGTCATCTAGACAGCCATAAATACTGAATTTTAAACTTCGTTTCAACTCCGGAAATATTCTACCGAATTACACTCGTGCATCAAAATAAACCTGATAATTTTCCATTCAAGCATGTTGTCAGTAAAAAAACTGCATTCAGTTATTTTCATATTTTGCTAAAAGAGCTCTCCTTCCTCGGAGTCGGGCTCTTTCGACAAGATATGAGAATGAGCTCATGCAGTTTTTAGACAACATGCTTTCATGGATAATTATCGGTAATTTTGAAGCACTTGTGTGATTACTCCCGATAAATCCAATGTTTGTGTCGTTTGACGTCACACTTCGTTTCTACCAATGATGGCGAGTTTTGTATGTTTTAATTTTGTTTCCTTATTGTTAGACTCCAATCTATCACTTCATGGGTTCAAATGATAACCAAATAAAGAAAATACCTTCTGATTATAATGTACGTTGATAACTAGAAGAGAATGAAATTTTCGAGAAAAATTCTAATTTTATGCATATATTCTTTATTATATTGAATGTTGAAAATTTTATTCTTATTCCAAGTATCAGATTTCTAACCGTAGAGTTGGTAGAATGGCTTAGGATACAATAGATTCGTTGTTACCCGGATACATCCCAGGGAACATGGTTGATCACCGTGTAGGACCTTGTATACGTGTCGATGGGTATTGACTTCAGAACGAGGAGCGTACTGACTTTTATAGCACATGTTGCGAATTTTGTCGCACAGTCTGCAATTTCCGAGAGGGTTTCGTGTAATGGCTGGAGTGTCTCGCTCGTGGAAATTCTTTCTAATTCTAACAGACTGGAAATGGCAATACGTGTCCAGACTGCTGTATTAAAAATAAGCTCCTACGTGAGAATTTAATATACCTTTCCGGTTATTGTTCCGAAAATTCTAACTTCATGATACTTTATGGTATTGCACAGTGTGCCGTGAACTTCTTTTTTTGTGATCAGTACACCTGGATACGAGATTTTCAGCTCGAGTTTCAGAGAAAATTTGACATAAGCGGGGAATATTTTGTTACATAACTCATGTAACTTTCAAACTGACGTACTTCGGAAGGCTAAAACATGAATTTCAAATAATTCGTTGAATTTCAATAATTTTTTACCGAATACATTCTTGAATTCATCCTTAGAAATAATTCAAGCACTAGTGGTATTACAAGTGATAATTCTTCAACGAAAATATGAATTATTTTCAAAGGTTATGAAACTATTGTACAATTTATTCTAGTACATAGCACAGCTCATAAATCACAGGAACAAGTTCAGCTTCTGGAATTAAGATTTTTATAGAACTAGCTGTTACGTGACTTTACATTTCAACATGTTTTCAACTCAATGTGGGATGTATTAGAAAGATTCCAAGATACGCGATACGCCCCTCTGGGGAAAAGTTTCAAACAATGTCAAAGTATTGTCAAAGTGGAGCGTATTAGCTAAGATGTCTAGGAAACCCTGGTGTATCTACTTATACCTGAATAATTTTGGGATAAACTTGGCGAAAACCGATTGCTTGATTTCTGAGACCGCAGGAGCTTCAGATCGCTATTGTAGATGGCAATCAGTCATAAACCATATGAAGCTTAATTTTCAGTAGAGAGAAATGTGCAACCGAACATTCTACTACTGTTTATTATTTGCCTACTGAGATTCTGACAGCACTGACAGCCAATCAAATGCGTTTCAGAAAACGTGCATGTAACGTGGAAACAACATGTCAATCCTGTCACTGTCACTTGCTACCTCTACAGGTTTTTAGTGTTTTTGTTTTTATATCAGTTTGTAAGACAAGACTCTGATTCCGAGAAAATATACTTCACCCATTCACCTGAGAATGTACGACAAAATTCATGCTAATGTATTGAAAGTGATAGACTGTCTTGGAATAGGGAATACACATCAGTTATGCAACGGTTCAAAATACGTATCACATCGATATTTCCTTTATTTAAATAAAACTTTATTTTCAATATCTCATTGATAAGAGCTACTGATGTTTCCTCCTCGATATAAGACTTTCGCTCAAGCTGAAACGAAAAAAATTAGTTACAACGCTACATTCATGTTATTATTTTGGGAAGATTTGTTTTGAACTCACCTTAGGTACTGAATAAAGATGAATATCTAGATCCCCAGATTTTTACTGACCACACAAAATACGAAATCTTCTACACATCGTGAAAAAGTACTTGTAATAACTTCAACACTTATTCTACTTATATAGACTTTTGAATACTGTTGAGGGTGAAGAAATAATTTCAGTTTCCATTGACATCAATAAACCTCAAAGTTACGTCAATCTGACAAAACCGACATTTGACAGATTTTCGAAAATGCTCATATAACGCCCCCTATACAAAAATCAGAAAGCTTTTGTAATCCTGGATTGTTTTTTGCCAAGAAATTCTAAACAATATCGAATCACTAGATACACCAGGGTTTCCTAGGCATCTTAGTATTAGCTGATGTCTTGGTCGAAATGACGTAACCTACTTTTCGTGCATCAAACTCAATATCGGAGTAGTGAAAGAGGACCGGTTTGTTTTAATTTTCCACGAAAAATACATTAAAGGAAAAGAGCAGTATTCCTTTTCTTTGTACCAAATGAAACTGTCGAAAAACAAATTGATGTTTCACATCGAAGGAGGGTATGCTTTAGATATGGAAATTGAAAATATATTTAAACGCTTTCAAATGCTTATAAATGAATCATGTAGTAGTACTTTTTTTTCCAATCTGGTATAATTCATCTCATGTATAAAAAAAATAATAACTTCTTGTCAATTATTTTCAAAAAATGAAAAGTGGAAATGTTGCTCTCCAATGATTATATGAATGATTAATTGTCAGAATTGACATTTTCTTATTAGTGTTGTTGATAATAAATATATTCATCTTTTTCTTTCTGATTCGTTCATTCGATTGAATTATTCGACATATTTTTGATTTTAACGCTTTTTATAACTATCTAGTTGTTAATTTAATATGGCTCCGAATTGGTTGCAATGGGTACAATAATGAAAAAAGTACTTCAAAAGAGGCTAATAATGAATACCGCTTGTTTCTAGTGAATATTCAAGCTCACAGAGACATTGACTGGGTAGAGCCTGGAGAAAATTCCCGCATTTGCATTCAATGCTATGCTTAGTTTAGGCGAGAAGGTGAACTAAAACAATGTTGATTTTAACATCATTGAAGAAATCATAAACTTATTGTGCTCTTTTTTGCTGCCCTGTTACTGATCATCAACACCATCATCTATATCAAAAACGTAAAAGGCAAAAAGTGTGGAGTTACTGGTAACAGTGAAAAATCGCAACAGTAATCATTTCTGTTAGCTGTTTATAAAATTTTCAATCATACCTATACCAATATCGTTTGATTGCACCCGCTATAATCAGTGCTATCATTACCACCAGAACTTCGAAAGAAGTAACAGTATTGATAATGATGATTCCGTTTCTGAAATAAATGTGACTACTATACTTATTACTTACTGAAAAAAATCTGACTGAAGTGAATTTTGAGTTATTTTAGCCGATGATATCCACTTATTCCACGGATTCTGCATTAGTATTACTTCATAACCATTTTATGTGAGCTTCTTCAAAAGTAATCTGAACAATCTCCGGTGTAAATTTCACCTAATAAGGCATTGAGTTTTCAATTCGTGAGTATAGAACTCTATACGTATTGTAATAGTGACTAAAAATAGCTTGAAGAAGCTCTGCAAAACACGTGTCGCGGTATTGTTAACCTCATTTCATTGAAAAACTTTCTGGAAACTGTATACGTATTCTTTAAGGTAAAAATTTATAAAGAATCTACCAGTTCTATTTGACTTTTGAATTGGCTATGTTATTCCTCAATTCGCCATCATTAAAAACATTGGAGAAATATGAAAGATATTTAGATGTCAAACAGAATTCTCGTAATGAGAAAATTTTCAGATTCATTCCAGGGCAAGAACCATGAGATGAAAAAACATCTTTTCGTGAACTTTTCAGTCTCAACAATTCAAAATAACTTCCAACCATGAATATTCCAAGAATATTTTATGTAAATGCTATAAATTTGTACCCCATCCACTCCTCCGAAATGAAATAACACCTTTCACTGCCAAGATAAGTCATTTTATTGGGTGTACGTATGTATATTGCCTTAAAATACCTTCGTGAGCTTTACATCCGAGGATTTTCTAAAGCACCATATTCAAGAGCGAGTGCTTTCAATTCGAAATGGAATTTTAAATCTCTCAGCGAAAGCTCGCAAGAACTTTTCTCGGAGCCTGGAAACAAATGAATAATCATAAGGAGCCCAAAGGGCATAATCAAGTGTTTGAAAGGAAAATTATTATAACTTTGCCGTGGATATTACTGGAAACGTTGAAATAGTCAAGTTAGAGGGGAGCAGATAGAAAAGAGTTTCGATGTAATTTATTTGCTCGGTATTTCATAACTAGAGTTTGCATGACTAACAGTATTTTACGCCCCCTTTCAATGGTACTATATTATAGGGAGAGCATGGAATGTTGCTCATTTCCTACGACTATGACTTCTGCTGTAAGTCATACGAAGGGAAGTGAGTATTCCGAGCAGGTTGTATACTATATTTTTTTTACGACTATTGATATACCATGGTGACCAATGTGATTTTTTTCAAATATCAGTTGTTGGAAAACATTCATTTTTATACTCGTATGTGACAATAAAAATTAGTTACCTCGGCTGGGGAGTCATATTTATTTGGATAAAAAGGTCGTTAAATTGTAACATCCGTTCTAAAAAAGAGAATTCAAAAATCTTCGACAAAATTTGAGGTACAGCAATAGGTCTAAAATTTTCGATATCGGTCAGTTTTTAATTTTTTTGGATAGGAGTGACTTTACCCAATTTCAACTTCGAGGAAAAAACCCCACATTCAAATGACATGTTCACTAGGTAAGTGACCGGTTTCATAATTATATATAAAACTTTTTTATCACAAAGGCTGGTATTTCATCCATACCAGAAGATTTTCTATCCTTTATTTTTGCTATGAGTACGTTAAAAAGTTCAAATTCGCTAAAAGGTTGCAAAAACATAGAGTGAGGGTTGATATTATTCAAGGGCACTACAACTGAATCATCAGATTTTTCAATGTGTGATACAAGCATTTTTGGACTTTCTATAAAGTAAGAATTGAAATTATTGACGATTGCCTGGGGTTGCTCAATTAATTTACCTTCTCTAGTGATAGTTAAATTTGAATTTCTTTTATTTGTTATCTCAGATACCACATTCCATAATGCTTTGGAATTATTTTCAGCACTCATTATTCTATTCTGATAGTATCTTTTTTTAGTATCTTTTATTAATTTCACATGATTTTTTTTTGCTTCATTATAAACATCCGTCAAAGAAGTATCAACTTTTTTCAAATTGAAGAACTGTTTCAAAGAGGAACCAGACTCTTTGATCGCTGTATTTATCCATCTTTTGTCATTTTGTTTAGTATAGTACTTTCGCTTCGGGAAACATAAGTCAAACTAATAACATAAGATATTATAAAATTCTTCAAATGCTTCTTCAAAACAGTTTACCTGATAGATTCCAGTCCAATCATCTTTTCGTAATGTTTCTTGGAAATTGTTCATATTTGTTTCGGAGAACAATCTTTTAACTTCACTGGTTGACTGCTTTTTCTCATAAGAAGTGTTACTTATTGTAGGTTCCAGTAAGACTGTACGATGGTCTGATAATTCGTTATCAAAAACGAAGCAAGTATGTGGGTCGCTTCTAAATATCTGATCTATAATGGTGCAACAATAAGTAAGTGAGTAATGGCCTTGGGAAAAGTGTCATATTAACTGTTTGAAATCACATCAATAATTCTTCAATGGTAGTATTGGTGGGATTGGGATCAATTTGATTGAAGAAAAACTATTGTTTCTTTGCCAACGTTTCGAATTTTAATAAATTCATCATCAGGGCTCTATAACAATGAGTTTGTGTTAAAGTGGTAGGATATAAATAAAATAAGAGAATGCCAACAAACTATTGGAACATTTTCAGGGGTTCAAAATGTTGATTAATGAAAAAAAACATTTTTTTAAATACTTACCAAAAATCAGTTTTTCCGAGTAAAAATATTAAAACTATGTATAAAACAGACAATATAGATACACACTCTATGTACAAACGAATCCACATTGAGCACGGGACAAACGAATACTGAAATAAAATTCATAGAATGGCTGTAGTTCTTATGAATGCTGATAGGAAGAAAACAAAAACAAACGTGATTGTTGTACCTAGAGTGTGTATCTATAATGTCTGTTTTATACATAGTTTTAATATTTTTACTCGGAAAAACTGATTTTTAGTAAGTATTTAAAAAAAAAATTTATTTCATCAATCAACATTTTGAACCCCTGAAAATGTTCCAATAGTTTGTTGGCATTCTCTTATTTTATTTATATCCTACCACTTCAATACAAACTCATTGTTATAGAGCCCTGAGGATGAATTCATTAAAATTCGAAACGAGGGCAAAGAAAAAATAGTTTTTCTTCAATCAAATTGATCCCAATCCCACCAATACCACCATTGAAGAATTTAACTCTGGATCACCAAACCTACCAAAACCACTTCAATAATGTTTACATTTTGACTTACTCCAGAAGCAAATAAGTGAAACTTGAAAAAGGTGGAGTGAGTACTCATCTTTAGGTTAAGACTTCTCCTAGAGAGAGATATGATTTGTAACAAACTGATATAACTTGAACTCGATGAAACAATGCGAAACAATGAAGATTTTTTTTTTGGCTGGGGGAGAGTTGGTACTAGATCGAATGACTGAAACCACTATCATTTCGTTGCAGACGTTTCGATTCTTATGAAGTCTTTCTCAGGGTACAACAACGTTACATTAAATCAGTTGTATACACACATACAGATGGAAATATGATGAAATGTGTGACTAGAATCGTTATTGAGAATGGGAAATCAAGATTGAATAATTTGTTACATGTTTACAATTCAACTGGAGGCAAAAAGGTAAAATTAGACATGAACAACAATTTAAAATGTAGAAAACGATTTTACTCATATAAATTACTGGATTTCCTGTCCATAAAAATTGATAAGAGAGTTGTTCGAATGTCATTATTTTGTGGTGGATGTTTTTTTTTCTAGTTTTTTTTTGTTCTAAACCTACCACAATCTAGTTTCAATGCAGATGAAGATGAATTGATATATCGTTGATCCACTGAGCTTTCTCAGATTGAATTTCTTATTGCACTTCGAATGGCAAATGATATACATTACACTTGTTGTAATTACGGGTTGAACAGATATGAATAATATCGAAATATTTTATGCTCATACTTCAAACAAAAGTCTCACATGGAATCGACTTCATTTGTTTTTTATTATCGGCTCTTCCTTTCGAGGCCTATCGTTTTCATCATTACATACATCGACTGAAATATAGATGGTTCCGCATCATGGCTCATCTCGACAAAAAAGCTAGCTGAGCATTTCCTAGGGCAATATTTCTTATGTTTTTCTCCGTGCACCAGTGTTCGTACATTTTGAAGGGCTATTCATATGTCGATTTTTCCTGCTTGAATTTTTTTTTTCTTGAATAGTTTTTCGGGCTCAGGTGGTATATAATTTATATCGTTCACACTCTTACCGGCTTTTCCTTCATTTTTTGCTGTAAACTGTAGAATCATAATAATAAATGATCTTCATTCATTGAAGGTACAGCGAAGAGGAGAAGTTTGCGCATCACGCTGTTTTACAACAATATGTATAATTCATTTGCATCAAACTATCCTCATTTTCTAACAGAGATCATAAACTTGAAATATTTTTTTTGAGTATATGAAAATGGAGAAAGAGAATTCGAGAAAAGACATGCGATTGGCCTTAAGAGAAACCAAATAAACAGTCAACCAATCACTATTTATGAACGATAGATGGCTCTCGATATTTTGTCCTTTTTTTCAATTGATCTATGTTGGAAGTTTTTGAGTTCTATGAAAGACACAAGGATCACTCCATCAATATATCCAAATTTGTCCCTCACTTCTTTCTTGTGGAGTAGACACGACCGAGTATTAATGTTCGTGCCAATAAAAGTTTATGAATTCTCTGGAAAACTCGACAGCTCCTCGATGAACGGACTCCATTTCAAAAAACCCTTCCATTGAGAGACAAAAGACAAACTGGGAACAATGACATTACTTTGATAAATCGCATTGTTCAGAATGTTTTCCGAAGTTATTAGAGGCAAGCTATTAATAGTCCCTTTTAATTAACCATTTCAAAGTCTCCCGAGCTCGTCTTAAGGCCTTTGTGGCGATGACAAATACTTTTTTGTGGCAGCTTTGAAAGCTTCGGCTTCGATGGACGTAAACAGAGAAGTTATTCGTAGAGAAAAGATTATAAGGTGAGGCTTACAGAATATAATAATGACATTCATACTTGTAGTAGTACCGAGGCAAAAAAAGCTTCATTCGTTTCGGGATAAAGATATTGTTGATTTCTTGAAAGAGAAATGTAACTTTTGACAGTTTTCTGGAACTATTCCATTCAAATTCATTCAGAAAAATTTATAGTTAACAGGAGATCATAGTTTTCAATGAATTCAAGATTTTTTTTGCAAGAAGGCTTGCAGTGCAAATATTTTCATTGGGTTGAAAATGTTTATTTTCCGTCAACCAGCTACTCAAGTTTCCCTTACGAACGTCAATTCTCAGAAGTTGAATCTTTTTTCAGCAATGGATGAACGAAGACTCACCATTCAACGTATGAACCCCACCATGGACGTTTCGTAGCAGGGAGTAAAACCTTTGTCTTCCGGCTGATAGGGGGGGCGTGCTCACCTCCATACTTCCAGAAATCACATTCCACTTCATCGCTAAGATTTATTGCCTCGAAAATATGTTTTTATAACTCTCTCATCCACTACTCATTTGCTTAAAATGGTATAATCAGTTTGAAACTGATGTTGTAATTTGGTCATTTCATATTTCACCTCTGTGAACTTCTTATCACTAAAAAGTTCCCTAAAAGTTGCTGTGACTTTCTTGTTCATTGTCCATTTGCCTCTATTATATGGTTATATAGTTCAGTTTTGGAAAATGCGTTTTTCAGGTCTAGTAATTTTGGGTTGGGAAGGTGTGACCACCGTAACAATTTGGTGTCAGAAGTGGAATGGAGTTTGTTGTCTTCATTATCATTATTTCGAAGTGAAAAATGATCGAAAATGGTAATGATTTGTTAAAAGATAACAGGATTCTCAATTTCGTGAAAGAAAATGGTAATAAATAATTCTTCATACTTCGTTATCTCCAAAAAATTTTTGTTTCCAAATAATCTCAAATTTTCCAGCAATACTATTATAATTTGAAAATGCGATGAACAGAATTCACTGATGATTTCACTGAAGCATACTCAAACTGAGGAAAGATAAAATATATCCAAACCGAGTTCATAATTATGATTCATTCATAGAGGAAGGTTAATGAATTCGGCGCTGTTTTCGCATTCCCCACATAATAAATGAAAAGTCCCCCTATGAGCGTTCTTCACCTTGGAATGATTTATACAGGGTGTAGCAGAATTTTCTGAACAAGTGATACCTCCGTTACTGAAAGAGTAAAAAAAGTAATCGAGAAATCATTTTTTCGACCATCGAATTGTCTTACAGATAACATCATTCCAATTAATCTGTTCATGTTCATATCACAAAAAATTCACCCCATCAACATTTTTCCAGAAGACACCATAAATTCTTTTCCGCAGAAATATAATCATTACATCATTGTTTATCTGGCGACAAACTCATTCCGAACTCTCATTACTTACTCGCTTATTGTTCTTTGTAAGTCGATATTGTTTGGTAGTTGCACTTTTTTTTGTAGAAAAAATGGTTTTCGGAAGGCGCCTACTTATTGATATCCCTTATGATTCACTCAACATATTTTTCCACTTTTTGTAAAGATCACTACTAATTCTGTGTTACTATCAGTTTTCTAGTCCTGAAGATGCTTACCTTGTAGTGAAACGCGCGTCGAGTGCCAATAGTATCAGTTTGGTATTAATTATCGATCTTTACAAAAAGTGAATCAATTCGAATTCGAAAAAATGATTTTTTGATTACTCTTCTAACTTTTCCAGTAACGGAGATAAGTATCGCATGTTCAGAAAATTCTGGGACAACCTGTACATCATTTTTCCAATTATATAATTCATAGATATTGTCACATCGGTCTGAAAAAAGCCATAGAACGCTTCAAAAAATACTTCTGAATCTCATCAATGTTATAAAATCGTTATAACATTTTCCAAGATGAAGAACCCTCGGAAGAACCTGAAGTTATATTTTCTAATTATTCTTTGAGTTTGAAGATTGGTGGGAAGTAACACTGATTGCATTAAGCTTAAACTTTCGTTTGATTGCCACCTCGTTAATAATCCTAAACGGAGTGCAAATATTTAGTACCGTTGTGCCTGAGGGAATTCATCTTCCATTAATAATAATGATTGAAGTAGTGTTTATACCCGTTCACCGCGAAATTCGGAAGATCGCCCTAGGACAGTGAGAGGAAATGAAAATGGAATTAAAGTCACGGAGTTCGCATTTCCTATATATATCTGCGAGAGGGGGAACTGTTGGAAATCGCCGTGGGCTCTCCAAACTCATTCTGTTTGTATTCGTGAATTTTGGATTACGTTCTATGCCTCCTGTTCAAAGAGCAAATTGGGTTTCTTCGGATTTTTTCTGGTTATGTTTATATTTACCAAACAATTTGGGGCCAGTGATTTTGTATGGAATTCAGCCACGGATTGAATCTGGAGTTGAAATCTGAGTTATCGTGGCTCTTTCTGGTTCAATTCGAGTTGAAAATATACATAGTACATACCGGGTGACCCGGAACTAGCTTAATCCCCTGTATTTTCGTTGTTATTTTGTAGTTATTCGTTAGTTCGATTTAATGACATAAATGTACAATTTAGCGAGTATCAAACCATATATAACTCGAATTGACCGGAAGCGCATCCCATTTTCATATTTCAAATGAAAAGTATAATGTTTTTTTGAAATAATGATTGAGTTTATAATAACCTTTCCAATGATATATCATAATCATAATTCCAATTCACAATCTGCTGGTATAATTGAGATTTCATAAAAAATACTTCTTGTATTCACCTCGTAACAATCATTTTCATCAAAGTTTGCTATTGAAAATTGAATAATATCATGTAACAATAATTCATGACCAAACTTTCCACACGATATTTTTTCTTCATTGTTCAACATCAAGTCTATCATTTTTCGAATGCTAACTAAGGAATTTTTGAATTTGGTGAGAAATTCCAAAAGAAATTGAAATACACTACATGGATTGTATTGGAGTTTATAACCAACTTTGAAAATTTCTATGTAAGCATTCAAGAAATGATAGCCTTGATGTTGAAATATGAAGAAAAATTTAATATTACAAATGACTATTCTACAGAAGAACATATTGTGTGGAAAGCTTGTCCATGAATTGTTGTTACTCATATCGAATCGTATGTAAAAATTGAATGCGCTTCCGATCAAACCGAAAGATTTATATATGGTTTGATACTTGCTGAATCGTACACTCATGGCTTCGAATCGAAGTACCGAATATGAAATATCCATACAAAATAACAACTTAGATAGCAATTGTACACTCATGGCTTCGAATCGAAGTTCCGAATATGAAATATCCATACAAAATAACAACGTAGATACAGGGGGGGAATTGGTGTCGGGTAACCCAGTATAATAGTAACAAAAAAAATTAACGAACATAGACGTTTTAAAATTTGGCACCATTTCTATAATCCAGGGTACTACTGTTCAAGAAATATTTCAAATTTGTAATATGTCATAGCTGTGACTCCTGTACACCTGACGAGTGAGCACGGATGATTACTTTTTAGTCGAAAGCGCTCTGATACAATTTCAATTAATGGATATTTTTCTGCACGAAATAAAAAAGTCATTTTTTTTCCAAGTGTATTGGTACGGGCACACAGCTTGACAATTTTCAATAGACGTTCGATTCTTCCATGAAAAAAAATACCCTCTAGCATTTATTGAATATCTCCACGAAACAGAGATATAGAAAAAGTTTGTTATATAATAGATATGGATATAATAAATCATTATATGATTCCACTCCACAATATTACATTATATTTTCAATCCTAGATGCTTAGCCAGTTTCGCTTATTGGCATTGTATATTGTACACCTAGGGTAAGGAGGTCACTAGTATACAGCGTGTCCCAACGAAAATATACACCCCCTAACACTCAGCAAAACAAATGTATCGACGAAAGCTCATTTTGATATCAAGAGGAAAACATTTTTATGCAAAAATAATCCGTGCTGGGTGTGGTAACCCCACAAATTTTTGAATGGGGCTAGGGGTCAAATGAATTTGAAAGGAGTTTTCATGATTTACACAACTATTTTTTTTTTCAATCATCGATTCCTTGTTAAAGAGTTAAGTTCCTAAGTTTCAAAATCGATAAAAAACCAAAAAAATTGACACAAATGAACTTTTAGCTCGAAATGACCTCTACTAACATCAATACAACTAACTGCTACAAAGAATTATCGCCAAATGACGACGAATAACATACTATTTTCCACCCCAACACTTTACAAGAAAGTTGATAAAGTTGGTATTAGTGAGGTATTTCGACCAATCTTCAATTCGATTCATTTATTATCTCCAATTCATTTCTCACTTCAGAGCATTTCGAACAGGTTTCGAGGTTGAATGATATATAGAATAACCCCGTGCTGGGTAATCGCACGTTAAAAGGTAAGGCCTCGTTGATCCATTGCTCGCACAAGTTTCGACTTCTGAGGGTTGACGTTCGTCAGCTGGTTAACGGAATGAACAACAACAACTTTCGAATCAATATTTTTTTTTGCGCTATTCACCGACTTCAAAGAATTTCCCCTTCAAAATATCTGGTAAATGAAAATACGATAAACAACAAATGTGCTTCTTTGCGAATATGGTATGGAAGATTGAAATATCATTTTCTCTTCGTGTTTAGGAAAGATTGGAGATTATTTTCCATTTATATTTTTCGGATTAATATCACCAACCGCTTTCTCAGAGTTCTGAATTTTGCAAGATATTTCATCAATCACAGACGTTTCCTATCAATCCAATTTTATCCGAAACTTGTATACGGAAAACGCAGGAGAATTTCAATTATAAGTTAACGCCTCAGATTGCCTTCCAATGTCAGATTTAATACACCCCGATTCAATTAAATATCGTTCCGTTGTTTCCCGGTCAAAAATTCTCTAGAGTATTTCAGGAGACTTCAGCGTTGACAAGTTGACTGGTTTCAGAATCAGGCCATATTCTGCTTGAAAACGTATCCAAGTATTTTTATAACATCAGTTTTTTAGTTTCTTGGTAGTGATCAGTGAAAAAGAAAATCGAATTCTTGTTATGTCGACGTTTTTACCGTTTATTTTTCGAAAACATTCAAGATATGAATAAAAGGAACATATACATGAAATTTAAAATGCTGTAAATATAATTCATTTATATTTTGAATATTTTTAACCCTTCATAATTATTTTAGTGTCCTGAGCGTCGACATACATAGATTTCGATTTCCTGTTTTACTGACCACTTCCAACAAACGAAACAACTGGGATTAAAAAATATTTGGTTCTCGAATATCACAAGAAAATCAAGTATTAAAATTTTTTTATAATATTTTGTATATTGCACCCTGCACACCACAATGAAGAATCAGTTTGGGATCTTTGCAAGTGAAAATGGGCTAATTTCTAGTCTGTTCTTGTTAGATTCTGTGTAAAAAATGTTCCAAATTATTTTCGTTACGGGGAATTCGAACCTGCACACCAAATCTAACAAACTCAGAAGCCGCTATGGTTTGTTTCTCCGAAACACTTCAAATGAGTATTACTCAAAAATGTTTAATGACCTTTCCAAATTATCATCGGCAAAAAGAATTATCTGTTTGAATTACTATAATACTATAATATACTTTATAGATATGCATTATACTAATTGATGAGTAAATGAAATGAAATGACGATTCAAGCAATGTAGTGAAGGTTTTAATGCTACTGTTCTGAAACGTCTACTACTGATAAGTCCCCAAGGAGTATTGTGTCAATGCTGATTTTTCGATTCCAACAATGGAGTTTTTCAATTGAGGTTTCTTCAATATATCCAACATATCTATTATTGTTACACTGGTGACTATGACGACGGTGTCTTGAAATTTTGGCGAATGCGCTGTATACATTCAATGTTTATCCAATGAAATAAACTTCCATTCACAGCTGTGGAATATTCAACGATGGGAATTCTCATAATGACTGTTTGATACCTTGTGGAACTACTGAGCTGTTCTTACCAAAATAAGCAAAAAATTTTTACCAAGTGTGACTTCCACTATTACCACACAGGACATGAATACGATTCGTTGATTGAAAAAGCAGATCACGCATTTTACAAAAAATTGCCCCTTATTGCGGGGTTCAAATATAATTCCGAAATACGGCATTTTGAGAAGAAAGGTTGGAATCTCAACTGTCTGGAAAGTTTTGAAATCAACATAGGAATATTTATTGAGTGATCAGATCGAATTAAATTTCTCACCGTCGTTGAATATGTTCCTAGAAATAAGCACATAAAATTATAGTTTCAACATTACTTTTACAAATTATTCACGGGTTAAATGTTGGACTTATGCTACAGTGCTTGTGGCTTCAATTTTTTTTTCATGATGAATTTCCAATTCATGATATCATTTAATTTTTCAGCGTCAATTGTGATTTGCGAATTCAATACACGAAAGTGGAGTATTTGTCCAACTCTGATGATAATCATACAGGAAACTGTGATCATTTTTGTTATACCAATACTCGCGAATAATACCAAAGAAAGTTTCAATCATGAGTTACCGCCTCAGATTTAATACACTTCCATTGAATTAAATATCGTTCCTTCGTTCCCCGGAGTATTTCATTCACGAGCTTTCCGCAAACAAGTCGACTCGGTTCAGAATTGGGTCATACTCTTCCTGAAAACTTATCCAAGTATCATTTGCGCTAATGGTGCAGAAATACGTGAGGAAAACTAGACAAAAGGCCGTAACAATACAACACAGTATTTGTTTCGAATGACTGGCGTTCAGGTTGCGAGAAAAGAACCGATTCGTTCGTATATCAGCCTTGGGAGCTTTCATCTGCGAGTTTGTGGAGCGCAGAGGGAAGTTTCTATTGAATATCGCGAGACGGAAACAACGAGAGAGGAAAAATATTCTGTTGTTATTTCAAATCGTAGTTGTTGCAGTTGAGTGCCCAGTCGAATATTGTTGTATCGTGTTGTATCGATGGTTGTTCTATGATACCGTGTATTGGGGCGGTATTTCCAGATCGATGAGAACTGTCGTTGGAAGTTTTTGTAGACATCACCCTTACATCAAACAAATATTTTTTGCACTCCACGTGCAATTCGTTGACAGGGTTAGTTTCTCCAGGAGGAGAAAACTGATACTAGATCTAAAGTCTAGGGTTAGATATTTATATATTTTTCAATGTTAGGTAGTGCAAGAGCAGAGGTTTCCTTGCTTCCCACTCCTTCTGTTAACTACTACTATCAAAAGCTTGCTGAAAGTAATAGGCTTTTTTCACGGATGTCGCAGCTTGAATACCATAATTTCTTATACAAATCATACAAAATGCCATAATATGGCATTCAATTCAAAAACAGAAGTGGCGATTGTGGTTTGGTGGATAGAGGGATGGTATTCATCTCTGGATCTGAGGGTAGGAATAATCATTTCGAAGAAGGGCAGATGTGAGCTTTTTCAGCTCACTGGGTCTGTCTGCTCACATCTGCCCTCCTTCAAAATGATTATTCCTACCCTCAGATTCAAACACCACCACGAAACCGGACACAAAATTGACTTCAACAACACGAAAACCTAAATCTAAAGTCTAGGGTTAGATATTTATATATTTTTCAATGTTAGGTAGTGCAAGAGCAGAGGTTTCTTTGCTCCCCACTTCTTCTGTTAACTACTACTATCAAGAGCTTGCTGAAAGTAATAGGCTTTTTTCACGAATGTCGCAGCTTGAATACCATAATTTCTTATACAAATTATACAAAATGCCATAATATGGCATTCAATTCAAAAACAGAAGTGAAGATTGTTGTTTGGTGGATAGAGGAATGTTATGAAATGAAATGACAGTGACAAGTTGATTCCGAGGGGGAAACAACTAGCTGAAATCTGTACAAGATTTAAAATCTTTCGAAGACTTACTCTAAGGCATGACTTAAAGACTTAAAGGCATGACTTGGAGACTTAAACGCATGACTTAAAGACTCAAAACGATGACTCAAATGACTTAAAATTTTTGGGTGTACAAGATTGAAAGAAGATGTTTCCCCCTCGGTTGATTCAATCGAGGCGGAAAATTTTGATTAATGGATGTTATATATTTTTTTGTTGAAAAATAATAGATAAGCATAAATCTGACTGTGGTTATTCAAGTCGGTTCGTTTATTCATAGAATGTTGTTCTTTATGAATAAGAACTATTTCTAGGAAAATTCTTTTCGAAAGATTCTTCTCTGTTTCCAAAATTTCAGTATCCTCATAATCCATTCAATGATCATTACGATTCACATGTTCCGATAAGACACATGAATTGATGTTTCTTCTACAATCGGTTCTGTGTGAAATTATGCGACTATTATGAACAATATTCGATTTCTGTTTTTTAAAAATTGAAGATTCAACTCTAGAGTGTAAGATAGAAATGGTATTTATGAATTTCTTTGTGATTTTAATGTTTTCAATCTTTAGAACATTGATTAATTTTGAAGTGAGTTCGTGAATCAACCAACCAACGGTGCATTACAATTGTAATTCAAGGATTTTATCGAATCACTTCAGTTTTGTAACAGATTTGAATAGAATAGATTATTTTTGTTCCAATCTGATTGGTGAACCAAAAAATTATTGAAGGTCGAACCAACATCACTCAACCAGTAATCATTAATGTAGCTCCTCACTATATATTCATGCTGAATATACCAAGATTTTCTACTTGGAAGACATAAAACTAGCCATTTCTCCCCATTCCCGATAAAAGCGCACGCCATTGCCTCATCCAATTAAGGGAATTCCAACAGACGTGATCCAGACACTGGTAAACTCCGTTGTTGAACCCTAGCGGTCCACTTCAATGGTTTTCAGTTTGCCCCGCAGTTAATCTTTGTTAATTTCATTGCCAAAACGAGCAGACAGGGAAAATGGGGGAATCCAAATGAAAACAGAAAGGGTTTCTGAATGATCACTAACTCAGAAATTGTGTATTTGGGTATCGACCTTTCTCAAACAGATATGTTTTCAAGAAATGCTATCGTTACTTTTTCTCTTTGGATTCGAAAACTGGTAACAATTGAAACGGCTGAATCAAACAATTTTATTGCAATAAACCCAACGAATCACTAAACAGCTCATTCAAAACTCAATAAATCACTCAACTAATACTGTTTTGCCTATTTATTCACTTGATAACTGTTTGTAATCATCCAATAACTAACTGCAAACTGCTTCCAGTCCGCTATATATAGGTCATTGATTCTAGCATAATTCCGCGTTCCAACATTTCTGGAACATTCGCAATAGTTCTCTCCGCGTGTAAACAAATGCGGTTGGTATCTTCCTCGAATATTCTCGATGAATCGCGATAACGGTCGATGGGCGTGGTCTCCTCCGGATGACATAGACATAGGCGTAAAGGAAGTCATGTGCGTAGAGAAAGCTTTTCATTGTTTAGCAAAATAAATCTTAATCGACGAATTCGTGACACTATCATTGGTGATGAATGTTATCAATTTCGAGAATTGCTTAGATTTCATTTACAGTTGAACAGTGCTCAGATTGGTTTCTTGTATTTCTTCACTTTTCGGCTGGAGTATAATAATACAATAATGAAAACTATCATTGAGAGAAACGAATGTCTTTTTGTCTCTCTTCCTCGGAAGCAGCACCATCTTGAGTTGATGGAGGCATTGCATCTTCGATTATAATAATTATACTAGAGCATGAACTGTTTCCAGATTTTTTCTTCCAGTTTTTTTATATGCATATTCACACGAAAGGAAAGCCCTATAATGTTCAAAGAACACCGTGTGATTCGAGGGACAGGAGATACGAACTAAGATTCTTTTTGAATTTTTGAAGTTTGTAATCGTCAGGAAAAACCTCTTTCGGCAAGGATTTTCAAAGCTCAGCTGTTCTATTGAAAAAAGATCCCTGAGGAAGAGAGGATCGACAGGTCTACAAATTCACAACAAATGGGTGGGAATTCTGTACTCGTCGTGTCATCCGTGTAGATACTGCCAAGGATGGAACGATTGATAACAATTTAGGAGAGCATCGATCGTGAAAATATCTATAGAAGAGAGACAAATCTCCGACTCTTCGACGATGTTCCAATGAAGTGAGCGAATCTGTGAGCGAAGAATCACAAACAAGATGAAATGGAATCGAGAAGCCTCAATAAATGTTTTGGTACCGAACTCCACACATGAGAACCATACCAAGACAGTATCTGAGCCTTGTAGATCATTGGAAGCTGACGAGAAGTGAAATATTTCTTCGCACGGAATAGAAATACAAGTTTCTGGGAAGCACCTTTTGCGATCGATCTCACATGGTTTTTTCATGAGAGATAATTACTGATCGTAACTCCTAGCATCGAGATACTTTACATTTAAGAATAGTTATTCCTGACATCTTAATACTAGATGATGATACATCGGCTTTCCATGAGAAGAGACACGCCTGATTTTCCTAGCATTGAATTCCACCAAGTTCATGGTACCCCATAACAGTAACAATAACATGACGAATGAAATATATATATATTTAATTGCTAATACTTGTTCACCCTTTTTTGGCAATATGGTATAGTTATTTATATTCTGTCAGTTCAGTTGCATTTGTTATTGATTTTATTTTCCACTGTGATAGGATACCTATCCAATGAATGTGTTTCCTACAATTATCAATTGCTATTTACAAATGTATGCATATAACCTTTTTCCCTACTCAATAAAAGATCATTCTTTCCTTCATTATTTCTCGAATGTGTGTATTCGACAGTCACCTTAGGCATTTATACATCAATTTTCAGTTCAAGCTTCTTGATTTATATGGCTATGAAATCAGAATAAAGATTGAAAATGCTATGTATACATAATAGTATATTATGCAACGATCGTGTAATAACCATTACATGAGAGTTGCATACGCTATTTTATCTATACCCAATAAATAATGAAGAACTAAAAATATTATATTATTAGGTATTTATATTGAACACAATAATAGTATGTAATCAATCGTATTTCTTTGAAAAATTCTACAAAATTATAATTAATGGTTTAACCACGAAAAATACAACAATGAGAAATGAAAAGAAAAAAAAGTGAGAAAAAAACTGCCGAAGTCAGGAATAGAACCCGGACGTTTCTGATCACTACCAGCGCCATTGACCAAACGGCCATGAGATCTCATTTAATTTTGTCGAAAATCAAAACATATGTGTTGCATTTGTCAAATGTGAAATATAATCCTTTCGATTGTATTTTTTTTCTTGTCTAAGATATCTTTGGAGGAGTCGCTGGTAATTCTTCTATATCACTGCTATAAGACATTTTCATTCGATTATCGAAAATTGACTAAATTCTTCCAAAATTCAATACCTACTGATTTTGACTTGACAAACGTCAAAATGCAAAGCTTGCACATCATGCTTGATTGAAAAATAATGGGTTTCTATTGGCTGAATCTGTATCGTAATGAAAATCTGTATCGTAATGGATATCATCATAAAACGGGTTGTGGGCATATAAGTGTATCATTAGAGTACGGGTGTAGATAAATATGATTACCTACCTCTCAAGATAGAATGACGCAAACGTTAATAATCCAAATTTCTATACTATGTATATATCTGGCACCAACATAATAATGTACGAACCTCGCATCGAATATAATTCCACTGTATTGCTCATTCCACGGTCTCAAACGAAGTAACTGGAGCTTTGTCATTGCAAGGAGATATATATTCGCATCTTCCACATCCCGGCGTGTGCTCTATTAGGATACGGGATTTGGTGGCGCAGTAGGTATAAAATGGTAATTTATAGGGTGTTTACGTGACTACTCCGTTGATATTTATGCTTCCACTGTTCTATAGCGACACCTTCTTGCATTCCCATAAACAGGGACAAAGCCGTACGATACCTGGTGTAATCAAATGGAAAAATATTCCGATTGTTCCTGCCGCTTCTGCCGGAATAAAAACATCAATCTTACTTTGCGTTCGTATTTATGAGCGAGAAAGTTTGAATGATCAGAAATGGAAAAGATATCTCGATTCTTTTTGTCAGGAGTATTCTCGGTGACGGGATGATAGATTTTGTTCGTGAAAAGAAGTCGCAGACAATTATGGATTCATTGAAAATGGGGAAACCAGGGAGTGGAGATACGTGATAATTAAAAATGTCTCGAAAAGAAACTTCATTTTTGTTGGAAGAAATGTGCTTCCACGAGATTGGTTCGTTCTTGTGGACAGATGAAATGAATGCATAGGTTCATTTCCTATTACTACAAATAAAAAATATTTTTGTAGAAAACTAATGTTTTGAATTGTCTGGAGAAATGAATCAGTTCTAGTCGTTTTGTCAAACTAAGAGAGTTTGGGAAAATTGAGGGTGAAAAAAAAACAATTTTTGTGGAACTTTCAGTAGACAGTTTATAAAACCACTACATGTGCTTCACTCTAAAATAGCATCTTCAGGCGTGTTATGGTACCACAACATGTGTAGTGATTTTGTGAACTGTCTAGGAGAAATCACACGATAAAGAGCTTTTCAAATAATGTTATCATGAATTTTCTTAAAGTATGGGCCAGTTGTATCAGTTATGGACAAGCTGAGTTGCCAAAGTTATAGAAAGTTTTCTAATTCGAAATAAGTACTCGCAAGCACTTGAGTTTTTATACTATTTTTCACAGTAAATGGTATTGGCTTATGAACTGCAATAAACTACCCGATTTAATCCCATTGTGTAGAAAATCATCTGGTAAATGTGCTACAGGGTCGAACTCAAGAAATTCGAATTCTGCATAATGTAGGAGATATACAAGTAATTTATTTAAATATTACAATTCTATTCTATATTTAGTTCAGTGTCGCTATCGCTATCCTCATCTAAATTAATTATAATTGGCGCAATTGATTTTACAGAAAAGTACGAGTTTTCAACATTTATAACAAGACTAACAGAATTTTTCCAACTCTCGGTAGGAATGTCATTCATACAGTTCCTAATTAATTCTACCACACTACCACTTGAAGTCAGGGAAGTATTTTTTCCGCGCACGCTCGATTTGAGTTGGTGCCACATAAGCCCTATGGGATTGAACACGCAGTAGTAGGGAGGTAGTCGTAACACTGTATATCCCAATTCTTCAGCAATTGTATCACAAACATACGTCTTTTTTAAAGAAAATGACTGCAGCACTTGTGAAAGTTCTTTTTTTGTATAATTTTCTTCAAAATATATGTCATTTGCAGCCATGAAGTTTTGAATCTCCAATTTCGTATTCTTTGAGCCAGGAATTTTTTGCAATTGTCGACTATGATAGCTTGCGTTGTCCATTACTATAACGCTGTTTGGCGGAATGTTGGGTAACAGGACAATTTTTAAAGCAATCTTCAAAAAGCTCTTCAGTCGTATCTTCGTGATAATCAACACAAGAGTCCTTAATATTTTTGGCAGAAAGCCACATAGCGTTTGGGATCCAACCATTTTCTGATCCTGCGTGTAATATTGTGAATCTCTTCCCTTTATCTGATGGTGCTTTTGTTTAACACTTATCAGAGGAATCAGACCATCCTTTGGAAGGGGTGTCATGCGTGTCAAACCACGTCTCGTCGAGGTAGAGTAATGGCCGATTTTCAGACCGGTATTTTCTTATTGACGTTATATATTCAGAACGCCAGTTTATTAAACGTGTGGATTCCATTATTACTTGTCTCTTGTCAATTTTGCGATATTTGAAGCCCATTGCAGACAGAGCTCGCCAAAGAGTAGTGAGGGCACAGTTGATGTGAGTTTCGTCATTGACGCTGCTCATCGTACATAGTGTAGATTTTTCGCCTTATCAAATCTTTTTTCCAGTCATCTAGACTTTTTGTGACACCGGAATCTTTACGCTTTTTTCTTGATTCAATGGAATTCTCAACAATTCGTCTCACTGAAGTGAGAGGCACCTTCGTCAAATTACTGGTTACTTTTGCTGCAGCACCCGCGTTATATCCTTACTGAAGTAAGGAACTATATACATTTTTTATGATGATTTTCGCGTCACAAGATAAGTGATTCTTCTCTAACGAACCACTGGAAGAAGCACTATTACTTTTCATCCAAGGACGCCACATACTGCCTATTCTGTACGTTGAGGTATAAAATCTTTGCTAATAATGTCTGTAATAACAAATGAATGTTATAAAATTATTGCACGCCGTAACACAAGTGAACACTTCCAATGAAATACAAAGACTAAAATGAACAAGAAGTGTAAGCTGTAATCCTCTACAATCCCTCTCTGAGAAACAAAACTACCTGAATCCGGTCCTTTTACATTCATGATGTGCATCTCGGATTCTACAACTTAAGGGTCTAATTGGTTTTATTATAATCCTTCAGTCAATACCATTTATTGTGAAAACTACTATAAGTTACAGGCGATATTGTTCATATGAACTAGAAATATTGTTTGCCTGTGCTCTATTCTCACCATAATTTTTCAATTTACAATTAGATAGCTTTCGTACCTTTTTGGACAATTATTCACACTGTTGTACCTGCTCCAAATTGTTTATTTAACTGGCATGATTTACGGGGTCGAAATCGTTCGAAATCCACATGTCAGTTGAGCTCTCATTCTCCAGATTCTCCATTCTCTATCATGTACACATAATCAAAAACGAACATCCCCGGATTATCAAACTTGTCGTTAGCGTTCACAATAATTCCCTATCTGTATCCGCCGTTCTTTGTTGTACGTCGAGCGAATTCATGTTCACTTATCAATTGAAATATCGCTGTCCGTTTTGCATACTAACACTGCTTAGCATATCTGTTTGATCTCTGCTCGGTGTTCTGAATGCGACCGCGCTCCACCAGAAGGATAGAGTGGTATAATTCGAGGATTATTAATGTTATCAACATACTGAACTTTTTGCGCGGCTGTGTGCCTAAGTGGGAACAAGCAGTTATCAGACGTACCGTGTGCTAGTGGTAGTATTTGAACAAGCAAGGGAATAGCAAGAACGTGCTATTATGATATAATGGAATGGTTTCCATTTGAATCATGAAGAGGGGCACTGAGTTGCGAATTTATTCGTTTTCAGCTCTTTGTTGGACAAGTTATTCAGCTGTGAACACTTGGCTTATGACTTTCTCCCTTACAAATCTTTTTTTTTCATGTTAGTTCGGTACTGAGATAATGTGTAATAACTGTTTTTTCTACTTCAACCCATGATTATGCTCATTTCTTTATAGTTTACTGAACGGATAAGTAGGCGATTCCAATCAACTGAATAGTAATAATTCCATATTCACACGAGGTGGTATATGAAGTCACCAATCACAGGAAAAAAAATACTTCAAATATTCAAAATGAACAATTTGTTTAGGCTAGCCCGAGGGCCAGCCTCATCTACTTTCCTGGCTTATACCACGAAGGGCATTGGATTACATCCACCAGGTATTATCGCAGCATTCTTAACGGAAGGAATACCTGCATATGCTCTTGGCGATACAACTGCCAGAATTGATTTCCAATTATTGGGACGGGACATACTTGCAGACCGGTTTCGGGCTAATTGGCCTCTCGTCAGTGCAAGGCAGTGCCATCATCAACATGAGTCGATGACTTCCAATAATTAAAAATCATATTCGACCTGAAGTGTAGGTGAATTGAGGCTTGCCTGAACGAATTAAAATGGAGTGAAATAAAAAAAATACAAACACTCCCTGTTGATATGGTACGTATATATCATTCACCAAAAGGAGTTTGGAGTCCATCGAAAACAGCTACTTCCTTGCCTATATGGCAACGATAGACACTGGGTAACATAGAAACAACTTTTTCTTGCCCAATATGTATGCTTAGCATATGAAAATTGAATCAAATGAATAATAAACGTAGGGCGACCAACAAGGTCAAAGCGGCCAAAGTGATTCATAATTTACGGAAAATTTATATCCAGAAAATCCATTGGATGTGTTTTCCAACAAAGCTCTCTGATGATGACCAAATGAAAGGTCGAAACGTCGACCTTAACAAAATTTGACTTTCTGCCCCACTGACCACTCCCAACAAACTCAGAGACTGAAATCGAAAACTTTGGGTCACGAACATCCCCACAAAAACGAATAACCATGTGGGGTCTCAAAACGAAACCCACAACGGTTGCACGGCGAATTCATGAAGCACCGTTCATATAGGAAAGTGCAGCCGGGCGTTTGTGCGCCGAGCTCATTTTCAATGTGTGTCTCCTAAATCCTATCAGCGCTTTGTCACTGTGATCAACAGGGTCGAAGCGGACACAATGGTTCATAATTCAAGGGGAATTCATATCCAGATCTATATCCAGAAAATCATTAGAATGTGTTTTTCAACAAAGCTCTCTGATGATGACCAAATGAAAGGTCGAAACGTCGACCTTGACAGAATTCTATTTCCTGTCTCACTGACCACTCCCAACAAACTCAAAACTAAAATCGAAAACTCTGGGTCACGAACATCCCCACAAAAAATGAATAACCATGTGGGGTTTCCAAAACGAAACCCACAACGATTCCACGGCGAATTTATGAAGCACCGTTCATATAGGAAAGTGCAGCCGGGCGTTTGTGCGCCGAGCTCATTTTCAATGTGTGTCTCCTAAATCCTATCAGCGCTTTGTCACTGCGATCAACAGGGTCGAAGCGGACACAATGATTCATAATTTACGGGGAATTTCGCACACGGCTCGCTCCACGCCACGGTTCACTCCATTAACTCTCTATCATTATATATTTAATGTTTGGCGCGCATGATGACTGCACAGAACACGATTCTGCGTTATTTATAACAATTCCAGGCGGTTTGAAGGGGATGGCGTTTTTTAAATCGACATGTAAAAAGGAGTTGTCAGAACATCACGCTTTTCATGAAACGTTATGGAAAGTCTAACAGTCGATTGCACCGACTTTGTCTTATGAGAACATTAACAAAGGGACTCTTCTTGCAATTGCTGCAGTGCTTTAATAGTTATTTACGCGACAAGTGGGATATAGACATTATTAACGCACGCATGTGAGGATTGCACGACGAAGGCTGAGACGTGTAATCACATGAGTGCGTTAATAATGTAGTAACTCACGTGTTGCGTACAAAGTTTTATTTACAACTGTCAACGTTTTCATAACTAACTTTGAATCTACCACTTCGACGTACCTACTCATGACAGTTATCTTAATACTCCCATAAGAAAATGTCGGTGCAATTGGCTGTAAGAATTGTTTATAAATAGTACCTGGATGACCGAGCGTTGCTCGTTACTTATTATTTTTGAAAATCGTGTTTTTTGGATAGGTATAATATTTAGATACGAATCACATACTGATGAAATATAAATGATATTTTCCGATCTCACCGACATATTAGAAAAAATCTCAACTGGTTATTTGAATACGAAATCACAAGGGCAACGTTTTCCAAAAATGAAACCTAAATATATATATATATATATATATATATATATATATATATATATATATATATATATATATATATATATATATATATATATATATATATATATATATATATATATATAGATTAGAATAGATGGCATTCCTCCTTACATATTGAAGGGCTGTTATGAATGGTTGAGAGGTCCACTACTTTACATTTTTAACTTGATAGCTACATCAAATATTTTTCCTGAATTTTGGATAACTTCTATTACCATCCCTATATGCAAATTATGTGCACCCCGTCCAAGTTATTGGAGCAAATTATATATTCCAAACTATATGAATACGCTAATAAATACATAGCACCTGAACAGCATGGCTTTATGACCCAGAAGTCAGTAAATACTAATTTATTCATTTTTAGCAATCATGCTTTCGAAACATTACAAAATAAATCTCAATTGGACACTGTATATACGGACTTTCGTAAAGCCTTTGATCAAGTGAATCATGATGTGCTTTTGGTGAAAATTTGTAAATTTGGTTTGGCGAGGAATTCTATTGAAATAATTAAAAATTACCTGAGAAATAGATATTTCATTGTTAAACACAACGGAAACACTTCGGGAAAATTCCATGCTAATTCCGGTGTTCCTCAGGGATCGAATCTAGGACCTCTTCTATTCTTATTATTCATCAGTGATTACAGCATTCACAGTGTCAGCTCTTGGCAGACGATTTCAAAATTTTTAAAAGTATTCAAACCGTTAGAGACTGCGTATCACTGCAAAAAGACATTAACAGCATTGTGAATTGGAGTTACACTAATAAGTTATTTTTCAATATAAAAAAATGTTACACGTTAACAATATCTCGCTTTAAAGGGGTTATTGAATCTGAATACCATATGGATGGAGAGGTCCTGGATACGAAAACTGAGGTAAAAGATTTAGGTATCACTTATAGTTGAACTTTCTCCTTCAGAAATCATATAATGATGTCAGTGAAATCTGCAAATCGAATATTGGGATATTTAATGAGACAAACGCGTGAATTCAATGATATCAATACAATCAAATTACTCTACTATACTCTAGTGAGACCGAAGCTCAAGTTTGCTTCAATAATTTGGACAGGAGAGTACAGAACCACATTGAAAGAAATCGAAAAGGTTCAAAATAAATTTCTTCGATATCTGTATTGCAAAAAATATCATAAATGGCCTGATTACAATTCAATACGAACATCTCGACTAAGAAACGAATTCAAAATACTATCATTAGAACAAAGACGCAAGTTGACATCCCTAATATTCATATATAAAATAATCAATAACCTCATTGATTCCCCCGAAAACCTAGTCTCGATTCCGTTTCATGTCCCTTCGCGCCGTACTCTATGTTCAATATTTCCGTGTCAATATCTATAACTAGAGCACCTCTCACAACCATGTTGATATTAGCTAATGAATTAAATGGAATATCTGATATTGATTGGTCTTTACCACATTTCCAATTTTATAATATAATACTCAATCATACTGAATATATCTCCCTGAAAATGAGTCTACCTACCTCTGAAACCCACCAGTTCTGATAGTATTAATGTAAAAAAAGTTATATTTCTTTAGTAACATTTACATTATATATTCTTGACAATAAGAATCCATGTAATTGAACTTGAAAGTTTGTATGGATCAAATAAATAAATGAATAAATAAATAAATAAATAAATAAATACATATATATATATATATATGTATATATATATATATATATATATATATATATATATATATATATATATGATTTTGAATATGTCCGTTCCGTTATTACAATAAAGAAAATCGTTACATTTGGGAAAAAGTCACCAAAATTTGTTCTCAATATTTCATCCGCTTTTTAATAATAAATTATCGAGCTGCCTCAGCATCTTGAATTACTCCATCCTTCCGTTCATCTCGCAGAACCCCGCTAGGAATTCTGCACTTTTCTTTAATCAACTCCGGAATTTTAAATTAGAATCAACCTGATCGAAGTTATTACCTACTGAATTTCGGTCCTTATCCGATCAATTATCGATAAGTTATTGTCGTTTCAATAAATTCTGGAATGCTTTGCATTCCGAAGCTCCAGGAAACTTGAAAGGATTATGATTAGTGTTGGCGGATATGCTGACAAACATTCTAGAGGGAAACTGAATTGAAACGGAGTTAGATATCTCCAGAGTTACATTTGGCGTTGCAGTCGAAATAGTGGGGTGAAACGTGTACAGGGTTGATCTCGGGTAGCTCCCAATATTTTGAGAGAAGACTGCGAACATAATTCAGAGGTTAAACAGCATTAGAACTGAATTAATGGTGCTGAATCCAAACTGTGGCGCAAAAAATATTTTCAGTTCCAAACACAGACGAAACCATGCACATTTTTGTCAACTGATTGTTGATAATTAATCAATAATGGTTAATGACGCTGTACCGAAGCTCTTTATAGCTACAGCATTTCTAGGGACCTACGTCAATAGTGATATAAGTTCAAATCTTTCATTGATTTTGTGGGTGAAAAAAAGAATAGCTGCTACTACGCCTTCTCACAGTTAAAATACATATTATATATTCATCGGCTAATGAATGTGTGTTCTGAAATTATCTACCCACACTTTTCATATAAAAATATATTCGGATTTGTCATCAGAATATATATATATATATATATATATATATATATATATATATATATATCTCAAGAGGATTTTCAAACTGATCTTCTATCTCAAACTAACTTATTCTTCTAGGAAATATTCAGGAAAATACCTTGTGTATATATTTTCAAGTCCACTATGATGTATCATCATATGTATAGCAACATTGCTCGAAATCATAGCTACAATACTAGGAAAAGAGCTCATTTTCGTATTTCCGATTTATCCCTTTCCGTCATATACAGGAATATCGAGCAAATACACACTATTGCGACACCCTGTACATTTCATTCAACAAACCTAACAGTGATATACCCTTTGATCCTCGACTGTTCCAGCAATGCAGGTTTCGTTCGCTGATCTGCTGATTTTCTTAGTTCTGCTGTTGATATGTAATTTTTTCTATGCTCTCAAATTCCGGGTTTAGCGATAAAGAATTCAAGAAACAGCAAGTATCTAGCAGAGGGTACCTAGAGAGCTTTATATCAAAGATACCTGCATTGAGGTTACTATGAATCTTGGTCAGTTCTAAAACCGCCTTTCGTCAATTGAATATTCACAAGTTTAACGAATTACATTTTTTCGTTGGTATGTTCAGTGTGAATTTAAAGCGAATAGTTTTTTCTGAGATGACCCCCTTCTTTGAAACATGTTCCCAATACTATCGATAAAACTTTCGTATTAGTTGCACACCGAGTTCAAAGAGCCCTACAATATCCAATCAAGATGTACATCCGTGCTTGCAAAAGGTCAGGTCATTCTTAATGGTTTTATATGTTGTTTGGTCACAAGAAGCCATGGAATTTTGTGACTTTCTTCAGTTTTTGCTCAATATCTCCGTGAAGGAAGTTATGTTCCAATTTCTTAAAATCTGATGTCAAGTGTCACATCAATTGTCATGTCACTTCGACATTTTGTCTTCGATATGTAATGATGTTTTTATCGTATTTATCTATTGATCTCGTTACTTTTAAACATAAATTTTTTTTTCGAAACTTGTTTCATCGTATTATAGTGTCGGATTTGTATTATTGTTGTAGGTTATGTCCGAAATTTCTGCAAAATGTTGCGTGTTTTCAATTTATGTGGACAGTCTAGGTCTACAAATAAAGATTTTTATCTACTCTACACCCAACTAAAATTCACCTACTGGAAATTAATATTCTGAATAAACCTCAAAGCGTGAGGTTTTGTTCTTAGGATATAATATAAACTATTTGTACTTTCTTTGTGGTGAACAGTGGACTATAATTTTGCATCCTTTCACTAGGCATGTAACAACTATTGTCACTAATGCTGAAACTTGAAAAAAATATTTTCAACTGGAAAATTCTAAAAAACATTCAGCAAAGACAGCAAATCACACAAATATAACTTCTACCCAAGTTAAGTAAAGTAAACATCAGAAAAAGTTATTCATGGAGGAGTTTGTTTTCATGAGACAGTATTTTATTGGCCACTCATTATCATTTATGTTGCGATCTCTTTCCACTTAATCAAATAAAAATGGAAAAACCCGACTGCACATTTTCCCTTAGTGCAAATTTTGCTTCAGACAAGACTGGCAAGAACGTGTGAGCGACATCTTTACGTATTCAACGGAAACATCCAAAAGCTCAACTATCCACCCAAAATCAAGCAATCCAGATTCCGCCACTTCCATCCCAAACTTTCACAGGTATGAGTGAACACACCAGGGTTTCTAGGCATCCTAAACGAATCTCATAGAAATCACCCATCAAAGGCACGTTCTTCCCTCTGATCATCGACTGTTTCAACAATGCCAGTTTAATTCAATGCTCTGCTGATTTTCCGAATTCTGCTGATGATATGTGATGTTTTCGTCTGGGAAAGACTCGCTCCTACAAATGTCGGGTTTAGCGGTATAAGACAATAAATCAGTTAGCTGTGGTTGAAGGAGAGCCCGAAAGCTGAGGGTTTAATAGGTCGACAGAACAGTGAGAGTTAGTGCCTGACTAGACCGCAGTAATTTCATTTAGTCGGGTCAAATCTGCCACGGGGAGGACGGAGATCCGTTGGAAAAGGATTTCATTTTTTATGTGTTCCCTGGAACAAAATTTGATTGAGGTGTTCTTGGTTCTGCATAATTTGATATACATTTCGGAGGGTTTCCTGATGTCATTGGTTTCATTTTCATTCATAATAGCGAAAATAAATTTCTTCAATTTTTTTTTCGAATTTTTTGAGTGGAGTATATTTCAATATTTCACAAACAAGTACTTTCGAAGCCTCAGGACACTTTTGAAAATGATATAAAATATATCTAACAAGTAGGAAGATTCTTATGAACATTGAAATTGATATGAATAAAGGTAAAAACTAGAACCATGCAATCGAATATGATTCTACGAAGTTACAAGATGATTATAGTACATTATGGAACGATAATCTAATGATGGTTTTTGATACATGGGCAAGTGCAATAATAACAATTACATGAGAGTTGCTTACGCTTTTTTTACACCCGATAAAAAATTGAGAAATATAAATTTTATATTTATATTTTTATTGATACAATAATAGTAACTAGTTGTATTCCATCGAAAAATTTAACAGAATTGTAATGAAAAAATCAACTGAGAAAAGGAGAAAATAAAAAAGGAGAAAATAAGGAATATCTGAAGCCCGAGACTGGTTTGTGGTCCAGTTCGAATCAAGCGCCTTAGCTGGCATGCCACGAGCTACCCTACTGAGTTTTATCGAAAATGAAGGGATGAAGTTGATACACTATTTCGTATACTTTTATACATTTTGGGGTGAAATATTTTGTACTGCATTTTCTGCTTTTTCTGATATGTGTGGAGGAGTCGATAATTATTCTTCTATAGTGCTGATATCAGAAATTTTGATAATATAATTCTCGAAGTTCAGCAATATTCTATGAAAATTCAATACCCGCTGATTTTAACTAACTTCAAATGCACAGTTTGATCGATTGAAAAATAATGAGTTTCTATCGGTTGAATTTGTATCGTAATGACAAATATTTCTGATAATTATTATAATAATAAATATCAGAATTTGGATTACTGAGAATTCGCCCAATTCCAAGGCCATCTAAGTGAACCCTCCAATAGAATCAAAACAATGCTGTAGTAGAAATACCTTGATATTCGATTCGAAAATAGTATAATTCAATAATCGATTAGGTGGATGGAGGCAATTATGAATATACGAAGTCTGGAATCCTTTTGACAGACTGCAAACTTAGGTTTGTATTGGTTAGGACTCCCATAGTCTATGTTATCAGCTCTATTGAAGCAATTATTTACAAATGAAAAGGTTGGAATTAATATTTTGGTACAAGAATGAGAACTTAATGTTTCGATTGATCAAAAATCAATATGATTTAGTCAAATCAAAAATTTCATTGTAGAAATATGAATTAGTATCAAAAACTGTTGATACTCGAAACCAAGTTTCAAGTTGAGTGTAGTCTTAATTGTTTATGTTCCTTCATGAGTAGTTTTACCTTTTTCACATCGAATAGCAGAAAAAAAGCCCAGAATTATTCCCTCAAATAGTATTTATTATTCTATGAGAGACGAAAGTATTGTGATGTTCATTTTCAATAGTTCGCCTACCCAAACCAATGTTATCGAATAGGTAGCAGGAAACAAATGTGTGTGACAAGAAAATTAAGATATCAAATTTCACAATATTTCATTTATTTCTTTGTATAAAGAATTTTTTGAATCATATTTCGTATTCGATATCTCGATTTTTTGTAACAATATTATTTTTTCTAATCAGTCAATCCTCAATTTCATTATTGACCAAAAAATTTGATTTTGATTTGATTTTCTCACTTGATTTGTATTTTTATCCTTCCGTTCTTAGCAACAGGTTTCAATAGAGTTGATAATATAGACAATGGAAATTACCATTCAGCAAGGAAAATTGGCAACCACATTCAACCCTAAATCGAATGATATTATCGCACGGAATCATAAATTTGAACGGAATATTCAAACTCCAAAGAAAGTTTTTCATTCGAATTCGCTCATTCAGAATTATTCCGAATTGTCCAAAGCCAGAGGTATATTTCAATACTTCATTTTCTTTTTAGCATTGTAGCCGAAGTCGTTACGTAGACATTTTCCCTGATTCCGGGCACTCACGTATTTCGCCATTAATTTTCCCATTCCCGAATTCAATCCCATACAACTTTGCCGAGATTGCAATCTAACTTGGACCATCACTTAGCTTTCAAAGTAATCTTAATTGCTCTCGATGTTTGAAATCTCGTAACGCCCTTGACGTGAAACTGAGTTATGAAAAATGGAAATCGTGACTGAATGAGAATGATAACTCCATTTATGTATCCGGCTTTTTGTGCGAATTGTTGTTCGTGCTGGAACTATGGTCATTTGGATTTTGATGGGATATTCGGCGACAGTCGTACTTTTGCAATGTTCACGTGATCCTGCTATTCTAAGTATTGATTTGTAAACGATAGATACTATGCAAGACCCGATTGGAGTTCACACACACACAACTGCTGGCATTTGGAAAGTGTAATGTTATATCTTTTAGGTAATGACAAGTAACGTTAGTCACGATTGAGGTATTTTCAAATACTTGTATTGTATTCCTGTTTGAAACGTTCAATAAAAAACCTAGAGTGTGAAGTTTGCCTCGTATATATATTTACCTAAAAGATATAACATTACATGGTGGCAGCGGTGGGATTATTAGCCTGGCGAATTACCGCTGCAAGACCATATGGACTGGCGTCAACAGATAAAGTGATAGTTTTTTCTGGATCAAAATATGAAAGGACAGGAGATTGAAGTCACCAGCTGTTTCAAGTTATCATTTTGATAACACTCTAGGTTTTTTATCGAACGTTTCAAACAGGAATACAATACAAGTATTTGAAAATACCTCAATCGTGACTGACGTTACTTGTCATGAGCCTTGCTACTGTCACTGTACTCATGAATATCATGACAGAAAAAGAGGTTCCTGAGATTAGGATGAAGAATCGTTTATTGGAGAACAGGATAGTTTTGAAAGGATCTGAAGCGTTGTTATGCCATCCACACTATAATACATACATACATCAATTTATTGAATTCCCAAGAAACATACATCATGTTTATAGTAATGAAGAAAAATACAATAATATAAATGAAAATGAAACGCAAATCAACATGATGAAATCCGAATACTTCCAAACATCACTAAAGTAAATTAACAAGTGTGGAAATAGAGAAAATGTAACTGTAAAAACTCTAATGATAATGATTTTTTTTAATTGTTTCCGAATTCCAGTTTGCCACAAGATTTTAAATAATTTGGTTATTCGTTGTAATATCTTACGCTTTGGGAATAAATCGATTGTTGACCCAAAGTTGTTTTCAGGTCTAGATGTCGTTTTGGTTTGTATAACTTCACTGTAGTTTCCTGGTAGTCAAATTTGACTATACACTTCATGATTTTGTTTATATTCGATATTCCTATTTACTTCACAATGTAAAACAAAGTTCTTCTCTCTGAGGGGTCCTATAGTTGCAGATTTCTCTGTGCCAGGTTTGAAATATTGAAAGAAAGCTAATGGAGTCTTAAAATAGAGTTGACAATAGAAGTTTCAACAGAAAACGAAAGTTTGGCATTGATATAATCTTCGAAATATGAATTATCCACAATATCGACGAAAAATTCCACTTCTTTCTGAATTGATTGCCATCTCTCTGCATTATGTGAGTATAAGTAATCAAGAAAATATGAAATTCAAGCTACGACGTCCCTCAGAGAAATGAAAGAAAAGAAATAACTTGGTAACAAAATCACTAGTGCCATCTATCCATAGTATCCATCCCTTTAAATAATTATAAAGAAGACATATTGATTTCTGGAGCTCCATACACTATATATGTTACACGATTATCTTCCGTTATGCTGATTTTATTCCAACCACCTTTTCTATGTGAATTCTTGTAAATTTCCATAAAATTTTCCGGAAAATCGTATCAGATTGGCTATATTAGTAAACGCACTATAATAAGCGGGTTGGAATTAATTTTGAGCACGTAAAGCATTTTCGTTGAAGGTGATCCAAACCGCATACTGCCGATATTGAGCTTTTGATCAATTCCACAACAGTTTGGCATGAATTTAATAATCGCGATCGATTATATTAACCGGAAGAATTGGTGTTTCAAGTTTCGAAGGCGGACATCTCGGAAAATTGCATGAAATCCATTCTGATATATAGAAGCATATCCTTGATGACCCTCAAACATCGTTGTGTGCTCTCATAAGTCCGGAAAATCAACTAGAAGAACTCCGAGTCTGAAACAGATATTAAGAATATTCCTTCAACACTAAATAGTAAGAGATTTGAGCCGGTTCTAAGCCTCCCCCCACCACTATGACGTCATTAATGACTAATTAATGACATCATAGTGGTGGGGGTTGACCTTGAACGGCTCAACTGGTGCATAGGACCTTGAATTTTTTTTGAAAATGTAATTATGGGATTATTTGTGTGTGACGTCATTCGACCTTGAGATAGGCTGGTAATGCATCTTCATGTGTACTCTAGTCGAGGGAGGGGGGGGGGGGTAATTAGAATTTGCATACGCGGTAAAGATATTCTTCATGTATGAAGAATAGATTGCATACACACGGATAAATGTGTTCTCTGTACTACATTGCATAGAAGTACACATGTACCACAAACACCACCCAAAGTTCACCAACACGAGCCCTCACTAAACCTCACGTCTGCACTCCACGAAGTCACAGTCACGAATGAATACCCGAACTGACAAACACCACCCACCCAAACCAACACGAGCCCCCACTACACCTCACGTCTGCACTCCACGAAGTCACAGCCACGAATGAATACCCGAACTGACAAACACCACCCACCCAAACCAACACGAGCCCTCACTACACCGCACGTCTGCACTCCACGAAGTCACAGCCACGAATGAATGCCCGCACTGCTCTCTGAAAGCTCATCGGAGAGTGGAGGGGTAGCAACGTCAGACAGTCTGGTGGGGTACTAGCGATGTGTGCGCATCCGCTGCACAGATAGTGGTGGGAGGCGGCTCACTATCCATTATATAAGAAATGCGGATTTACATGTGGAATCATTATATCTGCAGCAGTTCGTGAGTTAGTTATTCAGTGCCATATCCGCAGCAATTGTGTGAGTGTGTTTTTCTGTTGAAAACTGTTTATATTTTCCATTCATCATGTCCGTTTCCAAAGTAGACTTGCAAAAAATCAATAATGTGATTATACAGGAGGTAGAAGTGTTAGAGCAAAGGGTCTTATCGTCATTACCAATAAATGAAACATATGTAATAAGGAATATGACTCCTTTTTCCACCCGGTTTGGTAAATCAATTTTATTAACTATGGAAGATGTTAGGAATAATAATAAATTATTTAAAACATGGCTTCCCAAACGGATCTCAATGCAATTCAGTGATGATGATATAACTTGCATCAATTCATCGAATGGTAAATATACACTAGTATATTTAGGTCAAAGTCCACAAAGTTTTGCTGGTATGAAAACAAGATCTCTTGTCGCATTCAATTGCATTGAATAGCATTACTAATAATCATTGGTATTAGGTTAATAGTGTTTCATTTGTATATAAGATTATTTGCATGTAAGTTTTGAGGAAACATATAAACATTTTCATACATTGTTGAACACACTCACTTTATAAATCGTAAGACGATACAGTTTTCTGTGAGTATTATTAATGATGACGATGAGTTTATGTTCTAATGTTCTGTTTTCATTTGTTTTCAGTTCAATCATTCAAAGATGTGGATGCAGTATGCTAGTGAACACTGGGTCAAGGCTGAGGATCTCGCTTCATCCATCCAAAGACTGTCTTCCGAACTGAAGGCGTTGAGTGAGAATGCTGAGCATGCAACAGTTTATGACCTGAGTGTGTGCTATGATGAAGAAAGAATCGAATTGTGCCTTCGTGATGCTGAGAACTACAACAGTGGTGCGGAAGTTTGCGACAAATTTCTGGCTGGGACATTGGATCTGAATCATCTTTGTGCTGCAATGATTGAATTGAACCTGAAGAGATTCCTGTACCGTCTTCAACTGCACCTACCAGAATGGATCATTCATAGGTTCCAATTGATTGACGAAAATCGTGAAGAAATTGAAGACGGTCGAGAGAATGACGAATATGAGGAAGAAATAATTTTAGATTGTTTATATGTACCAAAAAGTTAAATAAAACACATAAGTATAATTTTCATGTTTATTTATTCAATTCCCTTTAATACAATATTGAGAAAATTATTACGAATTAAAATATAAATGAAGAGAAAAGAAAACGAGTACAAAGATATAATGAGAAAAAAATATAATCAATTAAAAGTATCAATAAGTGTCAATATCTGCTGTGAACTGAACCATCCAATGCATTGTACGTTAGAAATGTATCATGCAAAATGAGTGCATATACTTTGGTGTTGTCTGGAAATTTGGCCTTCCTGGTTTCAAATTCAACCTTTATGTCGATAGTTGAGGATTTTGTGGCATTCGGTTGATGTGAACAATCGATTATGAAGAGTGGATTGCTTCGAAACTGTCCAATATCCATTAGAGGTTCACTCATATCTTTATCATAATAACTACGTTGAAAGTTCTCATAAGCATAGTATGCAGACGAATCTAGTTTTTTGTCAAAATCCAAATTCCAACGCTCATATGGATATACTTCAGAATTCAAGTATACCCGAATATTATTGATGTCAGCTGTTATGAATTTCGTGATGTCCTCTGCTCGGTTTTCAGATATTGCGGTATTTTGAAATCCGATTATAATGAAACGAGGTGTTTCCAAAGCATTGGTTGTTTTTATGGCCCATATGTCTGAAGATGTAGCTCGTAATGAAGGGAGTTCATACAAGTCCCACATACGATAGGCCAACTTAATTTTCGCATTCAGACCACTTTTGTTGATTCTATGCAAAAGTTTGAGTTTGTGCTTATCCTCTGGTACTATGTGTCGTATTCTCCATTCGATTTTATTTATTTCCAAATTAGCATCAACTTCACCTATATATGAGTTGTTGAAGGTACGAGCGATTATCAAAATTAGTTCTTGTTTGGCATTCAAGATACTTTTATTGTAATCTTCGGCAAAGCCCATCAGATATTTCAGCGGTAATTTGCCACTGAATACATGACTGGTTGTATCCAATATGTCCTGTTTGAATCTTGAAAGACCCCAGCCTGTAGTCAGTAAGGTGTTAGCGTGCGATTGTCCAAATGAAATCATGGTTTTCATTGTAGAGGTTATTCCAGGTTTTCTGATGACAGCCACTTGTTCTCCACCCATTTCATAACGAATTTCATCAAACAGAAAAGCCATTGCATTATTCGATAAATAGCATGGTTTCGTTGCATCCTCCGGTGTGAATTTTCCCTCTATGTAAATGAAACTTTCTGCAATATCAAGAATGACATCTTGATTATTGATTGCAATTCGAATTTCATCTGAATTCCTGAATAGGGGCGAGCCATATGGTTTATATGTGTGCTCATGTAAACTTATGAGGGAATGATCGAGCACCGGTTCATCGAATATATTCAACTTTTCACTATTTGTTTCATGCACCATTGTTACTTCCTTACTTTCAATCCTATCGATTTCAAGAATTTGAGGTCTCTTACAGATAGGTGGTGACGTGTTGACTGTTTAGCGAACACTTTTGGAATGACCTTTTTTGCGGTTGAGCATTCCTTTTTGGTTTCGATTTGCTCAAATCGTTGATGATTTCTTCTATTGAAACAAAAACCCATAATAGAATTCAATCGATTTTTTTCAATTCCAAAACGATAAAGATCTCTTCTTCACTTCCGAAATCCACGAGCTTATTTTTCTGATCCAAAATACGCACTGTTATATTGTGAATCAATTGACGTCCTTCTGGGCTGACAGGCATATATATAATATTGTGTGGTTCTTTCGTGAGATTGTATCCAGCTTCGACGTCAACATCGAATGAGAAAAGAATGTGGGACTCTTCATTATTTATATATGAACCAGAAATTATATTGCAATCCAAACGGATGAGTCTCACAATCGTTATATTAATCGGTAGTGAGGATTCATGTATTTGATTCTGTGGAAATATTTTATGGCCAAATCCCATCATGCTCGCAATAGAGTTTGGATGTGTCAGATCAATTTCATATTTTGATCGCATTTCACATTTCATCGTATTATTATTGGCATGTAGGTAGAAAATATCATCTGCAGTAATATCGATTGGTTTTTTGTCATGAAACAATCTGAACATTATATTTTTCTGTATAACTGCATTGATCTCTTCTATTTCATAAGCACCACATGGAATTTCAATGGTGTGTAATTGTAGCATGGGTGAGTCGTCACCACTAAGTCTGAATCTGATTAAATTGTTTTCTTCAGTTATATTATTGATTGTGTTGCATCCATAGAATCCCAATAGTCCTAGTCCATAACGGCTGTTTCTATCCAATTCGATAGGTGGAAAAAAGTCTGCACTTAAGACACTCGTCCCGACAGCTTGTAGTTCGAACTTCCGCGACATGACTGATGTATTTTACAAATGACACTTCAATTTATTGTTGTCTACAACACATCTGCAATAATCCACACTTTTTTTTGGGCAGCGCGTTCAAATGAATATTGTTTTTATTGACACCAATACTCATATCCTCTACATTGCAATAGCAGCAGAAAATTTTTCGAGGCATGGGACCATCATTCACATCAGAATTTGAATTAGATTCTTCGTCAGAGTGGTGTTCATAGCAGTATTGATACTTCATTATGTCGATATCATCTTGTAGATGTTTTGGTAATTTTTCCCAAACATTTGCAATCTCATGTGCAGCACAGGCAATTATAACTTCCTTAGGCATATTGGCAAGCATCATGCTATCCATTTTTGTTAGGGTGCGATATTTAGAATACATCTTCAATGAATATCCCATTCTCTTGATAGCCTCACGATCCATTGTTGGAGTTGTATCCATTTTTTATTTGCGAATTGATTCAGAGAGGAACTTTAGGCACAAATGACCACAGAAGACTGTATTGAATTTTTGTTGGCGATCATAGTTATATTTGATTTTCACTCCCGAATATTTTCGAAAGTATCGAATCAATTCCATTGGTGGGGGCAAATCTCCAAAACTATCGAAATATGTGACTTCTTTGCCACATTTCTTGTATGCCACCCAATGTGTTCCAGGACCACTTATTTTATCCAAATTGACAATAGCTGTCTCATACAGTTTTGGCCTTGAAGAAGGTAATCTGTCACGCATAAAAACACCACGAAAGTGTGGAATTTTCATTTTCTGTGCATAATAATTGAGATCGAAATCGGTGAGAGGCCTCAGAGGTAGGGAATCTACTAGTTTTTTGACTTGTATGATTGCGATGGTTTGTATGGTTTCAAATATAATCCCAATCCTTTACGATAAGGTTTAAGATATATTCCACTACCTCGTTTACCTAATGCTACAGCCTCCATTGTTTTATTGTGGCGATTGGCTTCAATGAGAGCTGCTCTGCTTGCTTTTGCCGAATTCACAGCTTTGGTAATTCCTGCAGCTGCACCTGCTAAACTTCCGAGTGCAGAAAGTCCGGCGAAAATCGGAATCAATGGCAAAATCCCACCAATTTTGGGAATTGGAATTATTCGAGGTGTGCGAATTTTTTTCTTACCACCGGCAGCTTTAAGATATTTACGTGCTGCTTGCAATGCCACAGTGATAGCTTTTTTTCTATCAGTCGTCACAAACTGATCCCCACCAGATCTTTTCAATACATTTCGCACTTTACTAACCACTCCAGCACCGAATGCAACTTTTTTTATTTTATTTTTCCTTGATGGTTTTCTCTTAACCTTCTTCTTGTTGGAACTATTACAGCCCATACCCAAATGTCTCTTCGCTTTCATAATATTGGTGACCAGTAGGGCAGCTGCCCTTTCTCCAATATTTGCGTCCTTTGATTTAACCCTATCCCAAGCTGCGTATTCTAGTTCTTTATCTGCTATATGTCTCGCTGTGAGATCTGATGGATGATTCGAATATTGAATGTCGTGTTTTTTGCATGCAATATCTAATTTATTGATGCCAGGATCGTTGCGTGCTAAACGTTCATTCAGTTTCGTACCGGGTCCACAATATTGATAACCGCCAGGTATATGTAATTCGAATGGAAGTGTATTTATTAATTTATTCACAAATCCAAAACCTTCTTTACTCTGACTTCTACTATCGATACGTCCGTATCGTTTGATGGTACACATTTAAATGAGATGCTCATAACATTTTTCCATTTACATAGTCTCCAACCGTGGTACGATGCGCATTGTGAAACAGAAAGAAAATTTTGTCGTTGACAATCTAGATGAGAAATTTGGGTGTGGATTGAATGGGCAGGTATTGTTAAGACATGGCCCACTACTTCCATCATCAGTTCGAGGACTCATTATTGGACCTTCAAATTGTGGAAAGACCAATGCAATGATATCACTCTTAACACATCCACAAGGATTGCGATTCGCAAATGTATATCTCTATTCAAAATCACTCAATCAACCCAAGTATAAATTCCTACAAAATGTGTTGGAACCTATTAAAGGGTTAGGATTTTATACGTTCAGCAATAATGCGGAAATAGTGGAACCCTCCGATGCTAAACCAAATTCTGTTTTCATTTTCGATGATGTGATATGTGAAAAGCAGGATATCATAAGATCATACTTCTGTATGGGACGTCATAAAGATGTTGATTGTTTTTATCTTGCACAGACATATTCACGAGTGCCAAAGCAATTAGTGCGTGATAATACCAATTTCATTGTAATGTTCAAGCAAGATGAGACAAACCTACACCATATTTATTCAGATCATGTGTCACCCGATGTGACATTCAAACAGTTTCAATTGATGTGTGTTAAATGTTGGGAAGATCAATATGGATTTCTAGTCATTGACAAGGATAGAAAAATACATGAAGGTAGATATCGCAAGGGATTCGATAGTTTTATATATCCATGATGATGCTATTCAACTTCAATCGATCATTGGATTGTATAGAGATCACTTCAGTGAATTCGTATATGATAACAAAAAAATATGAAGACAAACATTGGTTCTGTAGCTGGAAATGCGAGCAATGAAATGCATTTGAAACGTCAACTAGTTGAGACAACAGAAGCTGTCAGACAAAAATTCAACTCAATCAAGCATGGTAATATTGAGAATCGTATGGCATTGGAAAAACTTTATGAACCCATAACGAAACCATTGAATGTTTTATCATCGAATGCTACTTCATCGAAAACACCACAGTTATCCAACAATCAAGTGAACTTTCAGACTACTCCATTTCACGCCACGAGTACTCCAATAGGAAAGAATCAATCTTCTGGTAGTGTATCATCTACAGACAGTGAGTCAGACACAATAAAAGATGAAATTGCAGCGAGCCTCTTTGAAACACCGCCATCATCATCACGCATCAGTTCTTCAGATCTCAATTCTCCATCCAATGTAGATGAAAGTCTTGAAGATGTATTGAAAAAACATTTGAGAAATATCAGAAGTAGAAATGTGGCATATGATGCAACATTTGGCGTACGAATGGATCCTATCACACAAAAACTAAAAATGGGAAATCTTCAGGTTCACTTCAATGATGGAAACATAGTATTTTGGAATACCAATAAAACGAGAAAATATCAATTTCCTGGCAGCTCAGAATTATATGATATAATATTCCTCAAGAATCCACAAAATATTGACGATGAACAGATTCGTCAAACATATTCAAAGATATTGAAACTAACGAATGCTCCATTCAAACAATACCAATTGAAGAATGGTTTCAGATATACGAATTCCAAGAAATTTCGCGAAGTTATCAAACCTATACTAGACTCAACTCATTATCCAATGAGGGATGGAACTAAAATTGGTGGAACAGTCAATCGAAACAAAATACAGAAAATATATAATCCCAAACCAGCGAATTATGTCTACTGGAACTCACCCAAGGAATTGATTGCTCGCTTACGACTATTACTATCTTCAAAGGCAGCTGGTCATACTGGACACAATAATGAAATAATTTCAATAATTGAGGAATTGCGTGAAGAAGGTATAATATATTGAAACATTCACAAATAAAAATCACTCTCGCCTCATTATTCAATGAAGTAACATTACCAGATTTATTTTTCATTTGCACTCGAAAGAAAGAATGGATAATGGAATGAGTGATGTAAAGCGACAAGTCGTCAACGAGTTGCATGGCTCTGTAAGACGTAATTTTCAAAGAAGAATAACTACCATCAAAGGGTTTGCAGATCTATGGCAAATAGATCTAGCAGAAATGCAACCATTCGCAAGAAGTAACAAAGGTCATCGATATATCCTTGTGGTGATTGATTGCTACTCAAAGTATCTATGGACAGTGCCAACTAAAAATAAAACAGGTAGTACCGTAACCAATGCAATGAAACGTGTTCTGAAGCAAGCCAAGTTTTCTCCAAATCATCTACAGAGCGATCAAGGAAAAGAATTCTTCAATAAAAATTTTTCCTCTCTCATGCGACAATATAAAATCAATCATTATTCAACATTCAGCACAAAAAAAGCAGCCATAGCAGAAAGGGTAATTCGAACAATCAAAACATGGCTCTACAAAGAATTTTCGATGAGGGGCAATCACAAGTGGATTGATATTCTTCCGATCATAACGAAGAAATATAACAACAAGGTGCATAGTACTACTGGTATAGAACCTATAAATGTTAATTCAACCACGAAATTAAAATTCAGAACCACCAGAGGAATCCGAAGGAAACAAAGTACACCCAAATTCCAATTGAATGATATTGTACGCATAAGCAAGTATAAAAACATATTTGAAAAGGGATTCACAGCCAACTATACGACAGAACTCTTTAAAATCGTTAAAGTGAACAGAACATACCCCACTACATATATTCTTGAAGATATGGATAGTCAACCCATAAGAGGTTGTTTTTATGAGGAAGAATTATTGAAAACTGCGAATCCTGACGTGTATCTAGTGGAAAAGGTGTTGAGAAGAAAAAATAATAAACTATATATAAAGTGGTTAGGTCTTCCAAGTGAGCATAATTCGTGGATTGATGAATCAGATGTGGTTTAATAATTATATGAAAATGATTTCAATTATCTATATGGTGAATAATAAAGCTCTGGAGGAGTATACTGGTTTTATATATGTATGTTTTCTGCAATAAATTTGATATAACCCAATCTTTGTTTGTTTCATTTACTTATATGGTTCGAAACTCTTTCAATTGGTAACTTTTATATTTGAAAAATAAATGACACAAATGTAATAATATTCAATCAATTTATTCATCATAATTACAACAGTGGTTATTATTTATTGGGAAATTGCATGTGGAAGCCTTTCTGGTCCAATTTCAGTGTACGTTGGAATACGGTCTCCTAGTATTTGGCGCCTTTCGATTTGCTCGTCATGTGTTAGACACCAGCAATGATTGAAGTGGATTTTCCTGTTGGGATGGAGTTGACCAACTTTCTCACATAGCTGCCAGTTACTTCTACAAACAGCACAGATATGGTTCCAACAGTCCATAGTGTAATTATCACACTGCAAGCAACGTTGTTTAAGTGGCACCTCTTCTATCGCACAAGTTCTACAAATATTTCTACAAATGCCCAGGATGATGCACTCAATTTTCTCGTGACACTTGAAGCACTTGAGATGGTTTCCCTGTTCGTTAGTTATTTGTCGCTTGGGCTGTGGCACTGGATTTCGTGAAACACACTCGGTACACAATCCGGTACATGGATTGAAGTATGATTTGGGTCGAGTGATTTGACAATTGTAGCACTGAGCAGCTCCAGCAACCACTAGGGGATAGATGCACACTTTCGGTTTAGAATCCCACTCTTTTGGAAAAGGCATATTGTTACTCACTGGTGGCAATGACAGAACTCAATCCAATAATCCAACCCTCCCTACATATATACAGTAAGAGTTTGTGGAGGGGCGCCCCACCACTACCAGATCGTATAAAACATAGCTGCGGGCTCTAAACTTCACTCATTCATTCAGAGCATTCGAAGGATATAACCAAGATGGCTGAAGAAAGAGCTGCAATGTTAGATGTTCTGGCACATGCTGACCTTAATAACAATTTGGAGGGTGAAGAGCAGGTCGCTGAAGACGTCATCGAACAAGAGATTCCTAATGACTCTGAAGACGAGGGTATTGAATGCGATGCAGAGACCAATCAACCTGGTGATTTGGCCATCGGTGTGGAATTTTGCAGAGTCAAGGTTCTGAATATGAATCACACTTTGGAAAATCCATTGGAGTTGTGCTGTGTGACTGAGAGCTATGTCAGAATTCCCACTGTTACAGGACAAATTGAGAAATTATGCCTCATGTGTTTTAAATTTTATGCTTTTCGTGTAAACAATGGTGGGTGGTATGAGCACGTAGATAAGCATAGGACTCAACCATTCTCTGAATTATTATGGAGTAGGTGTAAAGCATGCAGCACTCTGCTTACACAGTATCGATATATCGAGACATGTATGATCTGCAATAACGCCCCTCCTTTGCACCACTAACCTTGGACCACTGGTCAAAAAAAAACCATCAGCCCTTTTCAGGGCTACATTAAAGAAACAGACAGTAGATAGATATCTCACACACATGAGATAAATGTATGTAACATTTGTAATGTGTTCGTTCACCTCTTGACTATGGTAGAGTACACACACTTATTAGCTGTAATATTGAAATTCTAGTGATGTGGATCCACTGCCGCGACAGAATGAAAAGCCGCGGATACGCGAATGATTCGCGAATGTAGCCACGGTTCCGCGACCACCGCGATAATCCATGGAATAAACTTCACGGAATGAAGATGAGACAATAGCTACACTCTCACTTGGACTAATAACGCGGGCGCAACCGCGGAACTGCGACCGCAGTGGATGTGGATCCGCTGCCGCGGCAGAATGAAAAGCCGCGGATACGTGAATGATTCGCGAAAGTAGCCGCAGTTCCGCGACCACCGCGACAATCCATGGAATAAACTTCGCGGAATAAAGATGAAACAATACCCACACTCTGACTTGGACTAATAACGCAGGCGCAACCGTGGAACCGCGATCGCAGTGGTAATAGATCCGCTGCCGCGACAGAATGAAAAGCCGTGGAAACGCGAATGATTCGCGAATGTAGCCGCGGTTCCGCGACCACCGCGACAATCCATGATTTAAACTTCGCGGAATAAAGATGAAAAAATAGCTACACTCTGACTCGGACTAATAACGCGGGTGCAACCGTGGAACCGCGATCGCAGAACCGCGACCGCAGTGGATTGAATCACGACTGCATCAAATCCGTCGAATGATGATCGTAATTTGCGGAAATATATGTAAAAAACCAGGTCCGCTCCGCGTCGCTCCGCTCCGCTTCAAAAATTTTTCGACCCGCGTATTAAATTATTTCACGGCCGCGATTGAAATTATTCCGCGGATGCGCGATTTCGTTGCCACGGCCGCGGATTCGCGCCTATTCCGCGGATAAAACCGCGGATCCGCGGCCACGGCCGCGGACCCGCGGATTTATTGTAATTCGCGGGCCGAAAAATTTTTGAAGCGGAGCGGAGCGACGCGGAGCGGACCTTTTCAACCGCTAGATTGTAAACGCAATAGAAGTTGGGGATATAAATAATACTCTTCACGACTTCAAATCACTACACATAATATTATCAACCATAAGTATCTTTACTTTTATTCATTCATCACATATATATGAGCGTGAATACACCATGATTTCGAGTCTGGTCTAACTCAACCCTCATTAATTAGTTCGTTTTGCATGCAATTCAGGAGAAAAATTCATACTCTGATCAGCTAACCGCATATTGAGATTACCTAAAAACTTATTTTGTGAGTACGATTAATATCTTTGAAAAACCAACCTCAGGAGCAACCACACGAAATGACCTTGACCTAACCTTTATTGATTTATTTTTCCAAATTGTATCATTACGGGTGGTAATACATATTTCGAGCGCCTTTTGTCATGTGTACATTATACTATAACTGAGACGGGAACAACTGAGAATTGTGAGATCTTTTTTTTTTTTCGAATCTTTAATCTCATTTTGTCTGTGATATCTGCAACAGAGTTGCAGAGACAAGTATTTATACATATTGTGAACATGTGTGATCCATTAGATCATGAATATGTAATAACGCATATTCAATAGGTGATCACCTAATGAATCTCACTGTGAGATAGCTACTTTGAGTTCTTAATGGTAGCCCTGAAAAGGGCTGTTTTTGTGAGTCTACACTCTGTAGACTAGTCGTCGTCGTCGTCAGTATCAGATGAGATACTGATAGGTCTCCCGATGGATGATGGCCAACTTACAGTGGATGGTAGACTGATTGAGTCTATATCAGAGCCATCCACTTGCATCCTATCAAAGAACCCTTCCGGAAACCCAAACTGTTGTGATAAATACTCGAAGTAACCAAGATTGCCTCGAGTATTGACACTATCGGTTGAAGAACTAACTTCTTCAACCTGGATAGGTCCTGTCGCTGGTTCCGAAGTTGGTACACTCCTTGGCTCCGTCGTTGAATCAGCTCTCATCGACATCGTGAAGAGAATGATATAGAACTCTGGTCTCGCATTGTATTTATACAAAAAAAATGTTGGTGGGGAGAGTGGTGGGAAGAGAAAAGCGATGATATTTGTGAACATTCTAAAAGGTATACTTGTTGAATTCATTATGAAGCAAGCCAATTTTCTGCAAGATATTCATATGACAAGGAAATACACATTGTTGTTGAAAGGTTTGTGTAGAAAAGTATGAAATTCAAATACGCATTTATAATGTAATTACAAAATATTCAGATGAAATGAAGAGCAATGCCCCAACCATCGCATTGTTCAATGTGTACCAAACCAATTTAATGTACACTCTTTCGTTTCATTTCATCTGCGTTCATAAACTATTTATTGAAAGAAATATATAAACAAATGAACTTAAAACTATTGGAATAAACACCTAAAACTAACTCAACCTACTTCATCGAAATATTTCCTAATATAACAAAATATTCAGATGAAATGAAGAGCAATGCCCCAACCAACGCATTGTTCAATGTGTACCAAACCAATTTAATGTACACTCTTTTTTTCATTTCATCTGTTTATTCAATGATTTATTGAAATATATACATATATACAAATTAACTTAAAACTATATAAAAAAATCGACTAGGACTAACTTAACCTATTTAATCTCATCGAAGAGGTCACCCAAGGGAAGGAGCAATTTGGAGATCTTCCCCTTGGTCCGTTTGAATCGGGCATATCTCTCCTTGTGTTGCTGGATTTCCACCCGATCACTCTCAGCAAGACGTTCCGATTCCCGGGCAAGTTCTGACCTCTGTTCGGCAAGTTCAGCTATTTGCCGATCGATGTCAGCTTGTTGCCTGGCAATCTCGTCTTGACGATGCCTTATGCCCGCCCTCGTAGTCTCACTTTGTTGGCAGGCACGTTTGGTATCGTCGAACTTCTTCCTGAGAGCCAAGAAGAAGGTATGCCCAACTCGAACGTCCTCCTCGTCTGAAGAGTCAACCCCTTCGGTGAGCGTAGCGGTGGTGGCTACAGTGGTGGCGGCAGTGATGGTGGTGGCGGCAGTGATGGCGGTGGCGTCAGTGATGGCGGTGGCGTCAGTGGTGGCGGTGGCGTCAGTGGTGGCGGCAGTGGTGGCAGCAGTGACGGAGGCAACGGCGGTAGCGGCGGTCACGATGGCCGCGGGAGCATTGTCCTCCATGGAAGCGTCTACTGCAGGCGGCATGGGAAGTGGCGGTCTAGCCACTATGGCAGCGGAGGCTCCAGCAGGTGTAGCCGGTATGCTGGGTACCGGAGCTCTCGTCGAAACTGGCCATGGCCCAGCTCGAGGATTGGTATCATTACATACTTTGCGATACTTCGCAATGACACCAACCTTCGCTTTGGGCGCCCGTTTGGCTGGTGGCCGCCGGCTCGTCGAGGGCTTCGGTTCTTCGAATTCGTCCTCGCTCTCGATATTCTCCAGCATGTCAAGGAAGCCAGACATCTTCTTCTTTGACGAACCTTGCCTAGCTCCACCTGCACGTTTCCGGCGTTGTACCGTCGCCTCCGTCGTCACCACTTCCTGCGAAGACACCGCTGATGTCGACGGGATCGCCTCCGTCGTCACCACTTCCTTGGAAGGCACCGTTGATGATGGGATCGGCTTCGTCGTCATCACCTCCTGGGAAGGCACCGCTGATGTCGACGGGGTTGCCACCACCTCCTGGGTTGGGGCTGCCACCACATCTGGGTCTCGGAGTTGGGACAGCACCATATTCCGGAAGATCCCCTCGTCCAGCATACCGATAAGGTCGTCCTGGCACACCTCCGGGAAGTCGTCAATGGCGGCACCCTCCTCCATCGGCTCAGGAATGATGCTGTCAATGGCAGCATTAACTTCATTCTTTGAGAAATCCATTTCTGAAACATATAGAAAACATACAATTAGACAAATTCATAAAATTGAAATTGTTACTTACCGATCACTAGTTGTATCAGTTCGGAGAGAAAAACACTCGATGTGGCACTGGTCCGGAGTAGGGCAATGAGACTGGTCGGCTAGCTGCTGAAAGTCACACTGAAGAAATTATGAACGGAGCTCTGCTTTTGTACACTCCAGCAAGCCCCCACCCTCCCACTCCTCTCACATAATTCTTTCTTGGAAGCTAAGTCCCACCCTCCCCTCTCAAACTATTCCAACCCACAATCGCTCTCTAAGCCCCGCCCTCCCCACTACAACAAACCCGACCAACCAATCCCACCATCGCTCTATCGCCACTCTCTTCATTATTTGCATTTAGCTGTTTACTGATTGGGTACAAATGAAACACAGTTTTCCGTTTATGGTAAAGATCAATTTATTTCATTTGATACATAGCATTCTACTTATTGGAACATCATACATATATTCATTTTTTAACACCAGGATTGATGTCTATACCCGGATACCACAATAATGGTCTATCCTTCGGCCACCGCTCCGCATGTTTCTTCTCAAGCGTTGCAACTCTTTCTTCCAATGCATTATATTTTTGTGTCATCGCAGTAGTAGCGTCAGATGTTTTTATTTCGACATCACTCTTAAGATTGTTGTATTTGCGAGCCAATGTTATTCTCGCTTCAGCTATCTTATCATCAAATGCTTGACGGGCTTCACGTTCTACATTACCTATTGCAGATTGTATGGCAGCTTGGAGTGCCATGAGGGTGAGCTCCTTAGTTTCTTTAATTTTTGCCTCGAGATATGATACAGTTACACAATCACCATTTTCGCATGGCTCTCCAGTATTTTTCAATATTTTTCTCTGCATATCATATTGACCGTCTGATGTTAATTTGAATCCAATACCCGGTGGGCCACGAACAGTGCCACCACCCCATTTCCTTTTACGACCAAATTTATCAATTGTTTTGGACATTATACCCAGAGAACGATACTTCTCAAACTGATGGTTCTTCAATGGTTCATTTATTTATATTATCATTTCTACATGGCGACGATTGAGTATTAGAAACAATAAAACAATACATATTCCAAAACATTTAATATTTAATAAAAATATCCATACTTCAATGTACAAAATCACAATACAAAAATCACAAATGATGAATGTTCCGGTTTGAAGGATAAAAACACCGAGACTAATAATTTAGTTATTCATCTCGGCATTCAACAAATTAATAAGTTGGTCTAGGGGGCTCTCCTGAGAAAAAGAATGAACGATTTCAGATACCCAACGAATGTTATCATTCGGATCATTTTGATAGAACTCTATATCGCTATGACCCCATGGAAGAGTTCGAGTGGTATTCGGAATAATGAATCGTTTGTCGTCGTGGTATGATAATGCAACTTTATTTTTCAGTTCAGTATAAATATCATGCAACACGCTTCTAAAAGAGTTCATCTTTCTGAATATCATACCTCCTTGTTCGACAATTTTTTCATAGTCTTCACACGTCAATTCATTCTTTATAACAGATCTTTTGATACCTTTGGCCTTTTTCAGTTCAGTGTTGACAGATTTTACATAATATGCTTTGGCACCTGTACCGTAAAAGCTTATTATTGGATCATTTGGAAATTCGTCCTTGAAATTACCCAGAACTGACTTTGTCACTGGAATATCGAATTGGTTCCCTATATTGTAATTAGATGTATCGAACTTGTTTATATTATTTTTGATGAATTCATAGAAATTTTCTGTATTTACTTTGAGAATAAGAGAGTCGGTATCAGTATAGAGTAAGGACACATCTTCTCCAAATCGATGTTTGATGCATCCGTAAAAAAAGTCATACATGACCGTTTTGGATAGTTCCAGAATGGAAAATCCTAAATATAGTGGTTTATCATAATGAACTTTAACTCTGCCCAATTGAATGGCAACAAAATTGTCAGTAAAGATGGAGCAATTTTTGAAATTTGGTCGCGAAAGGAGACAACTAGCACCCATAGTTCTCTTTATATTTTCCCAATGTGTAACGAGTCTAACATCAATTCTATTGTCTACGTTTTCCATTGTTTTTCCATAAACTGCATTGTTCATAAGCTTGAAGAAGTCTTTCTCAGACTTATTATTAGACCTATTACGCATTTCAGTATTCAGATCTATATAGGGCTTCATCCAACATGATTGCTTGAACCTCAATACTCTATGTGTGTTCATCACTATCAAACCATGATTGAGAGCTTGCTGTAAGTTTCTATAGTGAACAATATATTTTCTTTTATCATTCAAATTTGGAATTAATTTGGGAACTTTTGATTTAGAGCATGGAGGTACCAAACGTTCAACTAAGAATGGAAGATCAGAATGTTTATCATGAAGTTCTTGTGGATAATGAATATCCACTTCCAGTACATATCCATACGAACTATCAGCATCCACATTCATTATGTCAAGATTGAGAATTTCATTGGGTGTTAACCATTGAAATTCACCTGTTGGTAATGGTTGTGACATGCTGTGTCCATATAAATTTGTTGCATCCAAATATGAAATGAATGAAGATGGTTCGTTTGGATTATAATTTGGCAAAAATTTATTGTTTGCTTTATGTTTCCTTTCACTACACTGACTGATTCCACCACGTATACCTTTTTGAAAAAAATGAATCATATCAATGTCGGTCAGTAATTCCAATTCGATATTCGTATATTTTAACATGGCATCCCAAGATAATCCCGGTGCGGTGTAGTATTGTGCCGGATCCAAATCATATTTATCAATACATATATTTCTAAAATTTTCAAAAATGTCACATAATAGTAACACATCTGACTTTAAATATAAATCAGAATATTCACCCAAACTATGGCACTCGAACAAATTCCATACAAGTTGGGCCCTCCTATAATCATTATCTGATATATGCTCACAATTGAGAGTGTCATAGAATTGATTTTTTGTTGGAAGTCTTGGATGATTTAGTTTGTCAATGTCATCAACAAAGCTATAGGGAAATACACCTTTCTTTCTCATCAAATCGAATTTTTCAATTTGTGGAAAATGTTTGTGCATCTCAATACACTGATCAGATGTTAAATTTGCACCTAAGTTCTCCAAAGAATTCGACATGAATTTGAAACTATCTATGAATCTCATTTTCAAATAATTCTTCTTCGACCTCCCATCTTTATCCGTATAGGAGTGTGTAAAGAGATGTTTTGTGAAAGATATATATTTCTCTTTAGTTTGTGGAATAACATCCACTTTCTCTTTGTTCTTATACAATTCCTTTATGAATAAGTGAGAATCGTATCCACTCAGATTGTGAAAGATAATGGGAATGAAATTTGGTAATTTAAAATTCAAATTACATGATGAATGAGCAGCAGGGGACCTCTTTTTCCCTGTGAGATGACAATGATCTCTCACTTTAACTTCACCATCATTGAACGGCTTAGAACAAATGCCACAATTTGTGGCAGAAGCAAACTGTTCCTCTTCTTCAAGAGTTTGTGCAGCCATAGGAATAGGATACCTGAGATGATTCTCATAAATGTTTTTCAAATCATCTTCAATTTTACTGACAAATTTCTGGGCTGCATCCACACCCCTATACGTAACAAATTTCGACAAATCATCATTGTATGAACATTTAATCAAATAAGCAAATGAATAAGGCTCATGTTTGTATGTCTTGATCGAGTACGATTGTTCGGGACTCGGCTTGGTAGTTTGAATCGGATTCAGTACTGATTCAAAATCAGCATATACTACAAATGGTACTTTCATTTGTTTCTCGAAGTTTTCGAATGTTAATATATTTTCAGGCACCATTTTCCCATATTTATTGATTTTGAAATTGGTTGATGGTGTTGTAGTACTCAGGTGATTACAATCATTCATCTTATGACGTAATAGTAATCGCTCATGAGAAAAATATAACAAACATCCATCACAAAAATATTTTTTATGTTCATGGGCAGATAGTTGACTTGAAACTAATCTTGAAAGATCTTTGATCCAACAATAGTGACTATTACCGAAATCATCTGTGATAAGTAACAAATTGACATGTCTCCTAAGTCTTCTCTGAGAGTAACGCAATGGTCCAACAATTTCATACATTATTTTACCCTTCTCGAATTTACTTTCCAAACCATACACATTAACTGAAATATCATTCTTGTCCTCAAATTTTTCAATATCCTTCAACTTAACCGGAAAATTCATACCTGTTACATCTATGACAGTATTGAAATGTGGATATGATGAAACTTCTGACGTTCTGTCGACTGCAGGATGTAATGCTGAAGTGATAGCCCACGCAAAACAGTGCTGATCTTCATTACGAACATTTACCACGGCTTTCCTCCGCTCGATACACACAGGTAGCTTCACATATGAACATCCACTGAGTGGGCTGTATTTATTGATGTTCACCTCCAGGAACATGATTTTTTCACAAGTCCAACCTTAAATCAAAATCAAAATTACTAATACATTCCAATCTAATTTAAAGAAAATGTTTACCTGAATCACGTTCCTGGAATTCAGTCGTTTGAGCGATCATACCATTACGAAATCCCTCGAATAAGGAATTTAAATCAGTGGTTTGGTCAACTGTTCTATTCTGAGAGTTGAATGATTTGGTCTCCTTCAGGTCTTGCGTTTGAAGAAAATAACTCCCGAACACTTCCATATTAACTTTGATTATTTTGTGAATCCTGATAGCTGATTCCAGTAATTCAATGACTTTCTGCCTAATTTCATTGAAGAATAACATGTAATCAGCGGAAACAATGGAACTCTGCACCCTGTATGTAGCAATCCGACACTTGAAGGCACTCTTTATAATTTGAACACCATCACTTAATTGTACACATGCATTATTCTTATGTTGTAAGCTTCTTTTGTGAGAATTCACTTGAGTCAATGGAATCGTCACATTACAACAATTACATGTGTACATAGGTGTTGCAACGTCATCTAATTTCACTCGTTTTACTGATGGGCCTCCTTGGCAACTCTGGAGCTGATGACGACGAAGGTTATCACTACGAGTGAAAGATTTACCACAATCACAGGAATACATAATTTCAATATGATCTCACAAAATCACTCGATGTCAACTGATATTAGGAGAGATCCCAACCTCTTACTAGACACTGTTTAACTCACAATTCCTAACTGATGCGGCAATTCTTATATAATGGATAGTGAGCCGCCTCCCACCACTATCTGTGCAGCGGATGCGCACACATCGCTAGTACCCCACCAGACTGTCTGACGTTGCTACCCCTCCACTCTCCGATGAGCTTTCAGAGAGCAGTGCGGGCATTCATTCGTGGCTGTGACTTCGTGGAGTGCAGACGTGCGGTGTAGTGAGGGCTCGTGTTGGTTTGGGTGGGTGGTGTTTGTCAGTTCGGGTATTCATTCGTGGCTGTGACTTCGTGGAGTGCAGACGTGAGGTGTAGTGGGGGCTCGTGTTGGTTTGGGTGGGTGGTGTTTGTCAGTTCGGGTATTCATTCGTGACTGTGACTTCGTGGAGTGCAGACGTGAGGTTTAGTGAGGGCTCGTGTTGGTGAACTTTGGGTGGTGTTTGTGGTACATGTGTACTTCTATGCAATGTAGTACAGAGAACACATTTATCCGTGTGTATGCAATCTATTCTTCATACATGAAGAATATCTTTACCGCGTATGCAAATTCTAATTACCCCCCCCCCCTCCCTCGACTAGAGTACACATGAAGATGCATTACCAGCCTATCTCAAGGTCGAATGACGTCACACACAAATAATCCCATAATTACATTTTCAAAAAAAAATTCAAGGTCCTATGCACCAGTTGAGCCGTTCAAGGTCAACCCCCACCACTATGATGTCATTAATTAGTCATTAATGACGTCATAGTGGTGGGGGGAGGCTTAGAACCGGCTCAAATCTCTTACTCTAAATAACAGGTGTAGGAGTATAAAATGTCCTAAGTAAACAAAGAACTGCAGCCAACGTCAACAGAATGGTATAGAATACCTTAGCACTGCATTGTCTCGTCCATAGGCTCATAACATTTCTTGTAGCTGAAGTGAACGGTTTCAACAAAGAGATAGAAGGTGAGTTAATTGTAAAATATATTTTCAGGTAATAATCGCTTCGCAAATTTTCGCTCCGAATCGTATGAAACCTCATTACTCTAATAAACTTCAAAAAACGATGAGATTTCTACCTTTGGTGTGAAAGTTGACAACTTTCCTAGAGATCAATAACCCCAACACAAAATTTATATTGTTGCACTCGACGCGCGTTTTGCAGATAAGGTTAGCATCTTCAGGAGAAAATTGGTGCTTAATCTGAAGACTAAGGTTAACTGTTTATATACCCAACGTTTTCCGGTCCGATTTGGACTTTTGTTTGTTACTGCTAATCCTTCTGATAAATTTCTCGATAAGAAACTGGTGCAGTCACCACCTGCAAAGTTTTTCAGTCCGAAATGGAGTTTTTGTGTTGATACTAATTATTTTGATCGATGTCTCAACAATCAACGAAGAAGCGGGCTGAAAGAATTTAAGGAATAAGAATCAATATTGGAATCTATACAACAGTAGAAGGGCAGATTTTTAATCTACCCCGGAAAGTTGCTGCGTCTATTATATAGAATAGATTAGAATAGTTTATTGGCTACGTGATACATTTTTACAAATATTTGTAGCAAGTCAGAACACAAAAGTTATAAAATATATCGTCATATATACAAATATAACAATAAATATCACAATGTTTGTTAAACGAACAATCACAATAATAAAAATAATTAAACAATCAAACATCAAGCAACTAATGTTAAAAATGAGAACAATCGTTACTCAATTGAAGTCACACGAATTATCTATGTTGTATAACATATATTCTTCTGTGGAATAAAAACAATGATTCAAAAAAAATGACTTCATTTTTTGCTTGAAACAGTACAAACTGAGTTGTCGTATGTGACATGGTAATTTGTTATAGAATTTCAAATTCAATGAATTCTTCTGTGAGGTGCTTAGTCTGAATCTCTCAGCTCTTATCAGATTTCCTGATCTCGTTGGATATTCATGTTGTTGCGATTGTAAAATGTAGTTTGATCTATTTTTATGAATTTCAATCAATGTTTCATATATAAAAGCTGAAGGAAGCGGCATAATTTTAAGTTGATTAAAAAGTGGGCGACAATGATCTCTAAAGTTGACATTAGATATAAGACGAATAGCTTTTTTTTGCAAAACAAAAATTTTTTTGGAATGACAAGAATCCCCCCACAACACTATGCCATATACCATGTGAGTATGGAAGAGTCCGTAGTAAGAAGATTTAACTGCTCTGATACCGGCGAATTCTTTGATTCTACGAATCATAAATATTACACTAGATAATTTCTTGGCCAGTTTGTCAACGTGACATGACCAGTTCAATCTATCGTCTATATGGATCCCAAGTAGCTTGACACTTTTACCAGAGATTAAATTAGTGTTTGTGGAGATCATAAGATTTTGATTTTTACCCTCATTAAGGAGAAGTCTATTTGAAGCAAACCAGTTACTAGCAGACTTCATGTTGGCGTTGGCAGAAACAATCAAATCATTCACATCACTGTGACACTCCACCAGAGTGGTATCATCCGCAAAAAGAAAACATTTTGTAGGAAATACATGGTAATATAGGTCATTTATATATAAAATAAACAAAATTGGCCCCAGTACAGATCCTTGGGGCACACCATGTTTGACAGATTTCACATTTGATTTGATCCCATGTAATGCAACACACTGTGATCTATCGTTCAAATAGGATTCAAAAAATTTAAGGGACAACCCACGGATACCATAATAGTAAAGTTTCCCAAGCAGAATATTGTGCGATACACAATCAAATGCCTTTGACAAATCGCACAACGTTATGAATGAATGTTTGCCCTCCTCAAGACCTACCACCACATTGGATATGATGTTCAAAAGAGCGTTGATTTTAGACTTTCGATACGCAAATTCTCCAGGGCAGAAAAGAGAATAAGCTTCTAAGTATGTCATAAATCTACTTTTGGCAATTACCTCAATAAGATTCCCAAGTTTAGGTATTATCGAAATAGGTTGAAAGTTGTCAATAATGTAAGGGTCTCACGGATACTTGAGTATGTGGAATTGGTATTCTGGGAGTTTATCCGTTGATTTGTCGGTATTGACTTTCGACGTTTCGCCAACATCTCAGTTGGCATTTTCAAGAATGTTACTGCTCCTACTTGGTGCTAGCAACTGTTGTTTGAAAAACTTCTGCCAGTTTTCAAAAGATTTCTCTGTCGTAAATTGTAGCCGATATGATCTGCTCCCTCAGCCGTCGGATTGATTATGGTTGTCGGACTTTTGGCTAATGACTGTTCAGGTAGTAACGGTCGGTCTGGTTTGTGGTGACCTGCATCCACCGAAGGACCATTTCCTGAACTGTTATTCTTTTTGTTGATGAGGGCCCTCCAGACATTTGGAATATTTTGGGAGTCGTCTCTTTTGTTTATTTCTCCATGTTTTTCTATCTCGATGGCTTCCCTAATTTGGCGTGTTCTGAAATGGTTCACCTGCGCTATTTGCTTTGCTGCCTCGAAATTTATTTTGTGACCCGTCTGGTGGTGGTGTTGAAACAGGGCGGAAGATGTTTGTTTTGTCCTTATGCTATTTTTGTGTTCCTGCACTCTAGCTGACATTCTCCTATTCGTCTGGCCAATATATTGCTTATCACAGTCCCCGCATGTGATGCTATATACTCCTTGGTTTTCGAGAGGGATCCTGTCCTTTGGTCTCGGTAAGCAAGACGAAATGGTCCTTTGAGGTTTGAAGACGGTTCGTATATTTTGTTTTCTCATTAGTCATTAGTTAGATACGTAGACGACATCTTCATCATCTGGCCTCATGGAAAAGAAGAGTTGACTCGCTTCGTGGCATATCTGAATAGCTTGAATCAGCGCATACAGTTCACTACGGAATTAGAAGAAAATAGACAACTCCCTTTCCTAGACCTATTGATAACCAGAAAGCCGGACAACACTTTAGGATACACAGTATATCGAAAGCCCACCCACACAAACAGATACCTACACGCCGAATCCCACCATCACCCCACACAACTACAATCCGTAGTCAACACGCTGGTGTCCCGATCTTTTCGTCTGACGGAAACAACAAATAGACAAGCAGAGCTAGCAGAGACATCAAAAGCACTTCAACAAAATGGCTATGGAACACACTCAATCAGAAGGGCAATCCATGCGCAAACAAACCCAAGAAAAACTAGGACGGAGGACCCCCCAGAACCCAGAAAATCAGTGACACTACCTTTCATCAAAGGAGTCACCGACAAAATCGGAAGACTAATGAGAAAACAAAATATACGAACCGTCTTCAAACCTCAAAGGACCATTTCGTCTTGCTTACCGAGACCAAAGGACAGGATCCCTCTCGAAAACCAAGGAGTATATAGCATCACATGCGGGGACTGTGATAAGCAATATATTGGCCAGACGAATAGGAGAATGTCAGCTAGAGTGCAGGAACACAAAAATAGCATAAGGACAAAACAAACATCTTCCGCCCTGTTTCAACACCACCACCAGACGGGTCACAAAATAAATTTCGAGGCAGCAAAGCAAATAGCGCAGGTGAACCATTTCAGAACACGCCAAATTAGGGAAGCCATCGAGATAGAAAAACATGGAGAAATAAACAAAAGAGACGACTCCCAAAATATTCCAAATGTCTGGAGGGCCCTCATCAACAAAAAGAATAACAGTTCAGGAAATGGTCCTTCGGTGGATGCAGGTCACCACAAACCAGACCGACCGTTACTACCTGAACAGTCATTAGCCAAAAGTCCGACAACCATAATCAATCCGACGGCTGAGGGAGCAGATCATATCGGCTACAATTTACGACCGAGAAATCATTTAAAAACTGGCAGAAGTTTTTCAAACAACAGTTGCTAGCACCAAGTAGGAGCAGTAACATTCTTGAAAATGCCAACTGAGATGTTGGCGAAACGTCGAAAGTCAATACCGACAAATCAACGGATAAACTCCCAGAATACCAATTCCACACATATATATAAATATATATATATATATATATATATATATATATATATTTATATATATATGCAAGATGAATTATTCTGGGTTTTTAATCCGTTAGGTATCTTCTGATTTGTTCGTCGTTTCGAATTCCATTTTGAATTCATTCTCAAGAACTGTGAGACGAATATCTGTCCATACCGTCCTGGTCAATCACTCCCCTTACGAAGCAACCAAGCAAGAGCAAGCAAAGACTTCAATTGTCTGTTCTCCACGGAAACTGGTATTTATAATGACTCTCCTCAGTCATTATCCGACTTGGTCCGATATTAAGGCTGCATCCTGCCCATCCAGGTATTATGTAGAAATTGATGTTTTCACGGATCTTCGATATGCAAGATGAATTATTCTGGAGAACAGACAATTGAAGTCTTTGCTTGCTCTTGCTTGGTTGCTTCGTAAGGGGAGTGATTGACCAGGACGGTATGGACAGATATTCGTCTCACAGTTCTTGAGAATGAATTCAAAATGGAATTCGAAACGTCGAACAAATCAGAAGATACCTAACGGATAAAAAACCCATATATATATATATATATATATATATATATATATATATATATATATATATATATATATATATATATATATATATATATATATATTTATATATATACAACTTTTAGGGGTAGATTAAAATTCTGCACTTGTATAGATACCAATATTAATTCTCATTTCTTCAGATTGTGGTAGGTCAGAAACCCGGAAAACTACGGAACAAATATTTATACACCACAAAATAATGACGTTCAAACAGTATAAGTACCTGTTTATGTTTTGTCAGTTTTTGATCTGGTTTCCATATTTTATTATCTCCCATGTCGATGTATTTATATCCCTCTAAAACTCAAACAATTTTTCTCCTGAATCAGAATCGATCAATAGATTTCGTAAAAGTCCCATTATCATAAAAATCTGACCGACAGACGTTTTGCTGGTAAACCGAAGTGAAAAATGTGTGTTTCGGACTATTTATCAATACTAATTTAATTGAAGTACCAGAAGCCCTCGGTCCCTTCGCGAAAAATGATATTAGTAAAACCGCTTGGCATTTCGCGTTATTTGAAGGAACATACAATTTTCGTGCATCACAAAATACGTTTATCTGAGTTCAACTCTGTTCGAAACGAATATCCGATGCCTACCAAATATAAATTCCTCACGAATCACTAGGGAAATGAATATTTCACCTTCAACGTCGCGAACTCAAAGCGGCAACTTCAACATGAAACTTGAAGTAGCACGTTTAATAATGTCTGGTTAATATTCAATTTCAGACGGTAATTCGGAACGAATTACTGAAATTTAATTTCCCCGCCAGCAGACAATTTACGACTCCTTACCGTGGAATCGGCACGCAAATATTTGACTACGACGTCGCCATCATCTAACGTCGCAGGCATTAAACCGAATTTGTATATAATGCAAATAAATCCGGAAAATCGCCTTTCTGCTGGAAATAGACGCGATACACGCGAATTTGTGGTCCCTTTAAACTGGCGAAGTCGCCCGCTAGCTGACATTATTTATGATAATTGCTAAATAATAGGTGCCATGAAGGAAAATGTGTGAAATTAATGGGTACACTTATTAGATAATTAAACTTCGTCTGGTATTAACGTCGAGAGGAGCAATGAAAAACGGTTAGTACTAAGTAAATAGGGTGAAAGTATATCAAAGGGCATGTGTAAGACAGTTACATAGACGACACTTATCCTGAATGAGCGGCAATCATGCAGAATCCCTTGGGTTAAAGGGATCGACATAACAACCCTAACCCTCAATTTACAACATCCAGCGTTGACTGAGTTTCTTCTCTCAATGAATTTGTAACATACCCATCGATTCTTTATAATGAAAAAATATGAAGGGCATTTCTATCAGTCTCAATCTCGGAAATTTTAGAGCTGCTTCATACTGGACAGGAAAAAAAATCGAAACCCGTAAAATAATAAAAAAAATGGAATCGTAATATACCTCTCAAATATTTTTTAGAATATGGCGAATGCTCTCTGTGAAATTTCTTCGATTTGGTGAAGGGGGACTATATTACATACCAGCTAGAACCACCGGACATTATCGATTTTCATGGAGTCGACAGTGGGCCAACATGTTGAGAAATAGTTTGAAAAAGATAGTGGTGATTGAAATGTAACTATTTCGTTATAGTATTGCGTGAATATATAGACGGTTATCAGAAAATATTTGGTTTGGTTGAGAAATTCATTTCCAGAAAACTAATGAGCATTTCATATAGGAGGGAAACACATGTAAGACACCAATTCAATTCAATTGAGCTTGAGAATTTCCTTTTGGTGGTTGGAAATTCCAACTATCATGAAGAGAAACGATTAACAATTCTAGGTAGGTACAACTTACAAAAAGTATGTTTAATGGTCAGTTTCTTCCTATATTTCAGTGTTTCTACTTAATCTGAACACCTCAACCGTTTTTTCATCCTTAATTAAATGAATTGATGATTCAAATACATGGGAAAAGACGTGATACCCTTGAATTCACAGTTTCTTGGAACTGACAAAGTCGCCCGCTAGCTGTCATAATTTATGATAATTGCTAAATAATAGGTGCCATGAAGGAAAATGTGTGAAATTAATGGGTACACTTATTAGATAATTTAACTTCGTTTGGTATTAACGTCGAGAGGAGCGATGAAAAACGGTTAGTACTAAGTAAATAGGGTGAATGTATATCAAAGGGTATGTGTAAGACAGTTACATAGACGACACTTATCCTGAATGAGCGGCAATCATGTAGAATCCCTTGGGTTAAAGGGATCGACGTAACAACCCTAACCCTCAATTTACAACCTCCAGCGTTGACTAAGTTTCTTCTCTCAATGAATTTGAAACATACCCCTCGATTTACTATGATGAAAAAATGTGAAGGTCATATCTATCAGTTCAATCACAGCTGCTTCATCAATGAATACTTTTTTTTCCAACCACATGAAAGAACTGAAAAAATGGAATCGTAATTTATTTGCCAAAAATGTTCTTTTCGAACATTTTTCAGAATATGGCGAATGCTCTTTCTTTGTGGAATTTCTTCGATTTGGCGAAGGGAGACTGTATTATATACCAGCAAGATCCACCGGATCGATTATCATGAAGTTTACAGTAGGCAAATTTTTGAAATATAGTTCAAAAAAGAGATCGGTAATTGTTATATTATTATAATAATAATAAATAAGCTTTATTGTCCGAAGAATGAATCTTATTGACAAAGCGTGAGTGAATAATATAAAATGTATACAATCATATATACTGCGTCTTTAAATTTGAAACCTCTGAAATTATACACATGTTCATATACACACATATACTTATATGATAAAAACAGATGTTTCGCACATGCAAAAGTCCACATATATAAAGTGTGGTAACAAACCGAAATATAAAAATCAAGAAGAGAACTTCACAAAACAAAAAGGATGCTCAATGGAACTCAGTTTAGTTTGACACCAACATTAGCTCAGTTTATGATGTATTCCAGAGTAAGTATTAGTGGAAGTTATCATCATAAAATTTGTCCAAACTGTAATAGGGTCTATCCGAAAGTAAAACTTCAATTGTTTTCCTAAATTCTGAGGGGCTTTCTATACACTTAACGTCGTTAGGCAAGTGGTTGAATATTTTTAGGCCATTGTAAATTACTGAGTTTTTAGTCATTGTCGAGGTGGGTAAAGGCAGTCTGAAATCGTGAGTCTGACGAGTGGAATGGTTAGATGACACCAGAGGAAATTCATATCTATGTTCGTTTATCAAACTAGCCGTTCCTAATATAAAAATGGCATAAACCGTCAAGAAATTGTATGTAATTAATATAGGCTTACAAGAGTCTTGTTGTTTCATTTTGAACAGATAACGTATTGCTCTTTTTGGAGTACAAACACAGAATTCATGGAATATCTAGAACATACTCAGAACGGAATTCCATATCTCAAGTGTGAGTCTACCAGTGAATAGTAAACAGATTTAGCTGCAGATGTTCCCAGCTCTCTGGAAGTTATTCCTACAGCGTAACAACCCGAAGAGAGTTTTTTTGTGAGAGCTCTGATGTGGTTTACTTCTATTTTGTCATAGTATTGTATGAAGTTCGGATCACTCACTGGAATATTAGCGGCATTTTGAACAATAAAGATGGACTTTTTCTGATGAAAAAAGATATATCTTTTATTTCTGACCGGGATATTATAAGCTTATATCGTCATAGTTACGCTATCAATAAAGAGGGTCATAACTCCCTTGGGACATTATAGATTTTATAATTCCCTCTACCTTTCACAAGTAAAAATAAAATTATATATATATATATATATATATATATATATATATATATATATATATATATATATACATATATATATATATATACATATATATATGTATATATATATATTATATATATATATATATATATATATATATATATATATACAATATATATATATATATATATATATATATATATATACATATATACATATATGTACATACATATATATATATATACATATATATATATATACATATATATATATATATATATAGTGAGTAGTAACATTTTTCCGTGTCAGCCAGTCCAGATATATCTTGTATTCTTTTTGGAATACGGCTTCACTTTTCGATGGAATTAATGATTCTCTTGCTTGTTCAGCTTGTTTCAAAATATCCTCCATTATATTTGGGGTAGAAAACACGTTTTTACCGCAAACACAGCTTGATAACAAAATTGTGTTTATAAACAAGTAACATAGCAACAAGAAAACTCTACTATAATCAACGGTACCTGATTCAAATATACCGGGAAGGTAATGAATTGGTACATTTTTCCGTTTCAAAAATGAACAAAATTTTATCGAAATCGGTCAGAAATAAAATTATCTATGTACCACGGGAATTAATGAGCCTTAATAACCTCAGGCAATTGCTGTCCCTTGGGCCAGAGGCCCTCGGGACGCAAACTTTGCCATCGGTAATTAAGGCCCTCCTAATTCCCTTGATACATAAATAACTATTTTGTACGTTCGGAACTGATAGTATATGGTAGCTATTGAAATTTCAAGATCAAAGTGGTCCTTATTAGTTGAAGTCTTGGAAGAGATGACGCTGCGATATTTTTTTTATAATTTTGGAATATGAATAAAATAATCATTGACGTTTATCAAGCACAATTCATGACGTTCACATAAAAAATGAAAAAAAAACACTAAAAACTTCAATAGTCGCTTATAAGATTTTACGGTTTGTGATTTTCAAACAACGTCAAAATCCTAACCCTACCTAGCAAAGTCAAAGTGATGCTTATTAGTTGGAGTTTGCGGGGCAAATCACCTTCTTCTGAGAGGAACAATCGGTTAACTTCCAACCTAATTAACTTAAAAAAATCAATTTTGCTCACTCATTGCATCTCTATACTTTGAACTAATCAAGGGCCTGGTTTCAGGTATCACAAAACCATTATAGAGTATGTATAACAGTTTAAAATAGTTCAAACTACGCAGTCGCCAGGCGTTTCATATCCTGACTTCGATGTACGCCCTCAATATTGAAATATAGGCCATATAGGAAAAATATTTCATTTTTTCGTCACAAGCTCTCAGACTAATACTAGCCCAACTCAATCACGAATATTCCAACCCAGATCATACCATTCATTCTTTCAGATACTCGTTTTTTATCATCAAGCCAAACTACTCGATTCGGGAAAATTTATTTCTTTGTTCGAGCATATTCGGAACAGTCGGTTTGGTTATATACTGTCCTATAGCACACGACGGTGCAATTCTCATATTTTATATATTTCAAGGAGTGTGTTTCGAAGAGATTCCGTGTTAACAGTTTATGTGTTTACGAAAATACCCAGTATTCGTGAATTCAACGGGAATAAATGAAAAATATTTATGGTTTATTTCACATTCCGGGACATAGGAATTGTTTCATTATATATGGGTTATTGGTTGCTGTGCTGTTATTTCTGTCTGCTCTATGGCGAATGTAATAAAATATAACGTTTTTTCCAGGATTCCTTCTTCGTGACGACTTCCAAAATATGTGGAAATAAGGTTTATTTTCATGCTATATTGGGATAAATCCATATTATGATTTATTCTATATCATATAATATTTTTCAGTTATTACACTAGTATAACATCACTAAAGTTTGTGGTAGATTGGGCGAGTGTTCATTACATTGGCCTTGAACCACGTTTTATTCCACAATTTTTGTTAAGTCGAGACAGAGTTTCATTCATAAGATGATATGGGATTGGTTACAGAACACTTCCTGGAATATTCATGGTGAATATGCAACAAATACTATTGCCGCCATTTCGTTTTGAGCTGGGAAACTGGAGATGATGAATTCCGCGTTTATCTCACTTGATATGAGCTTTCATACCTGACGAACTCAGGAAATAATATATTACAAAACTAGAAGGATAAATACCCTACTACGCAAGGGCGAAAAATTGTGAGCACGAGGCGTAGCCGAGTGCAGCAACTCGTTAGTGCACGTACTTGGCCTTATCCTCGAGTTGCGTACTGTGCTTTTTTATTTTAACCATGCTTGTGCCGTAATTTCTGCTGGTGTTGCACACATTTCTTCGTTATCTCTCATTTCCAATGATCAACGAGACACAGGATGACAGCAAGTAGGTGAAATTGAATGTTACATATTTCATTGTTTTGAGAAAACATTTCCGGATGCAGCCTCCATTAATTTAGAATACACTTGTTTTCTAAATGCGCCATCACCTAACAACTGTCAAATACGTAATAAACAGTTTAAAATTGTGGGGGTCGAAAAAGAACTTCCTGCATATGTGAAGAACAAGATTCTTGCGATGTGTATGGAAATATAACGCACTATGAATTTTCATGGGATGATAACACAACTTTTAATCATTTCATCCATTTTTTCCAATACATGGTGGTGGAATTGAAAACTCGGAGCATTATGTAGCGGATTCAACGTTATTTTTCATTTTCTTCTACTCTCCTGTCATTGAAGATCGACTCGAAGATTGATTAAAATTTTGTTATAATCAAAACGGATTTTTTATCATATTGCGGTTTAGTGCCCAACTTGAGATTAAGATGCTTCGGAAACCCTGGTGTATCCACTTATACCTGAATTTAATTTTTTTTAATTTTGAGATGAATTTAGCGAAAACCGATTGCTTGCTTTCTGAGATCATAAAAACTTCAGATCGCTTTTGTAGATGGCGATCAGTCATATAATAATAATATCATATGGAGCTTAATTTTCACCAGAGAGAAATGTGCAACCGAATATTCTACTAGTTAATTTTTCGCTCACGGAGATTTTGACAGCTCTGACAGAAAATCAAATGCGTTTCAGAAAACGTGCATGTAATGTGGAAACCTACCGTTAACAACCTGTCAATCCTGTCACTGTCACCTGCTACCTCTACAAGTTTTTAGTGTTTTTATATCAGTTTGTAAGACTAAGACTAGACTTTGATTCCGAGAAAATGTACTTTGCCCATTCACCTGAGAATGTACGACAAAGTTGCCTTCTGTTAAAAAAAAACAAGTGTATTGAAAGTGATAGACCTCCTCGATATAAGACTTTCGCTGAAACTGAAACGAATAAAATTAGCTACGACACTACATTCATGTTATTTTTTTTGGGTGATATGTTTTGTACATACCTTAGGTACTGAATAAAGACGAACATCTGCATTCCCAGATTTTGACTGTCCTCACAAAATACAAAATCTTCTACACATCGTGAAAAAGTAATAAAAAATAATAATAATATATTACAAAACTAGAAGGATAAATACCCTACTACGCAAGGGCGAAAAATTGTGAGCACGAGGCGTAGCCGAGTGCAGCAACTCGTTAGTGCACGTACTTGGCCTTATCCTCGAGTTGCGTACTGTGCTTTTTTATTTTAACCATGCTTGTGCCGTAATTTCTGCTGGTGTTGCACACATTTCTTCGTTATCCCTCATTTCCAATGATCAACGAGACACAGGATGACAGCAAGTAGGTAAAATTGAATGTTACATATTTCATTGTTTTGAGAAAACATTTCCGGATGCAGCCTCCATTAATTTAGAATACACTTGTTTTCTAAATGCACCATCACCTAACAACTGTCAAATACGTAATAAACAGTTTAAAATTGTGGGGGTCGAAAAAGAACTTCCTGCATATGTGAAGAACAAGATTCTTGCGATGTGTATGGAAATATAACGCACTATGAATTTTCATGGGATGATAACACAACTTTTAATCATTTCATCCATTTTTTCCAATACATGGTGGTGGAATTGAAAACTCGGAGCATTATGTAGCGGATTCAACGTTATTTTTCATTTTCTTCTACTCTCCTGTCATTGAAGATCGACTCGAAGATTGATTAAAATTTTGTTATAATCAAAACGGATTTTTTATCATATTGCGGTTTAGTGCCCAACTTGAGATTAAGATGCTTCGGAAACCCTGGTGTATCCACTTATACCTGAATTTAATTTTTTTTAATTTTGAGATGAATTTAGCGAAAACCGATTGCTTGCTTTCTGAGATCATAAAAACTTCAGATCGCTTTTGTAGATGGCGATCAGTCATATAATAATAATATCATATGGAGCTTAATTTTCACCAGAGAGAAATGTGCAACCGAATATTCTACTAGTTAATTTTTCGCTCACGGAGATTTTGACAGCTCTGACAGAAAATCAAATGCGTTTCAGAAAACGTGCATGTAATGTGGAAACCTACCGTTAACAACCTGTCAATCCTGTCACTGTCACCTGCTACCTCTACAAGTTTTTAGTGTTTTTATATCAGTTTGTAAGACTAAGACTAGACTTTGATTCCGAGAAAATGTACTTTGCCCATTCACCTGAGAATGTACGACAAAGTTGCCTTCTGTTAAAAAAAAACAAGTGTATTGAAAGTGATAGACCTCCTCGATATAAGACTTTCGCTGAAACTGAAACGAATAAAATTAGCTACGACACTACATTCATGTTATTTTTTTTGGGTGATATGTTTTGTACATACCTTAGGTACTGAATAAAGACGAACATCTGCATTCCCAGATTTTGACTGTCCTCACAAAATACAAAATCTTCTACACATCGTGAAAAAGTACTTGTTATAACTTCAGAACTTATTCCACTTATATGGACTTTTAAACACTGTTGAATGCGGAGGAATAATTTCAGATAGTTTTCATTGACAACAATAATAAACCTCAAAGTTACGTCAATCTGACAAAACCGACATTTGACAGATTTTTGAAAATGCTCATATATAACGCCCCCTATACAAAAATTAGAAAGCTTTCGTAATCGTCGATTGTTGACAAAATAGTTGAGGCTTTCGCGGCCGAGGTTTTCAGTATCACTACTTTTATTCGGGTTTGAAGGCCGTCGTTTTTTGGAATTTCTTCCTGACGTTTCGCTGGCTCGAGTGGCTAGCTTCTTCAGAGGTTCATTCATCTTGGAATTCACTCCGATGACTGGAGATTGTTTCTTCGCAAGTTGTATTTATGCCGATTCAGGTAGTTTGCGGTGCTAATTATTCCATTCGGATTCGGGGAATTGTCATTAATATTGATTACCTTGTTTACTTCCTGTGGGTTCGAAGAATAATCATCATTAATATCTGAAGAACTACCTGCAGTTATTATCGATTTTCTTAAAATGGGATTCCATATTCGGTTGAGGTTGACAGCTTCTTCTTTTCTGTTGAAATTATCCGTGTGTTTGTGGATTTCTATTGCCTCCCGTACCAGTCGGCTATGGTATCCCTGGTTGGGTGCAATCAGTTTTGCATTTTCAAACAGAATCCTGTGGTTTCCCTCACTAAGTGCGTGTTCCGCCACAGCCGACTTGTCAATTTGCCCTAGTCTGCAGTTTCTCTCATGTTCCTTTAGCCTAGTTCCCATGGATCTTTTGGTGGTACCGATGTATACCTTCCCACAGGTGCACTGTCTGCAGCAGGGGTTTATCGCATACCGTGCACCTGTGGGAAGGTATACATCGGTACCACCAAAAGATCCATGGGAACTAGGCTAAAGGAACATGAGAGAAACTGCAGACTAGGGCAAATTGACAAGTCGGCTGTGGCGGAACACGCACTTAGTGAGGGAAACCACAGGATTCTGTTTGAAAATGCAAAACTGATTGCACCCAACCAGGGATACCATAGCCGACTGGTACGGGAGGCAATAGAAATCCACAAACACACGGATAATTTCAACAGAAAAGAAGAAGCTGTCAACCTCAACCGAATATGGAATCCCATTTTAAGAAAATCGATAATAACTGCAGGTAGTTCTTCAGATATTAATGATGATTATTCTTCGAACCCACAGGAAGTAAACAAGGTAATCAATATTAATGACAATTCCCCGAATCCGAATGGAATAATTAGCACCGCAAACTACCTGAATCGGCATAAATACAACTTGCGAAGAAACAATCTCCAGTCATCGGAGTGAATTCCAAGATGAATGAACCTCTGAAGAAGCTAGCCACTCGAGCCAGCGAAACGTCAGGAAGAAATTCCAAAAAACGACGGCCTTCAAACCCGAATAAAAGTAGTGATATCGTCGATTGTTTTTCGCCAAGAAATTCTAAACAATATCGAATCACAAGATACACCAGAGTTTCCTAGGCATCTTACTTGATACAACATAACATCGAAATTTGCACTAGCAATATTATCATTTTGATTGACTGTTCAACCATGATACAGGACCCCACAATTGCAAAGTATATATATATCCCCTCGTTGCAATGTCTGCAGCTGAAGCCTAGGCTAAACAGCCCTATTTTGTTCATATGACCTTTGGATAAATGAGGATCAACTTATAGCCCTGTGAAAATTCTCAGTTTACCTTTCACACATACTGTAGAAAAAAGATTGCACTATACCTGATATTTTATGTGAAGAACACCCCTGAACGATGACTCTGAACTAGAACTCTCTTTGGAATCAGGAGTAAACAACATTTTCGTAGACAGGGCTACCTCATAAAGCTCCTTACAGATAAACTTGATAGTTGACACTTCGTTTTCCAGTTTTTTGAGTTCGAATGCGTTCGAAAATTCTGAATATTTTTCTGAGATTCGTTTGTAAATGAACTTTTACTAGCATGACCGTTACAGTGCGGTGCACTGAGGTTATAAATTTGGAAAATTAAATATTTTGAGAAATTAGTATTTCTGAATGTGGTACAGTGTGTCCCACTCATAAAATTTTCCGATCATTTGAATTTTTTTCCAGCAGGAAGAGTGTCGAGAAGTCTACGTTTGCACCGATTTTGCAAAATATATTTCCAAATTTCAGAGCGCACTATGATTTTTTTGTGATTTGAATTGCCAAATTTCATTTAGAGATTTTTTTCGTGAAATCTCAACATCAACACTGGATTTAGCATCTTCTATTCGGGGGAATTCTATAATTTCATATGAATATTTATTGGCAACAAAGTTATAACAATAATAATATTAATAACATACCTACCATTATTTATGAATATTATTATTTGATCGTTAGGGTTTTTGGTAGGAATTCGAATTCATATTACATCGAAATTGTATCTAGTTATAGTATATTGTAGAATGGTATTTTTGTAAGAAAAAATGATATCCATAACGTCGAAAAACCTCCCCCTCATGATACCCATTTTTGTGTCCACCAAGAATTTTCGAATGAAATGAAAACATTATTTTGATTTTGATTCTAAATTTCATGAAGGCTAAAATATCCTACGTTTGTGTCGACAGTGTTGCACATTCTCAGAATTTGTCTAGAATATTCATAAATGGGGGTATGTTATCAAAATTATTATTGTTATAACTTTGTTGGAAAATTTTCAGATGAAATAACCTAAATAAAGGATGCCAAATCCAAAGAAAAAAGTCTCTAATGAAATTCAGCAATTTGGAACGAAAAAAAGTCATAGTATGCCCTGAAATTTGGAATAATATTTTGCAAACGTAGACTTTTTGACACTCTTCCTGTCGAAAGAAGAAAGAAAAAATCAATCGTGCCGAAAATGTAGAATCCATGAGGGCTCCCCTATCTTGAGTGGGTCACACTGTATATGGAATTACGGAGGGACGAGACTTGAATATTCACTTCACCATCCGCAGAAGTACGAATACGACCGTAACTTCCTGATTCCAGTGCGTGTGACGGGCAAAGTAGGGAAAATAATGGCTCCGTCTCGGCGAATACATCACCGTGACTTATATTGCACTTATAATGCCCCATCACCGTCCGCCTCAAAGGCCATGCCTCATCGGGATTCGTTCCGGATGTAACATTTGTCTTCCCCTTGACTGACTGCCGCCTCTCGTTCTACCTTCTTAGGATTTCGGAGCAGACGTGTCGGAATGACATGCTGATTTTCGCACCGTTGGATTTTCTGCTTCGTAGGTGAATCACGTGAAAGGTCAAGCTGCCGTCAGGGCCGACTTTGAGAAGGGCTCCGAGCAATTTTCTATTTTTCGACGGTCGAATACACATCCAGTTTGTGCGAAATGGAAGAGTAATTACATAACAGCGGTTCCAGGAGCGAAACATCGTTTTTCAGATGTGAATCTCCATAAGAAAATATTAGCTGCAATTTGCAAATTCTGGTCCCCGCCGACCTTTCACCAAAGGCGTCATACTTCAGCTATTGACTCACAGATGGCCAATAACGCTTGGCACCATAGTGAGATTAGGTCTTTGCAATGTAATGAAAGTAGCTATGACGCATCTAGATCACGTGACGACTTGACGCGCTCTTGTTAGTCGCCGGGGTCGAAGGTCAAAGATCGCCAAGACCAAAATTTTGCAAAATGAAGATTAGATTTCCCTAAAGCAATTTATATGTGAAGAAAGCTGGTTCGGTACTGGAATCGGGGCTGTGTGATTACTTGAAAGCTGTTTGTTTGTCATCAAGAGTGGCTTAATATTTTAGTACTGTGTAGCCACATCATGATATGATTTTATTGAAATAAGCAATGGAAGATTCTACCAACACTTGGCCACTGCTGTTGTTGATTCAAATCCAGTCTGATGCTGTGAAGAGACAAGTCCCCCAAAGAAAGTAGTAGCCTTAGCACTGGACGCTCTCAACAGACTACATCAGACAACAAATAAATGACAGTTTTTACCAACGTTCATAAACCCTTATGAGTTAAATTATATGCTTTTTCCCTTTCTACTTTTTTTGGGTTCTTAATCTACAACAATCAGGAAAAATAAGATATAATATTGGAAGCTCAGATCTGCTTTTATATGATCAAATCTTCTCGATCTCAGAAAACGAAATGAGATTACATTTTTTGACAGTAGGTATTGATAGGAATTCAATTTCTCAAAACAGCAATTCGAATCAAGCGGCCGCCAAACTCTATCAATATCAATAGAATCATTAGTGCACACAATTTACGTGGATAAGGCCTTTTGGAACGCTAGCCCCTCACAGACAACTTTAGCAGTTTGACACTCAATTCCATATTATAAATATTTTCTCTGATTTTGTTCTTCTTTATTATGATTTCTTTGTCGCTCCTTTCCACATGTCATTGTTACTGTTGCTATTGTCGCAACTCGGTACTCGCTTGGCTTATTACGAGAGGATTTTTCGCTGTTCCACCCAACTTTCATTCATCCAAATTGAATATTAATTATGAAAAAATGAGGAAATATGCTCGAAAATGAACTGACATTGAGTAGCTAACAAGAAATAAAAAAAAAACACACCAAAATCTCACAATATATTGCTAACCATCAGGATTGTCGAGAAGGAGATTTGCCGCATTCTGAAAAATGTTCTGGAACCGTTTCTGAAGAGTGATCAATGAAAACTGACTGATTTACTGAATACCTAATCTTGACCTCCCTCAATATTTATAAATATCCATATGCTGTGGTTGCAAGTTTGCTCCGGTCACTGTACAAAGGTGAAATGCTTAGCACGCATCCGTGAAATCTTGCGAATTCGGAGATTTTTTTATATTCCTATTTCCTGTTATCGTATCAATTTGATGTCTATGAACTCGGAGTATTCAAATATGGAATCGAAAATACTGACTGTTGCTGTTTCAGAATATTGAGGTTGACGTCGAAACATTCCTCAATTCATGTATTTGTAGAATGTATTCGAATAAATTGATGACAACTTTCCATTACTTTCATCATGAAACGTTTCCGCAGTTTTCGTGGTGTTCATAGTGATAATCTAATGTCTATGGATACGAACCCAAATGAAGAGCTTGAAGTCCCGCTTGGCCTTTCATAATATCTCCCTGAGAAGAAAAGCTCCAACGTTGACAAACAGTCTAATGCAGACGCAAGTTCGGATCAGCCAGTCACGCAGAGTGGAACAGCACGAGCACGAAATGGAGGCATATTATCCTGTGAAGTTTCAATTCCACCATTTTTCATTTCATATGCTTTCAAGGCAATGTTAACACGAAATAACACCTTCTTATCCATTCTCAGTTGCAGATTGTAACATACCATTAATGAATTTTATATTTCCACAGCTCAGAGATTTCTTTCAGCAATCTGCAACAGTACCCACTACCCTGAGAACATATTCCATTTCCTTTCGGAATCTGCCATATAACGACAAAATCAATTTGAAATTTTTTTGTTGACCTCTTTTATGGTTAGAGTCTCATATTTGAAAGTGGTCGTAGCCATTGGGAAAGTAATGTTTCATTTCCATTTTAAAGCAAGGAGTGATCAGTGTCGTTTGTTAAAGCATCCAATTATTCTGATTGAGGGATCTATGTGTGACGGGGGGTAATACTGATTACTTGAACATTGATCCAAATATTTGTGAACGTCCAAAAGTTTGAAAAGATCAGCGTCCTTTCTGTTCTGGCAACTCCGAAAAAAGGACCATTCTGATGGCGGCAATACATTTTGATCATAATCGTCACTTCAGGCAGCTCAATTCTTTTTCCATAATTATTTCCTTTCCGTTTCATTGATGAAAAAATTTGAAAAAAGGAAAAATTAATATTCCCTTCAAATCATGCCAAAATTCTTACTGCTTCAATCAAAGTTTATTATAGAATAGAATAGAATATTTTATTTGAGTACGTTACATAATACAATAATGTTTGTATCAAGTCATGTTTGGCTTACGTCTAAAAATCACATAAAAGTGTAGAAAAACGTAAAAAAGTGACAAAACTAACAAGTAAATAACATGAATTGCGTATACACATACAATACATATACTTACAAAAACTTTGAAAATCAAAGAGAAGTAGTGACATGAGTGTTACCACAAAAATGTGTTCTGAAGTCATCGACAGAATAGAAGCAGTGCCTCATCAAATGATTTTTCAATTTCCTCTTGAAACTATTCATACTGAGCTCTTTGAAATCTTGAGGCAAGATATTATACAGAGAATAATCTAAAGATTTTTTTTGCGATAAGTGAAGACGAAACCGATGTATTCTAATATGGTGAGAGTTTCGTGTGTTATGTTCGTGAATATGACATTGTTTCCTCAAAGATGATTTCTTCTTATGTATTTCAATCAAAACAAAATAAAGGAATAAAGTTGGCAATGGCATAATTCTGAGTTTTTTGAAAGTTTCTTGACAGTGATCCCTGTATCCAATATTAGCCAGTACTCTCACTGCCTTCTTTCGCATCCTAAATATTTGGATGGAATAGCATGAATTTCCCCAAAGTTATACACCATAACTAATATGGGAGTGAAACAGTGAAAAATATGACATTTTTAATATATCTGCATTAGTAATGTGCTTCAGTTGGCGAAGAGCAAACAGAGAACCCGAGAGTTTTCTCTTCAGTTGGGAAATATGTGCAGACCAGCTGAGTCTATTATCTAATGTAATGCCCAGTAGTTTAACCTGATTAGTTTCACAATTAGAGATGATTTGATTATCAGCAGAAATCTGTATATATTGTGTCTTCTCACCATTTAGCTTCAGCTCATTGGATGAAAACCACTGATTAGCACTATTAGTTACCTCGTCGAGATGAGACTGTAACATATCATTATTTTTATCCGACAGAATGAAAGTGGTATTGTCCGCAAAGAGGACTGATTTGAACGGTTTCATATCATTTCACAGGTCATTTACATAAATAACAAATAAGAGCGGTCCCAAAACGGACCCTTGCGGAACGCCATGCTCAATAGTTTGAAAGTTTGATAAGGTACCTTTGAGCATCACTGCTTGTTGACGATTAGTGAGATAGGTTCTCATAAAGTGAAGCGGAATAACTCTAACCCCGTAATAGTTCAATTTTTGCAACAAAATTTCATGTGAGACGCAGTCGAACGCTTTCGAGAGGTTAAAAAGCATCAAGGCAATGTGATTGCCCTGCTCAAGTTTCTCAACCACCCCAGACACGACATCAAACACTGCATTTATTGTTGAGCGCGAATTCCTAAATCCATATTGAGAGTTGCTGAAAAAATTGTTATCCTCAAAGTAGGCATAGAGCTGTATCTTAATTATATGTGTTGGATGATTTGAAAATACAAAGGGAAACCTGCCTAGTGATGTGTTCTGTCTCTTTCATTCTTCTTTAGTTTTTCTATCGGATTGCAACTGTTCGTTCACTTGTTCGTGAAGTTTTTTGATGCTGAAAGGAGTATATACGTGATATATGTTTTCAATCTGGTAGCTACTGGATCCTTGTCAGTCATATCACTCACTGTTCCCAACTTCAATATCCCTTATTTCCCACATGAATACTCCACATCACAAAGGTCATTATAATAATACCGAAATAGTTCGAGTTCATACCCGCTGAAATACGAGACAGGGGTTGACGTTGGTTTTCCTACCCCCATAAATAGCAAGATTGCAAGTGTCCCAGCTCATACGACAGAAAATGAATCACCTTCTAACACGCCACGTTCTCTCATACGAAATTCGGGTCATTTTTGACTAATTGCGCTTGTTCGGCCGTATAATTGGAGTGTTACATCGTAATGATTACTAATGAGGACTTTTCCTGTTTCGCTGCCGAAGATATTTATCACTGAATAAACGGATGTGTTCCACTCCAACCCCATTTGTTCTCTTCGTTTAGTTCGATCCACTGGCCGATATTATTTAGATGTTATTCACGGGATGCGGATTGCGATCTCCAAGAGAATAGGGGTTGCAGATGGAAATTCTGTTACCGTGAAATACCCTTGGAATAGATTTATCGCGATTCGGATTTAATGTATACACTGCTGAAGTAGTAGCTTCTTTTACGTAGGTGGGTGAAAAAGATTTCCTGTTTTTCAGCAAGTGCAAATATAGTTGGCTGTTTCACTTGTATTACCTCTAGTGTTTGAATTTTTTTTGGAATTCCTTCATCATCACAGATATTTTGAAAATTATGCCGAGCTGAAGGCGATATTATTGAGCAAGAAAATCGGATAGAAAATTTCACACCCTACTCACCTATTTACGAGCCTATTTACCTACTGCAATAAGTTGGTGGGTACGTTGGTAACACTGCGAGGCTACCGCCTTCCGCCTGGCACCGGGTATTCTTTCCAACATTTCAATGAATATGTTTCCCAAATAGATATCCACTACAAACAAACAATTCATTGAATCTTATCACAATGACGCCTTGAACAGCTGGTGAGTCTCTCAGAAATGAGCACTCAAAATAATTATAGTAGTCAACTCGCTTCCTCCTATAGTGAATATAACCCCAAGTTTCTATTCATTTCAGGTTCAGTCAATTCGAAAAATGAAGAGTTCTCTGCAGAATGAGTATTCTGGGAATATATCAACGCCCTAAAAGGCCAGTAATGCAATGAAAAAACAATGTCTCACAAGATCCATACTAGGAGCAACGAAGGATGCATTTTTTTCAACACAATAATGGGGATAGTGAAGAGTCGGGTGGCTTTCTGGCATGTAAATAAAGATGTGGCTCAAAATCGTATTTTCATTAGTCTACTAAATTTCTCTAGTACCAAATTTGAACATAACATTTTGTTTACTCCTGCTCAGAGTGGATAGGTGACATGTTATGTCAGATGTTACGATCTCTCCTGTGAGTTCGTTGATTAAAGCTCCAAACAACACTAAACTGCTTTTATCACAACTCTTGCTCACTACACAATGCAATACAATCACTTAAAATGCTCCTCTAACTTCGATAAAAACTCTATAAAACTCTTTCCCTATTCACTGAGTTCGAAACTCTGATAACTATCTCGATAACTATCTGCGAATAATTAACTCTGAATAACTCTTCAATAAACTCTCCGAATAAACTCTCAATAAATCTGAATAACTGTATAACTGTCTCCTCCGCGATGGAGTGTCTCCTTATATACCTGAGTACGCCTATGAGAATCTTCGAGAGAGGCCTCGATTATGTGTTCGAATGCTCCACGCAAATCAACAGTTCCTGGAAAAATAACCTCCGCTCTTCGACCTCCCCATATTATTCTGCGATAATGATCGTCAGGGCCGGCGCTAGGAGATTCGTAACATCAGACGAAATATTCTCTGCTTATAGCAGTCGAATTTGCTGTAGGTTACCCCTACGAGAAAATATTTCTGACAAAATATCTGAGTTGCCATGCTAATGCGAAACAAAGTACGCATTTGATTGGTTGAGAACTGTTGGTGTGAAATTTATCACTTAACATTCAAGAAGTTGAAGACGACGAGTGGAGTTTCTATACCTATTTTTTCTCGATATACTGACTGCAAGCCATCATTCAAACAGGAACTGTTTCTAGTCGAAGGCGTCTATTATTTTGTCTTTTGTATTCACTCATGAAAGAAAGAGAAATTCTATCTTGAAAGTGCATGGGAAAAAATCCACCTCTCCCACTTCTAATAGTACTCGAGTCATCCTACGGGTAAGGACATGAGTAGAAATATAAATTATGAACGTTCTCAGGAATATAATATTCTTCCCGATTGTTTTTTTACTACAATCACAGAGACTATTCATGCAGTACTTCATCCAATGCCAATGTTTTGCAAATTTTGATATATAGCGTAGTACGGTGCAAATATATCTGTCTCTCATATCATTGGGTCTGAAATTTTAGAACGTCTCCAACGGAAATATCTCCGGCGTCATTTATAATATAGAAATTGTCATATATCCAATATGGCTTGATATAAGCATTCCAATTTTCCAGCTCAATGAATGCAGAATATGTATTCGATTTCGGTTTCCCGATAGGCAGTCTCTTTATTGAATTATATGTTTGACGATATAATCAGTAAAATATCGAAAAGTTTATATCGATATGGAAAAAGTAATTCCGTTGATGGATATTGTGAGTAGGGATGGGGGTGGATACATATCAAGAGAAGAATGTTTTCATATTATAAAATCTCTTGTTGTTTTGTTATGTCAGATCCTTTATCTCTCTTTTCATGTTTTTTCCACGTTGGAATAAATATTCGTAGGGTCGTAGTGGTTGAAACCTCCATGAACTGAACTGTCATTTCTTCTACTGAAACATTTGAAAAACCTAAATGTGTTGAACTGATATGAAGGTATACTGTTTCGAATAAGAGAAGTTGTCTCACAACTTGCATAACTATGTTGCCGAGGAAATAAAAAAAAAAACAACTTTCCATTCCTCTTATAGTGAGTTTAATGGATATTCTGGATTCAACATGATTCAATGATAATAATACAAAATACTGTAACATCCGAGGAGTGTTTCACTGCCGTAAAATTTGTACACCAAATCAGGATCTAGTGGGTTCCAGGCTTTTTTCAAGGATTTCAGGTGGAATTACTGGATTTCAACATATATTTCATAAATTCCACCAAGATTTCTACTGAATTTCTGAAGTGTAACACTCCTCGACTTCGTCATACTGGGGACGATAAAATTTTTGAATAGGAGTACCTTTTCTGTCAATCAACTAATCTAAGCCATATATAAGTTCCAGTGAGTTTGAAGAAACTAGTACGAAATGCTTACGCAAAACACCAGAAGTTCACAAATCTAATTATAATGCCTGATCGACTTCGATTAAAGTTTGTTCAAAACTCCATTTGAAATTTGATAATGTTGGACAATTCTTCACTTGTTCGGCAAATTTATTGTAAAACGAAGGACCTAGCGACTCAGAACACTTTTCAGATATCTGAACCCTGTGAAAAAGTGTGTTCAACTGTTTTTTCATTTTGGTGTTATTTGCGTGGATACTAGATTCTCTAGAGAAGCTATTACAGTGACTGAATACATATACCTACATAAGTTTAGAACCAAGAAAAAAAGCTATGGCATCACCAATATTCAGTGAGTTGTAAGTACATCTACAAAACTCTCTCGAGAGGATGAGCCAAACATCAGTAACATATTTTGCACAAGAAATATATTATTTGCCCCAGAAGACCTTTTCCAACCCTGTAGTCTCCTTGGGCGTAGTATTAGTAACAGGTCATCAGATGGAATTGATCTCAAGTTACGCAATGACAAGGTAACAAAATTCAATTTGTCAATCAGGAATCTGCACGCATCGCGTATTTTTTGCGATAACAATGTGTTGAAGAAGTTTAGAGGTTAGGATGTCCGCTTTTTGGGTTCAAATCCCGCCAGACCACCGTGCTGGGATTCACACGTTAAAAGATAAGGCCTCGTTAATCCATTGCTCGCCCAAGTTTCGACTTCGTCAGCTGTTAACAGAAATACTTTATTTGAACAATTTTAACAACAACAATCAGGGCATAATGTGGAAAATTGGCCAAAAAAATCTATCATCAGAGGCTGGCCTATGCATCCTTTGTTGCGATGATACAAGCTGAATTCATCGACAACTCACTGCATGATGAACTCCAAACAATGGCCAATGCATTTAGATGCGAACCTATAATAGAATTGGAAAAGCGGCATCGAAATGAATTTAATTAACTCGTTTATCTTCCTGAAATATCGCGAACGGCTCTGATAATACGTAATTCGATTTCCAGATAACAACTCATTAGTTGGGAATGATACGATTCGTTGGTACGTGAATGAATTAGTGTGAGAGTGATTCTTCGTTTGTTTCATTCCCAATTCTTTTCTTTCCTGTTGATAACAATTCTATCCGAATTTTTTTGTGTTTCTATATAAGTATAGAATATTATTGAAGTGTTGTAGGGTTATTCCTGGCATTAGTCATATAATTCAATACCCTTCGTGGTATCAGCCAGGGTAGTAGTCGTTTTCTGCCCTGCCAAAATCTACTGTGTAGGTAGATTTGAGACTGGCCTGAATGAATTGTTCGAAAGATGATTTGACATAGAATAAAATCACAATCAACGAAAATGAAATAATCTCAAAAAAAAGGAATAGACAGCTAGTAGTATTTTTTTTAATCCGCTATTCTACACTTAGAGATCTCAATAATAATTATTGATTTTATTTGAACCAGTTATATATCTGACTGACGTTTCTAAGGAGGACATAAGAATACCCTAAAATATAGTTAGTATTCGTGTAATGTTGTCCGAATGGAAGAAAACTGGAGTAACGTCAGCTACAAACATAGGTTGTTTGAAAGTATAGGAAGTTTCATTACTATTTTCCACGTTATATATAGATACCAAACACCATCGACTTCGAAATAATTATTTTTATCGTTAGTACCTGCAATCGAAAATATATATGAAATTTATATAAAATATAATTCATTATCATATATAATTTCGTCGATATATTTGATCGAATTCAAATCATTTCCGGGATTTGAGTAGACAATTTCATGTTATTTCAACTTTTATGTATTTGGTATTTCGGTCAATAACAGGCCCCAATTGCCAATGCAAAATATTTTCTCAGCTCATTTTGCCATGGTAATTACAATTTTTCGTTTTTGGGAATAATAGTTTCGAATCTTTGATGAACTCTTATTGATTGCAAGTATCATGTGCCTGGAAAGAATAGTTCCATTGAAAATTCGTGGATTTCTTCCCATGAATGTGAAGATCCATTCTCTCTCAAAATGAACAAATCTTGATAGCACTTTTCATTATTATGTTCCAACAGTTTTCAGTGAGGATCAAGTATCATAGTTGCTATAATATATGTATCAGAAACAGTTCTTGATCACTAACAAATATATGAAGTATTCACCAGGACACAAAACTAACACTCAAATTATAGTTCTCAATTCTTGAATAGCAAGTATCGTAGCAATATCACATCTATTGGCAACACCAAAAAACGACAGGCGAAAGTTCAAACGTCAATGAAAGCTCACCAATGACTTTATATCAATAGATTAGTTTCAATGTGTCGTTTCTTGTCGTAAGTGATGATGTGCAATATATTTCGGATTGTATGTGATTTACTTTTAAGTTTGAGCTCATACCACCGTATTGAGGGGGGTATGAGTAAAAACATTGTAAACCAAATGCAAACAAAATTAATATAAGAATATTGTTTTCATACTCTTTGAGGAGGAAGACGTGTCCTGAAATCAGAGTTGATGGTGTCAAAATCAACTCTTGGTATGGCTATTGAAGAATTAGTCATACCATCATCACGTTTCGACACAACTTATCAGAAATTATAACCTTTATAGACAGTTTGAAAAAGGCTAAAAAAGGAGAACATCAATATATTTTTCAATTTCATCTTCAAATTCATTAATACGATAGTCAATTTTGCCTCCATAATATTTGTAGTTACGTATCGTGCCAATCAAAAGCTTATTTTCCTTCATTTCCAAGAGAGAGAAGACCTGAAAAATGGATTTTAGATCTTGAATCTGGAATCAAACAATAATGTTTCAGCGATCTATCATGAGATCAATATCACCACAACCGGGTCGTGATCAAACCTCACCCTTGAAACTATCCCAACATCATTGCTAACCCGAGGCAGAGGCCGAATTCCAAATATTTCCGATATTATTCCTCGGTGTTGTGTCGGTTGTTCCGAAATCCTGGAAATTCCTCATTTCCGAATAGTTCGATTTCCAAATTGTGCCTCGAGCCGTGGGCTTCGGAAAGCCATTGAATGGGGTTCGGTAAAGGTAAAGACCGCGGGATGAGCCGTGATCTATCTCTGAGGTTGCAGACGAATGCGATGTTACTACATCTTGTCGAACCCAACTTCACCGGAATTTTCGGAGTTGACCATTATTAAATTGCATGGGCGTACGAGAGACAACTTCTTTGTTGGGAATGGAGATTTTCTCGCCATCATGAAGTTTGGAACTTGGGAATATCTGATTCTGGTGTTATCCGGGTTTGTTTGCCGTGCTCCACACGTTTTTACTCCTGACGTTTCGCCTGCAGCTGTGGTAGGCATAATCGAAGTCTATGAGGTAATGAACACAATTTTCTCAGTACTGTTTGAACGTTATTAATTTGTGGTGGTCCAATATTTGTTCCTTAGTTTTTTGGGTTTGTTACCTACCACAATCTGAAAGAATGAGAATTAATATTGAATTCTATACAAGTGTAGAATGGCAGATTTTCAATCTTCCCCAAAAAGTTGCTGCGAATATTGAAAAACAGTTCTTTCTGGATAGAACATGTCTTATTATTTTTTTGATAGTCAAAATTTGGGTTATACGAGAGGTTACTGACTGTTTGGACTTGTTCTATTCAGAAAGAACTGTTTTTCAATAGACGCAGCACCTTTATGGGGAACATTGAAAATCTGCTCTCCCACACTTGTATAGATTCCAATACTTATTCTCATTCTTTCAGATTGTGGCAGGTTACAAACCAAAAAAATACGGAACAAACAAGAACACTTGAACGAATTGGTATGTAGTGTCAGAACGAGAACATTGCATCCATTACCTCACAGACTCTGATAATGCTTACCACAGCTGTAGGCGAAACGTCAGGAGTGAAAACCTGTGGATCACGGCTAAAAAACCCTGATAACACCCCAGATTCGGTTACCTCTGGCCGTGAAAGTTCCAGTTGTTAGGAGAATCGTTATGATGTTGAAGGAAAGCATGAACAGTCCGAATTTTTCCTGATGTAGATTCTTATATTTTGCTGCGTAACTAGTTGTGAATGAATAAAAATAAATAAATGAATAGGCGTTATATAGATATAAGGAGTATGTTGAGATATGAAATCAGTTACGCTCTTAGTGTCAAAATGATGTACCTATATGAGAAAAAACCTGTTTTTTTTACGGCACACAACTGCTCTATTTCAACTGTTCTTGGTTTAAAAATGAGGTACATTGCATGCTTTCAATTCGATTTCCTCACCTGTTAACACATCTCCCATGGAATGTCAAATTTCAAGCAATGACAACTATATTTACTCTTAAGTAAATGTACCTGATTGAAAATTGTTAGTGACTTTCCGTAGGCAAACTATAGTATATAACTCGCATGGAAAGCTTATTTCCCACTCGAAATCACTATCCTCGCTCGTTAAACAATATATTACTTGTTAGCTATCAACACTCTGATACCCCAGGTATTTTCTGTAATACTCTGACAATGGGGTGTCAGCGCCAAATTTTACGAAGGGACATGATTTATTCCCAAACAAAAACGCTTGTGAGAAGAGGAAATTTAATGACTCAGGAAAACAAAGGCGCGCACTCTGAATAATAATAGAAATTCACAGCATCGAAACTTATTAAGAATATTATTTGAAGGGTGCCTCGGTCCATATATTATCTCAGAAAGGTAATTTCTTTATGGTACATCTCTTTTGTATTCAGATTCACCCTCTCGGGTTTAATAAGACATTTCGTGACACTCCCTACACGTTCATTATCATACTCGAGAGTTATGTTTAGGATATTGAGAACGAAGATAGCAGACTCCTGGAAAGTTTTTACATTAAGCTCTCTCTGGATCCAGATATTGTTTTGGGCAAACGGTAAAACATTATTCCATGAATTATTCCAGGAATCTAATCAAATATCGCCATCGGAGTGAGAATGTTTTGTGAAGATGAATGGATTCTGCTGAGATATTCAGCTTTAATTTCCAAAAGGAAAAGTCTTTGGATAAAACGAAGAATCATAACTACCTGTACCAGCTAGCTGGTGATACTTTTGAAATGAGAAATGTTATTGACGAAATGGTTAAGGCTTTCGCGGCCGAAGTTATTAGTATAACTACTTCTCTTCGGGCTTGAAGGCCGTCGTTCTTTGGAATTTCTTCCTGACGTTTCGCTAGCGCGAGTGGCCAGCTTCTTCAGAGGCTTATTCATCTCCGATGACAAAACATTTCGATTTCTCAAGGCGTATTTATATTGATGCAGGTAGTCTGGAGTGTTGATTACTTCTATCGGGTTCGGGGAATAATCATCATTATTAGTTGCCGCACTACCTGCTGTGATTTCATTAGTTATTCTTGATTTCCTCAGAATCGGATTCCAAATTCTGTTTAGATTCAACGCTTTTTCTTTTCTGTTGGAATTGTCCGCATGTTTTTGAATCTCTATTGCCTCCCATACCAGTCGGCTATGGTAACCCTGGTTGGGGGCAATCAGTGTTGCATTTTCCAACAGGATCTTGTGGTCGCCCTCACTCAGTGCGTGTTCCGCCACCGCCGATTTGTCGGTTTGCCCCAGCCTGCCGTTCTTTCGATGCTCTTTGAGCCTTGTACCCATGGATTTTTTCGTGGTACTGATGTAAACCTTCCCACAGGTGCACGGTATGCGATAAACCCCTGCCGCTGACAGTGGGTCTCATTTGTCTTCTGTCGACCTGAGGACCGATGAAGATCAAGAAGAAATTCCAAAGAACTACGGCCTTCAAGCCCGAAGAGAAGTAGTTATACTGAGAAATGTTATTCCAATCAATTCATCTCATATATCGGAAATCTTGATGAATGTGGCCATATCTCTCCATAGGTAGGAAAATCAACGAATCAGTTTCATGATACATCTCTTGATGTTGAAGATGGCAAGGATACTTCTACACTCAATTTCGTAGAATTTTAGGGGTTTCGTAGGGGGGTCAGGACGTGTAGTTGAATCATCGACGAGTAATTATTCAATATAATCAAGAATGAATACTGAATGTATTTTGTGATGGATTAATTTTTCTTCCGTTGTGTTTGGAGTTTCAACTGGAAGAAGAACGAAATAATATCGGAGTCTACAGAAGTGTAGAAGGGTAGACTTCTAATCAACAAAACAAAGTTTCTCGGTACTCCATAGTCGATTACTCGCTGAGAATCTATTTTGATGTCATTGAATGCATATTCAAATTGAGACAGAATCGTTTCCACAGTATGAATGCACTTGGGAGTCGACTTATAGAAGGATCGAACCAATAACATTTTAAAAATATAAGCACGTCTATTGAACTATACAATGCTTTGGATAGACCCAATTTAAAAAAGACCTCCGTTATCTGGGCTTCACGAATATCAGAACATGATGATTAGATTGAGAAAAAACTTTCCTGAGGTACCTATATTCGAAAGTCCACAATAGCTATCCTCACATGAAACCGTATAAGAGTATTTTGATTGAATTTGATATGGTAAGTTTGAAAAAAGACGAAATTTCAGTTGTGCGTTATTTATTCATAACATTATCAACAAATTGAATTACAGAAAATTTCTTTCATCAATAAAATGGGATTTTCATTTCCTGAAATCAATAGTCACAGTACGAAAGATAACCGCCTGTTCTATTGTTTACGCCCTAACTGTTCACCTATTGATAATATGTTACACAAAACTAATTTAGTCATTCAGAAATCTAATATAGAACTTGTTAAATGTTAGTGTTCAGGAAATGAAGAGTATGATTCTGACATTGATATTGATTAACGAATTCTGGACGTCAACTTTGTATCTTTATAAGTTATCAGTTTTGTATATGTTCCTACTTTGAGTGTAGTTCTTACTCCAGTGACCATTCTCACCTATAATTACATTCTGTGTGTTTGTTAGAGTGAAAATAAATAGATAAAATAAATAGAAATGTTCTATTGAGTTCTTTATTGACTTTTTCTCAATATCGAAATCTATTCAAGTGTTGAAGGGTAAAATTTTAATATTCCAAATTGTGGCTGCCTCAATAAAAACACAAGTTGTTGTTGAAACAGCGTACTATTTGTTTGCGATTTCTCGTTCAACTCAAATATGTCTAAAGGAAGCAAATTCATAGAAATACTCTAAAAGTTCTGGAACGAAACTTATCACATCTCAGAATATTTTGTGAAACGAGCATTATTGAAACATATTTTTGAATCAGTTCTAAGAACGAAAGCAGATTTGGTTTCTGAAACGTTAACAACAATAAGTATCTCAATTGATATGAGTTCTTGTAATTTTTCAGAAATAAATTTGAATTACACAAGAAGTTGTCGGTCGGTGTGGCCAAGCGGTCCAAGGCGGGGTCCTTACATTCAATTTTGCTCTCTCAAGTATGACAGCGTTAATCCCTGAAGTTATTTTTGAAGGTTGATATCCATTTGAGAAATTAGGAAATTCCTTGAGTACGAGGATGGTCTGAATTTTCAGAAGAGGAAGGACCATCAATGTCAGACGAGTCAATCGGACCCTCTCAATACCATAATCTGAGAAAATTAGAATTGATATTGGAATTTATACAAGTGTACAAGGGCAGATTTTCGATCTACCCCGAAAAGTTGCTGCGTCTATTGAAAAACAGTTCTTTCTGGATGGAACGAGTCCAATTAGTCAGCAACTTCTCGTATAACTCAAATTTTTTCTATCAAGAAATAATAAGAACTAACATATTCATGAAAATTCATATCCTTAACGTTTCGGAAACTAAATCTGGTTCCATTCTCAAAACTTATTCGCAAATTCCTGTTCAAATGCAAATATCTCTTCTAGGCAATCTTCGTAATTGACATATCAAATACTTCAAATTTGACATAACATTTTGTCCTTCAGGAGGGGCAACCATCCGCGATCCATATCAAGCAAACCCATAGATATGCATTCTTCACCAGACAGCATGATGAAAGCAGATTCCTTTGATTTTTGTTTCCTGCTATTACTCTCTTTCGTCATAATTTTAGTGTGGTTCCATTCTACTGTGTGATCTCCATCGGTAGTAAGAATGTGTTTTGATAATATAGAATCACCTATCTGTCTGTTCTTGATGTACACCTTGTGTTCTCTCTTTCGCACTTCCAATGACCGAGACTTTTCACCGATATATTTGTGACCACACGAACAAGGAACTTGGTAAATACAATTTTATTCATGTTTTTCGTTTTGTTGTTTGGTTTGGTATGTGTCAGTATTGGCCTTGAAGTATTTGTTGTTTTGAATGTTGTTCTAACTTTATACGTGTTGCCGACCCGTTTTATCTTTCCAGACAAACGAGTGACATGAAGTTTAATGTTTGATACAGGTTGTCTATTTTGTGTAGGTTGTATGTCTTCATTTTGGACTGTGTTCGGATTTTCAATTTCTATCAAAGTTTTTTCTCTGGATATCCATTTTCTTTCAATACTGATTTTATGAAATTTATCTCACTATGATTTATTCTTGTGAGTTACATACAATTCTTGTTCTATCCTAAAGACATTTTACTATACCTTTCTTGACACTTGTGTGGTGCTTTGAAGTGTAGTGAAGATATTGGTATGTGCTTTCTTTTGATATAAACTCTCATCTACATGGCGTGTCGATTTCTTTATCATAACATCTAGAAACGAAAGTTCATTTTTATTTTCTGATTCTAATGTGAATTTAATTGTTGATTTTTTTTTTATTTAACTCAGACAGTGGAAAACTAGAGCAAACATCACCCGGTATTCACGAAACAAGAAAGCCTTTTATTCGACCCGTCATAGTCGAAAACTCCATGCACACCCTCCTCTTGTTGACACGGGCCTTGTTTGAGTTCAAACATCGAACGTTTTTTCCTCTCAAAATGTGACATCGCCTAATTGAACCCTTCTCCTCGGGAAGTTTTCTAATTATTGGCCTTCTCGCCGCCACCGTACAACCCCAATCAAGGGGATGAAACGACCGGTCGAGTGCGATGGATTCACGATTTGTTCTAGTAAACAAGTGAACTGACCGACGATGTGTGATAAATGAGATTTTTTTTGTGGAGTTGAAATGGGAAAGTTGTGAGGGGAAACACAATAACACGATTAGCTGTTGATGTAGTTATCTGAATATAAATGGGTCACCATTTTTAACAAAAGAGTCGAGATATCTGATTCCACGTTCGTCACATTGGTCAAGGGGGGGTTTGATACGATTTTTAACACTGCGACTCCAACCTTCTGGGAAGGTTGGGCCAACCCTTACGAATTCAAATGAAATAAGGAGTCGAGTCATACCTTCATCTGAAAGGCATTCAATCCTCTAACAATTGATATCTCATTCGTGAAATTCGGTCAGATAGTTTCCAGGATGAGTATAATAATAATAATGGTTTTATTGGTTCTTAAAACAAGTTTACAGCAAGAAGTGTATGGGGGTAACAATAAAAATAAAGAATTATAATATTACAATAGTTTCATCAATTACAATTCATAGTCAACGAGCCTGAAAAAGTAGTGTAGTAATACAATTCAGAGAATATAAAAATACTGCAGTTACTCGCTCAAAATGAATGCTCGTTGTTGAGAATATTCCAAATGTACAGTCATCGTAATGACCTCATTATGATACATATTTTTCATTACGATACAGATTTTCAATCCGTTTCATAATGGACCTCATTATGGAAATAAAGGTGTATTATTATCGGTTATAATTGCACGAGTGCATAAAAATTACCGATAATTTTGAAAGAAAGCGTGATATCTAAAAATTGCAAGTTTATTTTCATATTTTGGCGAAAGTGCCCGAGTCCGAAGGACGAGGGCTCTTTCACAAAATATGAAAATAACCGAATGCAATTTGTATAAGATATCACGCTTGAATGCAAAATTATCTGGTCACGAATCTGGTCATTTTTATGCACGATTGTAATTCATTGGAATATTTCACGAATAAAGAAATTCTCAAGGAAATGATATTTTTTGTTCATTCATACTTTCCTCTATCAATTGTATGGATAACTCACCTAAACGCGAAATGTTTTTCTATTTTTGAAGTCTATCTGACATTTATTTGTGTTGTTTACTGACGTCTAGCGATACGGTTTCAAATTTGTTGTTATGGTGACTTGATACAATGCAATTACCGCTGTAAGTTTTCGATAATTGCATTCTCTCATGGGACATTTTATATATGAGGGAAATATTCGTACGAATGTAGAAAAACGCAATTTGCTCAGCGAAAATAGTGACAGGAAAGTATAAATATAACTTTTGACTGTTAAGTTATGAGTTGTCAATTGATGAATCAGGAGAAAAAATATTAGAATCGTTCAAAAACACCATAACTATCACATACGTGTTGTACTGCCAATCTCAAACAATAATTATTGTAGCTGTTGTTTTGCTTGTAATCATGCAAGGTTTTCGAGTTGCATGAATCTTTTTTGGTTCGATAAGTTGCAGCGATCTAGTGAATTCGTAGTCGAGAACTAAAAATATGTAATGGCACCGTTGTGAAGGATGGTAATTTTGAAAAATTCCATTATTTTTCGACACTAAAGAATTCAAGTGAAGTAATAAGGTGAATTTATCACAATTACATTCATTTCGCTAATTACATTCAAAATAATTCATCATTTGTGATAATATAGGCGTTTATCTTGGTAAAATCCAGTGATATTTTATAATATTGACGATGCAAACTGACAGAAAGATAACATTTCAGGCAGCGATAAGTTGCCGCGAGAAATTGCATCTTCAAAACAGGGTGTTAAGGAGGTTCGATACTTACAGACATATGCACAGAACCGAATGAAACTTGGTATACAAGTTACCCAATGAATATAGATTATTGTACGATTTTTTTTAATATTTCTTACCGAATGATTTTTTGAGTAAATGGTTGTTGAAATCCGGTATTTTAACATGGGCTCTTATGAGAGAAGTCCAATTTCTCATACATTTTTCGTGACTGCAGATTGAAAAATGCAGGAAACAAAATGAATTTAGCATGAGTGGATAGCCCAACAATCAACGATCATTTTCCACCCAATTTGATTTTACCTTGCCGATCATTTTAAAGAATAATTAATGAAATTATGAGAAAAGTGTAGGTGATTCGAAAGTGTTGGCAACAGCGCTACGCTCAAACCGAACAGCTGCTCGGCGGTGCGAATAACCAGGGCCGGCGCTAGGGGTCAGGTACGTGAGTCGGTCGCCTCGGGGCGGCATTTTAAGCCCAAAGCAAAAGAGAAGAGGAAAATGGAGAAACACCAATATGTAAAATATATTATTATACTTCATATTATGGTGGGAATAATAATGATGAATCGGGACATCCGAAATGTTTTTCAGTTTTTATTGAATTACAAAGCGAGCCGCCTCTATTAGAACATTATTTCTTTCATTATCGGTCAGGCGCTGTACCTATTGCAGCTACACCCTGCACCTGTTTCATTGCATCACTGCCGATTTTTTGTTATCATCAAACATTACGTTCGAGTTCAAGATGCACTGTAGTCTTTTTAAATTCAGAAACCACACATAGAGCACAAAGAGTTTGGATTAATCCAAATGCGCAATCACCATTACAATAGGATTATGGCAAATATTCAATGGAGAACTACTACTTCCAGAGATAATACCCCGACGGTCACTTAATTACAACTGATGAATATTCAGAATATCTGTTTCTAAGAAGTTTCTACAGACCTCGCAATTTGCAAATGCTTTGACCTTGACATTTGAGGCAGAGAAATTATCTGTATACTGGTTTTGGTGTCGTTGACCATCGTCAGTACAGGGTAGATTCTCACAGACGATGATAATCGTCTGTGTTCTACCGAAAATAATAATGAGAATAAAACCAATGAGAGAAATGGGCACGCAATGGGTGAAGCTCATTACACAGTGCTATCTTATAACCAGATGCACACTCATCAGTTGTTTTTCAATAGCCGTCGGGATATTATCTCGCAAAGTAGTTGTTTTCTGTTGAATATTTGCTAATTTGCCATAATAATATTTTATTGTTGTTCTTTCGGAATTCTTTCAGTTTATTTTGTGTTTTCAAGGTCAAAAACCATTTATTTTTTGTCAATCATTTTGTTTTTCGTAACGGAATGTTAATCTTTCTTCTGCGAATATCATTTCTGTGAGTTCTCTTCTGACTTGAGACGCAGCGTTGTAAATAGAAATTGTCGACATCAATCAACATTAATGAGATGTGAATATTTTTTAGAAAGAAGAAAATGTAATTAAAACAAGTGATAGGTTCAAACTTTTCATCGATTAATACTTCGTGACGGATTTTTCCCTGTTGTCACTTTCAGGCATTTTTGACAGCGTAGGCAGAAAATAGATGCTAGACCATGATGAGTTTCTCCTTCGATAATTTGTAATAATAAAAATTCTTTGCAATGTAGGCATTGCATTTGCTGGGCCATGTATTTCAGCGAGACAATCCTGCTACCTCATTCATGACACGTTGTTGCATTGCGCGGTGCACTTTTTCTTTAACAAATTTGCCTTTCCAGCGAAAACTATTTTCAGTATTCTCAGACATATTCATTTACTACGCGATACGCGAATAAACGTTTTTGAATTGTAACACTGACGCTACAAAAACAGCCGCATCTGCTCTCAGACTGGGCGCCGGACAGCGTTGCCAGATATTTTCTCGCCAGCTCGCGCTCTGTTACTCTGTCCTTCTTTTTCACCCCCCACCAAGTCCCGACTATCGAACCTCCTTAATATGCAAGATGCATGTATATTCGTGATGAACTGACTTCTATACCAGTACAATGTTAATGTTTTCGTCAAAAACGCTAGACCTACGGCTCACTTTATAATGACATCCAGAAAAATACACATTTCTGAAATTTGTTTACAGATGGCGCCAAGCGGAAACTCTAGACATATGATATTATGAATTCTGACGAAATTTCTATCAAAATTCATAAAAGTTCTCACTATTTCGTGCTGAAATTTTTCAGATAATTTGATGAGATTCTTCGAAATATCGGTATCGCCGTGAGGACTAGTGGAGTTGGACCACAGAGATAGAAAAATGGTTCGTCAATATAGCGTTTTAAGCATTAGAGTGTTGAATTCGAAATGAATTGGATAATCCATAGTTCAGATCAACATGAGTAGTTTCAATTCATTAGGAAGAGTGCTGTAGTGCAGAATATTATAGCTTTATACAAAGAAACCGCACTTGACCCGACAGAACTTTTAATCCATGATCTTGACTTTTTGTTATTGCATCCTTTTACTGGGATGTCACTAATGCTGGAACTGGGAGTATATATGTTGAACTGGGAAATGCTGAGAAGCAATTAGCAAATATCACAAATATAACTTCTACAAATGCAAACACTGAGCAAGATGAACTTTGTTTCTATCATCGTCAGAAAAATCAGGTGTTATGATCAATTGAGCTTGATTGAGAACCTATATGTACTGAATGTTTCGTACCAGTCATCGGAACTTGATATACATGAATAGATTTATATATATATATATATATATATATATATATATATATATATATATTTATATATATATATATATATATATATATATATATATATAATATATATACATATATATAATATATATCTTGGACTATACATTGATGATGAATTATCATGGGAACAACATATTATCAAAATTTGTAAAAAAATTTCTCCAGTGATAGGTGTTCTCGGAAGATCAGCAAAATTTATTGGTATCAGGTATCGCAAACTACTCTATTACACTCTGGTTCACAGTCAACACTCATATCTTACGATAATTTGGGGAAATGCTTACAATAGCAACTTACAACCATTGAGAGTGCGGCAAAATAGAGCTATCAAGAAGATATTTGAATTTCCAGTTCGTCATCCAACAATTAACCTCTATTTTCCTAGCCGTATCCTTGATGTAAACTCTATCTACATATTCCAAGTCTGTTCTTTCATTCATGACTGCAGATATTCGAATATTCATTCAAATTTACAATTGACCTAAAACAGGAACATCCATGATCACAAAACAAGAATCCTGAACTACATGAGGACAACATTGGCCAAGACTTCCATGGGACAAAAGTCAATTTTATGTGATGGACTCAAACTCTACAATAAACTTCCTTAAGATATCAAGACTCTAAAAATGAAGCCATTCAAGTTCAAACTTGAAAATTTGATATTTAACAATTTCTTCTATGTCTCAATTTTATTCTATTCGTTTCACATGTTACCTTTCATTCAAAGTGCCCACATAGCTTTTGGCTCTGGGCAACAATTTGTTACTAATTCCTTATTGTAAATTGTTCTTAAAAAAATTGGATATATAATTATGATTATTATAGATGATTGATTATTTTGTACACAAATAATACAACAGCGTTTGATATCTATGAATGGAACAGTATTCAGAACAACACTTGAATTGAATACTAACAAACTTGAAACAATTAATAATTTAGAGCAACGGTAGATTAACGACAGATAACTGAAACTACGGTAGAGAATTGAACTGGAGACGACAAATAGCTGGTTGAGAAGAACATTAAAATTATGGAAAACTTCGAGCACAATTCGAATAAATTTGAATGCAAATGAGATGACGGAATTCGATCCTTGCACCATCTACTGGAAATCGCAGTAAATTCCCTGGATATTATAGCCTGTTTCGACGATGCAAGTTTGTCGCTAGAACTTCAGAAAATTGTATGTGTTCATGCAAGTTTTTCTATGGTGAATTTGTTGTCGCAAACCAGAAATATGTGGTGGCATCATTGTAAACAATATTTATTTTGATCATTTCAATTATTTTTCGAGACTTGAGGAATCAAGTTGAGTAATAAGGTGATTTAATCACAATATCAATTATTAGAAATGAATGAAATTATAAATCAGTTGTGATAATGTGGACGTTCATCTTGGTAACATTCAGTGCTATTTTTCAATATTGGCAATGCAAACTGAGCTAGATGATATATCTCGCAGCGACAAGTCGCCGCGAGAAGTTGCAGCGACAAAATTGCATCGTCGAAACGGGATGTTACTGATCATGTCTAGAGTTTTTAACGAAACAATATCGAATCGGATATCACACCAGGAATATTCGCATCTTGCACGAACGATTTGCTGAGCTTATTTCTTGTATGACGCATAGTTGTCAAGACGACAAAGCTCATCATACATTATTGTTCTTGACAGGTATCCTGTTTCATGATCAGTTCCCGAACTCGCACACAATATCACTTTCATCTTGGACTATCGATTTCCAAATATTGAATTCCAGTGGCGCCCCTGAAGTACGACCAAAAAAAAACAAACTTGCCAGCTATTCAGATCGACTGAAGCGAACCCACATTTCACTCGCTTCGCCTCCCATGTTACCAATCGAAAATGTTATGAACCCACTGACGGACCAAAAAGCAATAATTCATCGAGCACTCCGCGTAAAGGAACCAGAAATATTCCACAAAGTAGTTGCCGCAATAATGCAGTTCACGGACAGACGTTCATAAATCCTTTGGCGAGGATTCAAAGTACTGTAACTCCATTCCCTTTCAGTGGAATGTGCGGGATGCAGTCAGTCGGATTGGTTTTCTCGAAGGATTACTAACGGCAGCTTCACACAACACAATGGACGGGTTAGTTCAGGAAATAAAGCATTTTGGCTCGCAATTTTTCCGTCCACCATGGATTTACCTGAAATTTCCACGGAAGGTAGGGAATAGTTCAAGGATCATTTTCTATATCATGCCGCTGTACGCTGGAGCCTTGGGGGTGGTTGCCACCCCATCACGGTGGTGTTTTTTTTTACATTTTAAATGTAGGAATCGACGGAAAAAGTAATTCTAAGAAAAAAATGTTAGAAACGATTTTTTCGTGAAAGTAATATTTTTTGAGTTATTCGAAGTTGAAAGTAACAGTTTTGCGACGAAAAATCGACTGTTTCGAATGGTTTCTTGCAAATAACTCTAAAACTATGCATTTCATCGAAAAAAGTGTGGAAAGGCAAATTGTAGATTTTGAAAAAACGAAAACAATGCTTTCTTTATAATTCTTCTACGACACATACGAACTGTGATACAGCGAATTAATGCTTAGCATTTTTCGTCGAATGTATAAACTGGAAGATTTATAGCAAAATAACGAGAAAAAATTGCATTTTTAAGGCTCATAGAACCTTTTCTGAAATATTCAATAGGAGTTTTCAAACAGATGAAAAAAATGTTTTCCTAGCATGAAAATTACCCGACTTATGATCAAAATAAGATCGGTACTCGATTTTTCTACGAAAAAATCTGTGAAAACAACCCCCAAAGTACCTTCTAACTGAAATTGATCGCCACCCTTCTGTGATTCTCTTTATATATGTACTTCTAATACACCCACGAAGTATAACCAATTTAAAATGCCTAATTTCAGAAAAATTGGAGTTTGAAGAGAAAACGATTTTTTTTCAATTTTGTGTTTTCACCCCTTTTCTTGAAAATATCTCTCAAAATACTGAACATACGAAAGAAACGATATGGTACTAAATTGTAGCTTTTTTAATGATAGAAATTTTCCTGTGTGTAGATTTTTCATAAAGTGAATATTCGGCGAGATATAGCCGTTTAACACCTACATTTACGATAAAACATCACCTTAGTCAAGCGCTTTAAACTCTCCCCATTTAAAAATTAAGGGATCTCAAGTGATTTTATTCACAAAGTCTTATAGCTCTTGAGAAGCTCTACTAAAGCTAAAATCGTTTCTGAAAAAAATTTCTATCACCTAAAATGAAGGAGCTTTGCTTAAACCGATCATTTTTTTTTTTTTTTGAAACACCCGCTTCGGAGCGTAGTAATCTACATAACCGATATATTCGGCCGTTATACGTTATAATATGTTCCACTTTTTCCATTCATATCGGAAGACAGAGAAGAAGAAAAATCTGCTCGCGTGTGTGAGTGTATATTTCGTTGATCTCTCACCAGTGTATTCTAAAGTTCGAAGACATTATAAAAATATTAATGTTTTCAAGGGTAGTTTATAACAAAGGTATGTTGAAAGATTATGAAATTTTATCCTGAAGCATGAAACAATTATTATTCAACTATTTTTCCCATATTTAGGTTTTTAATGTTATTTTATAATTTTTGACAATAAGGGGTAGTTTTCACCCCTAAAAAACGAAAAGCGTACAACGGCACAATATAGAAAATGAACTAGAGGGTGTATCAAGCCTAATCCCAAATTTCTGTACAAATCGGTGCTGGACGAAAAAATTGCGAGTTTTTACCATTTTTTTAGCTCCATTTTCTGAACTAGACGGAAATATAATCTCTCAAAACGCCGATTTCGATTTCTTGGGAGTTAGGGAACATACTTCACAGTTAATTTTGAAGTAAATTGTTTTGAATTTTCATTCACATGAAATGAAAGCCCTATTCGCAATAGAAAATAAGCGATGCGCCCCCTATCGACTTTTGCGAGAACACTCAATGGTAAGATCACCATACTCTGGTTTGCATATGTTTATATGGGAATGTTGTGTTGACTCTTCAGCCATTTTGGATTTTAATGATTTTTGTGTGTGTTGGAGCTTTAATAGCGATTGTGAAGATTTTCTAGAAGTTTGGAAATATTCTCGGAAATATTCCAGTGAAATAATTGGAAGGTTTGCTGCTTTTCATTTATTGTGAGCGTATAATGACTTTTTGTTACTTCCTAGTTCTGGATATGAGCCAGTTAACCTTTGAAACAATCTCTACGGTATGGGTGATAATGTATAATTTAGTGTGTAATGCATAGCTCGAGGCATAATTCTTTATAATTCTTCTACGACACATACGAACTGTGATACAGCGAATTAATGCTTAGCATTTTTCGTCGAATGTATAAACTGGAAGATTTATAGCAAAATAACGAGAAAAAATTGCATTTTTAAGGCTCATAGAACCTTTTCTGAAATATTCAATAGGAGTTTTCACACATATGAAAGAAATGTTTTCCTAACATGAAAATTACCCGACTTATGATCAAAATAAGATCGGTACTAGCTTTTTCTACGAAATAATCTGTGAAAACAACCCCCAAAGTACCTCCTAACTAAAATTGATCGCCACCCTTCCGTGATTCTCTTTATATATGTACTTTTAATACACCCACGAAGTATAACCAATTTAAAATGCCTAATTTCAGAAAAATTGGAGTTTGAAGAGAAAACGATTTTTTTTCAATTTTGTGTTTTCACCCCTTTTCTTGAAAATATCTCTCAAAATACTAAATATACGAAAGAAACGATATGGTACTAAATTGTAGCTTTTTTAATGATAGAAATTTTCCTGTGTGTAGATTTTTCATAAAGTGAATATTGGGCGAAATATAGCCGTTTAACACCTACATTTACGATCGAACATCACCTTAGTCAAGCGCTTTGAACTCTTCCCATTCAAAAATCAAGAGATCTTAAGTAATTTTATTCCCATAGTGTTATAGCTCTTGAGAAACTCTACAAAATCGTTTCTGAAAAAAATTTCTACCACCTGAAATGAAGGAGCTATGCTTATAAAACCGTTCAATTTTTTTGAGAAATTTGAATTACCCCCTTCGGAGCGTACATAACCGGTATATTTGTCCGTTATACGTTATATGTTCTACTTTTTCCATTCATATTGGAAGACAGAGAAGAAGAAACATCTGCTCGCGTGTGTGAGTGTATATTTCGTTGATTTTTCACCAGTTTATTAAGAAGTTCGAAGACATATTATAAAATTTTCAAGATAGATAGATAGATAGATAGATAGATATTCATTGTTTCTAAGAATACAATATTCTTGTAACAAGTGTTTGGTTCATATGCTAAAGAACGCCTTAAAAAGAAGAACAACAAAAAAAGATATAACCTATTCGTTAATGATAAAAGAACGGAGCTTCAAAATGTTCATAACGCAATTAGATATAGCAGTGATGATTTCAGGCGTAGCTATTTCTAGCAGGTCAGCCAACTCGTGTATGGTGTTTGCGTACAACCTCAACTGTCCTCTGACCTCATCGTAGATGGGACATTTAAATATCAAGTGGTCTATAGTCTCAGCCTCTAATAAATTACATATCGAGCATATTTCCTGTGTGTTGATAACGTAGGAGCAGTTCCCAAAGAAAAATTTTACAGACATTTTTCCACAACAGCGCAATTGAGCAAATATTCTTGTAATGGCCATCGGCGTACTGAGCTTTAAATAAAATAGTCCATTAGTATTGGTAAACGCGTTGTAGAATAGTGAGAAAGTGGACTGTTCTAATCGAAGAATATCCTCTCTTTGCAAATATGTTTGGTACGAATCCAAGAATTGTTTTTGTTTGCTTCTTCCAGAGATAAGAGAAGGGTTATCACATAGATCATATCTTTCCACCCTCTCGAAATATTCTCTAATTTGGCGTATCCAATTGTACTTAGTTGGAAGATTCGTGATGGACTGCAACCTTTCGTAGCAAAATTTTGGCCGGGCATATTATGAAGTTTCGTTATCCAAGATAAGACATTTTTAATAACGATAAAACTTAGTTCAATGGTGTTAGTTTCAAGCCTCACGATAAAATCCGGTGTGTTTTTTGAAAGGCACAGAAGGCGTTTAAAGAACATTACTTGTATTCTTTCGATTACCTCAGTATATCTGAGACCCCAAACTGCCACACAGTATGAGAGGGATGAAATTATTACGGAATTATACAATTGAATTCTAGCGTCCCAGGAACGCAGTTTAGCGCTAGCCATAAGACTTGTTACTGCCCCTAAGGCTTGTTTAGTTTTACTAACGGTGATCCTCGCCATTTCTGAGAAAAGTGCAGATGAAGAAAAAACCACTCCAAGATATGTGAAACTATTCACTACCTCCAAGGTTTGGGCATTATAAAAGAAATTATATTTTTTATGTGCAGAATAACCCCCTTTGGAGCATATTAGTATTTTACTTTTTGCTGTATTAACTGTTAAGCAGTTTTCACGACAGTAATCTGCTAACACATTTAAACTTTTTTGCAAACCGCTTTGTGTATCGCTAATAATGACTAGGTCATCTGCATATAACAGCAGAAGTAGTTCCTCTATCCCGTTGATGTTTACTCCTCTGCAACCTTTTTCCTGAAAGTATGTCAAAATATCTGAAATGAAAATGGAAAACAACGTTGGGCTCAGCGATTCACTTTGTAATACGCCGGTTGTAATTTCAAACTCTTTTGTGTACTGGTTATCACATTTAATCCTCATATTGGCTTTGTCATATATGTTTTTCAGAATTCTTATATATTTAGAGCTAACCCCCAAGTGATATAATTTGTGCCATAGTAGATTATGTTCTATAGAGTCAAACGCCCCCTTAAAGTCTACAAATGCTAGAAATACCTTCCTACCTTTTAATCTCAAATTGATTTGAATAACCGAACTCAACACGAAAGTATTGTCTATGCAACCACGTTCCTGTCTGAAACCCGACTGACATTCAGGAATTATGTTATTCTCCTCGCACCAAATTGTCATTCTCTCGAGTAGTAAGGAGGTGAATATTTTGACAGGAGTGTTAAGGAGTGCTATTCCTCTATAATTGGCAGGATCATCCTTGGCTCCTTTTTTATGAAGCATTGTCAAAATTGCTGTTGACCACGCCGATGGCACTTCTTCACGCTCTAGTATATTATTGTACAAATTTAAAAGGTATAACAACCAATTTTGTGGCAGGTTTTTAATGAATTCATAGGTTATTCCATCTGACCCAGGCGCCTTATTATTTTTGCATTTACACAAGCAGGAATAGAGTTCATTGAGGTTGAACGGTTCTTCTAGAAAATTATTACCAGCATCAAAAAAGTTTAGATTGATTGCGTTTCTGGCTGTTGATATTGCACTGTAATAGGTTTCCCATTGTTGAGTTGTAATTGGAGATGTGTTATCTCGACGTTTGAAAGATTTAATAGCCTTCCAAAAACTTGGTTGATCCCGAGTATTACTCAAAGTTGCAAGTATATTATTCTCATAGTATGATTTTTTTAATCGAATTATTCTTTTATACTCCATTTTCATATGAAGATATTCAGCCTTATACTGCGCAGTGAAACCATTTCGCTTGCAATTCTGCAGGGCACTTCTAACCCTTCTTTTCGAATTAGTGCACTCGAGGTCAAACCAAGGCTTTTGGCGTGGGTTAGAACGTGATCCTTTTTTGATTTGAATCATATTACAATTTTCTGCAGTCTCCCAAACGGTGGTACACAAATTTATATAGTTACTTTCGATACTATTAAGAACTCCAACATTTGGGGAGAATTGCATAGAATTTTTGTAGAGGAGTAGAAGGTCATCGTTCCATTGCAATATTTTTTTCTCTGTAGTATTTACACATGCTTTGGTATCAGAATTGACAGGGACTGTTTCAAAACTAAGCAGGAGAGGGAAATGGCTTGAGAGTGATACATGTGTGAGCACACATAAATCATGGATGCAGCCGAGATTATCATTATTGCAAAATGCGAGGTCAATAACACTATTACCATTTGCATTCATAAAGGTGAAGTGGGCTGGCCTATCAGAACGAACACTGCCGTTTAGTAGCGAAAAATTATTAGAAAATAAAAAATCAATGAGCTCCCTTCCTTTACCATTGACTACCTTATCATAACTCAACATAGAAGTAAAGAGATTTGTGTTTTCAACAATGTAATCTGGAATTGATGCAATATTTCCTATTCTACAGTTGAAGTCCCCCAAAATAAAAAATGGGATGTTGGGAAATGATTCAGTGATTTCCGTTAAAGACAATTGGAATAAATCTAGAATTTCATCAAGAGGTAACGATGGTTTGAAATACACAGAACATATTATGAATTTCAAATCCTCACATACAAATGAGCATATCAACCACCATGGTGAAGAGTCTAACATTTTAAGCTTATAGTTTTTTTATATATAATTGCTATGCCACCGCTTGCTCGTCCATGCGTTTTTTCTTTTGTAGCAGGAACACATACGATGTTATAGGTTGTATGAAGGGGCGGTGGTAGAATTATGTCGTTCACTTGCCACGTTTCACTTATGCATAAACAGTCAAACTTATGAGGATATAGATCATCAAGCGAAAGTGAAAAATTTTTCATACCTTCAACATTCCAGAAAATTATTTTTCCATTCCGTAAAATGGGCGAATTTATGTTTTTTTTATTGCCTTGGATGGGTTTTTTGGGGAATTTTCTTCCTCTCGTCCTCGCTTGCTAGTAGTTTGGGTATTCGGAGGTTTCACAATTCTTGGCACCCCATCGTAAAATTTTATTCTGAGATTTTCCTCACCTCCAGACCTGCGCACATTTAATTCACCGTACAGTTGCTTCAGTTCCTGTTGCTGCATTGGGGTCACATCATTCTTGATTATTACGTTTGGGAAAGTATTTTTTGGAATTTTTGACTTATTCTTTAGGACACAGACAGCTTCGTCAGGTGATGCAAGTTCTACTTTCAAAGGTCTAATTCTGTTTGGTTGAGGTTTACCTAACCGAAAAACGTTCCTCACACTAACGATTTTGGGATGGGAAATATTTTGTATCATGATTTTGGCCGTTTCTTGATCATCCGTTTCGCTTTCTTCAAGGCCATGGATAATTATGTTTCTGGCCCGATTCATGCGCATGTTTATCTCCTGATAAATGTTTCCATTGGGGTCTAATGAATACTGGAGTTTGTTTTCCAAAGCTGCAACTTTTCCGTGTAATTCCAGGTTATCTTGTTCTAAAGTTTTGATTGACTTCAAACAAGTATCCAGCTTATCAGACTGACTGACGATTAAACCTCTCAAATCATTAACACTTTGGGTTAGATTTGCTAATTGTTCCATTACCATCCTTAATGCATTGTGCACACATGAAATACGGAAGTGTAGAGGAATCCAGTTCGCCCAACACGCTCTAGATAATGACCACAAAATAGGTGGAAGCATTTTCAAACTAATCAAGAATGTGCATGATACAAGACAACCCGATGCATGTGGAAGTCTAGAAATAGCAAAATGTTAAAACGGCATGAATGGTGACAAGGAAACTATTCCTTTCAGCCCGCTTTTCAATTTATTGTTGAGAAAGTAATCAGAATTATCAATAATAACTGATGACGGACCAACGAATCTGGCAGATAGTCACTGCACTAGTTCATTGTCGAGAAATTAGAATAATTAACAGTAACAAAGTCCGTAACGAAAAAAAACTTCAGGTATATAAACAAGTAACCCTAACTTTAGATTCAGTATCAATTTTATTCTCCTGAAGAAGAAAAAAGATTGGCATCTTAAAAAAAAAAAAAAGCTAATGCTAATCTTTTTAGCGAAACGCGCGTCGAGTGCAAAAAATATCAGTTTGGTGTTATGGTAATTGATATCTAGGAAATATTTCAACTTCCACACCAAAGACTCCAATTTCATCGTTTAGTTGTCAGACAGATCAGAATTGTGACGTTTCAGGAAGGTTCCTGGTAACCAAGTATTTTGTTGTTTGTGATCGGTGAAATTCATATCCTACTTTACACGGATATGAAATCATAATGATTCAGTTGACTAGAGTCGCCTAGTTATCAGTTTAGTGAACTATGAAGAAATGAGCATATTTACGGGTGGGAGTAAAAAAACTACTATTGTTGTTGAATATTTCCCTCATATATAAAATGTCCCATAAGAGCAATGCAATTATCGAAAACTTACAGACAATGCAATTACCGCTGTATGTTTTTGATACAATGCATTTACCTCTGTAAGTTTCCGATAATTGCATTGCTCTTATGGGACATTTTATATATGAGAAAAATATTCACTGTAATGGTGGATATTTCCCACTCAGTGGGAAATCTTTCGTTTCGAACGTATGGAAGCGATGAGAGAAGTAAGAAATTGCATTGCATTTTTCTCCTTTGGTATGTATATATTTGTTCCTGTTACCTACAAGTAGACCTTGTGATTGTCTTTTTCATTATGTCCTCACATTTGAGAGCAACTGCAGAAAGTTGTGAAACTATGTTCGGCTAGGTATTCGTCGTAGTCATCATGTTGAATACGATTTGTTGCTATAACAGTTTTGTTGATATAAATGTAACAGTTGTCATAAGCTGTCACTTTTTTACCCTTTTGAGTTGATCCTGGGTTTAGGAAATGAGTTCAAGGGCCAGTTGCACCGCTTCAACTCAGCAGAGATTCAACTAAGCTTGGCTCAATCGTTAAGGAACAAGGGAGCTGATTGGCAAATCCATAGCAACAAAGCCTGGCTTAGATGAAGCACAACTTGAAAAAGGCGGTGCAACTGGCCCTCAGCGTAGTTGATCTGTCAAAATATCCCACTAAAGAGGCAACATTGATTTCACTGCATCTCGTTCCTAATGAACCAAGAAGAAAAAGGTTTTCTTTCAGCAGGAGACACAGTCCAATTTTTTTTCAGGGGACCGAAATGCAGTTCTCTCATGATAATATATTCAATTTAAACAATTAACTTTCGTATATTGAAATTCATTTAAGTCATTGAGATACACTTTATGAAATTCCTTGGTCAACTAGTCAGGACATATCTCTGTTTTTTTCGTAGCACTGAAGATAACGAACTATGTCAGTATCATTAATGACCCAATTAACGAAAATATTTCAGTAAGTCCTGATGATTCAGCATCAGGCAAAACTTGAAACTTCTGAACCTCTACACGAACCATCGTTATTTTGAATCGTTGAAATACATAATCGATACAATCAGCAAGGTCCACACATCACTTTGACATTCAACAAACTTCTCTGAACACAACTCACAACCGAGTAAGTTTTCATTCAGAGGAGAGAGATAGATGTTTTACTTTCAAAGGGCAATTTTACCCATCAGAACTTCTCGATTTCGATGGCATTTGAAACATTCGATATTGTCGATTGGTACAGCATTACAAGACGGGGAACATACTACTCATCTCGAATCATGCCGACGCCCTCAAATTTACTTGTGAACAGAGATATAGTGGAGCGCCCTAAGATTTATACCTCGGAATCCAGGTCAGGTCAATGGATTTTCATAAAAGCAGTTGGACTGCATTGTTGAAAACTCAAATAAAAATGGTGAAAAACAAAAAATGTGCTATATTGATTACAAAAACTAAAGATTCATACCTAATTGAAATATTTGCATGGTGTATTCAATGTCAATTCATATTCCGAAAAAAAAAGGGTTACAGCAGAAAAAAATATTATTGTAAACTATATGCAGTGGCTTTCTCAAAAGTCCTCCCCCATGTAATTTTTTGAAGGTTAATTATTGATGCATGATTACTATATATAGTTTAGAGTGAAACTGACGGATGAAAATTCCAACATGGCGACTGTGCGTCATCTGGGAAAAAAAGAATGGAAAGGTTGGACTTGTGACTTATGCTTTTGAAGCTGCTGACGAATACCGTACAACCCCCAAATATTGACTCAATATTGTTACGAATCTCCTAGCGCCGGCCCTGACTATCGTTAACGCAGTGGTCAAAGAGCGAACGTCATTTTTCTAGGAACTGTTGATCCGCGTGGAGAATTCGAAACACTTCATCGAGGCCCCTCTCGAAGATTCTCGATAGGCGTATGCAGGTATATAAGCAGACGCTTCATCGCGGAGGAGTTAGTTATTCAGAGAGAGAGAGTTTAGCTGAGTTATTCAGAGCTAAGTGGAGCGAGTTTAGCAGAGAGTAAATCAGAGTTTCTAGCTTAGTGCTGCTAGTGGAGAGAGCTGTGGGATTCCTGAGTGCGGAGGTCGAAGTGTAGAGAATTTCTTTTACAGAGTGTTTCAGTACCGAGCGTTGGAAAGTTAGCGGAGCAATTCAAGCAACTGTATTGTATTGTGTTCTTATAGAGAGTTTTAATAAAAGTTGTCTAGTGTTGTTTGGAGTTTTAATAAGCGAATACAAGTATATAATGTAACAATATTTCTACCGAATACAAAATAGAGGAACATTTAATAATTGCATTGAGTTGACTCGTTCAAAAAATGAGAGGGGCGAAAATATCAAAAAAGCCACTTTATATAGTCAATATTGATGATTTTTTTGCTGTTACTCATTTTTATCTGCGAAAATGAATCAATTCATATTAAAGTTACTATGCAAATATCATTTATCAGACATAATTTTCTGCCTTCAACATTTTTGCCTTGTCGATCTTATTTTTTCAGTAAATTGTGGTTGAAATTCGTTTTAAATAAGATCGAATATTTTTGGTTTTTTATTTTTTATTGGACCTTTCAACAATGCAGTCCAACAGTTTTCATGAAGATTCATTGACCTGCCCTGGATTTCGAGATTTTACAATTTTACTCCTTACGGCACTTCAATAATAATATTGATAGAATTTGCGTTACAATATTCCAATTTCCAACAGATGGCTGAAGATTCTCGTTCTAGTCCGTTACTTGAAACTAGTATTTTTCATTCATGAATTTTCATTTCCATTATCAGTATCAAGTTTTCAGGTATCGCAAATTTTTATTGAATTTTTCAATAGGGCGTTCCATTTCTGAATTTCACAAACCTTTTCCCGTTCAAACGTAAGTTATTCAGATCGGATGCTTCCGTTTGAATATGCTTTCAATATAGCGTATTACTACCTTCTTTACTCTAGGGCGACTCCTTATTCATTGGTATTCCATATAGAATTGAAGCAACAAGAAATTTCATAAATATTCAAACCACGAACCACTTATTATAAAATTCTGCGATTATGCTGGAAACACATTGAAAATGGAAATTTTCGCCGGTGAAGCGAGGTCTGCAGTAATATAGTGGAATAGAGGATAGTGTTGCCTTTGTGAATATTTTTTTTTACAGGGTGGGATGATATTGAATCTTGTTTGAATGTTTCTTGAGGAGGTGAAATTGTTCTGGAATCCATTGATTGGGTTTTCTGTCTCGTAAAAACGAAAAGGAAAAAGTTTTAATCTCTTATAATATCTGTTCCCTGGGCAGATTTGCAAATATACCAATTTGCCCAATGAACAGATATTATAATAACTCAAAACTTCTTCCTTTTCATTTCTAGGGGAGAGGAAACCAAAAAAAGGGATATCAGAAATATTGAATCTTGATTTTCCAATGGGATTGACCTTGAAATGAATTGGGATGACCTGTTTTAGAAATTATAATGATGATAAAATGTGAAAGATTTAATGACAAAAAAAGGGAGAATTCGTGAATAGGTGAAAACGGAAAAGAATTTAATGAAAAACCGGATGAATCAGATAAACTGATTTGGATGAAGCTTGAAGTGAGAAAAAAATTTAAAGACGAAATAATGAGAAAAATTTGTATTATATCATCTTTCGTGCAGGCCAATCTCAAACTACCTACACAGTAGGTTTTGGCTGGCACCTGTCAGAAAGCAATAACTCCCCTGGCTAATACCACGAAAGGCATTTCATTATATCTGACCCGTACCAGTGCAGGTTTCTTCACAGAAGAAAATCCTGCATATGGTTTTGGCGATGAAAATGGAGGAATTGATTTTCAAACATAGGGACGGATATACTTGCAGACCGGTTTCGGGCTAGTTGTCCACTCATCAGTACAAGGCAGTGTCATTATCAAGATAAAGCCGATGTCTTTCCATAATCAGAAACCAAAAATTTTCATTGTATCAGGCCCCGACCAAAGCTGATGCGAACAACACGATGTCTTTGCGCCATCTACCCATGGACAAGGTATTCCAAAAGCAAACCGAATTCGCCCATTCCTCCTGCGAGGAAAACGTAAAAACATTCGAGAAAGTCGATGGCATTTTTCCCCATTATGCCCATCGACTATGTCAATTTTTTTTAAGTTGAGTATAAACGAGACGGATGTTGATTCAACATAACGTAGTTTTCACTCCAAATCCTCGTTATTGTCAACGATTCCGTATCACATCGCAAGAAATCTTTGTGTTGAATGCTGAGTATCTAAGACAGTTTCCTCAAACCCATCATCAGACGATAAATGTAGAAAGAACCCTCGGAAGGAATTTTGATTGGTGGACAAGTGCATAACCATCTTGAGAGATATTGATTTTGAATATATTAATTAAATGACACGAAGTATCATTTTTCATCACGATGACAAAGCTTTTATTACATAAGTTCTTGAGAGAGATAATTACATTTCTCGAGGTTGTAGGTCGAAGTGAAGAATTTCTGGAGAGACAAATTTCGAACGTATAGGTAAAGTAATGAATATCAAATGACCTATGTGATATTGAAAAGCATTGAGCATGTCATTCATATTTCAAATATCTCGATATTTCTTGTATATGAGCTATATATCAATCTGAAATGAAGTAATTGATGATAACCAAATATATATTATATTACAAAGCGATGAACTCTCATTGTGAACTTGAAATAGTATATTGTAGCACGGAATGCATGAAATGAGTATTCCGGACGATTTGCATGCTATACTTTATCTACGACTATTGACATATAGGTTGAAGAATACAATTTTTCGAAATATTAGGTGTGGATAGATATCTCTATACTAGAAAGTTACTTAACAATAGTGACCTTGGCTGAGAAGTCATATTTTGCTAAAGATATTGTTGAAAACATACACAAATTAACAGAATAACTATTATTGGAAAATTGTTTGTCTTTATAATTTCCATTTTTTTCTTTTGTTCTATGAGATTTTTCTGATGGGTACTGTGATATTGTATTTGTTTTTTTCATTTTCTCTTCTCACTATGTGAAACTGAAGTAACCGAAGGATTTTTTTTGTGTTCACTAATCTGTAAAATTTTCAAACTCCTTGCTATACCTGTATGGTTTGAAAGCAATAAAAAGTTGATTGATTGATTGTTGATTGATTATCGTATTTGTGCACCTTCGAACCCTCAAATCATGCCGGCTGTGGGTAATGGTCGTGGGTAAAGGCCGTGGGTGAAGTGCCATCTTATGTTTCCAAATGAAACGATCAGAGTTCGGCATACTGATGGTTGCTTTTCATTTTTCAGAAAGTCGCGCTGTCCAGAGGTTCGAACAGCAGCCCTCCTATACAGAAGTCAATCCCGGCCAAGATGCATTGATAGTTTGCAAAGTATTCAACAAACGCGGATCGTGTTCGTGGCAGAAAGACAATAAGGTGAGTAACTCTGTTGTGAAATGAAGAATATATATTCGTATTTGGGTGAAATGAACCAATATCAAATTCAATGAATATTCTCCTTTCAATTTCAATATTCGTAAATTATCGCTCACTATTTGTCTCCACCAAAACTTCTGCTTGTCCATTCTGCAAATCGAACTGGCTTATATTCTGGCGAAGCTCCCTGCTCCAGCTCTCATAGATATTTATTTCCCGAAATTCCATTGAAAACTTACCGAATTTTGAGAGGAGAGAGCATTCGGTAAAGATTACTTGATATCTGAAAGCACTAAGAAAAAAAGAGAGCAAGAGAAAGAGAAAAAGTTGAAGAAAGCGTGGTTGACAATTATCAAGCAACACCATTGAAAAAATATTCTGAATATTCGAAGAAGGCAGTTCTACTGGTGATAATTTTTCCAGAATAAGGCGAAGGAAATGAAATTCAAAAATCCCCTGGTAAGAAAAAGATTACCGTCAGTTTTGACATATCAATTGAATAGGTTTATATTCAGGGTTTTTGATGCAACAAACACTGACATCGAATTGATTTTACTGAACAAATTTCCATCGAATATTTCCTCAGTTTGTTCCTATATTCAAAGATTCCTTCGATTATGCAATGGTCAATTCATATATGATAGTGAATTAGGACATAACGTGTCTTGTCAGGTATATTATTCCAATGATAGATAGATAGATAGATAGATAGATACTTCATTACCTCATTAACCACTACAATAGTGTAGGTTCGTTAGAATACAAAAAAGTCCTAATTTAAAAATGTAGGTGTAAAAGACAATACAATAACAAAAAATTACAAACATGACAAAAATTGTACATGAAATTAAATATGATTTCTGACGTTGATCAGTTTTATAAATTCTTGGATGCTATAAACAGGGTTATCAGCCAGTAGAGCCCTTCTTCATTTCCTTTGGCAGCAGATTATAAAAGTAACTCCCTGCCCATCCTGGAGTTTTTTTGTATGAGAAGTGTCTAAAACTTTACAGATGAATATTCCCTTGCTTTCTTGTTGAATAATCATACAGGTCCGAGTTTTTTGAAGTTTTTGTGAACGTCAATCGATAATTTGAATAAATATATTCTTGTTACAGTGAGAATTCTATGAACTCTGAATGTTGTTCTACATGATTCTCGATATTCAAGATTAAATATTAATCTAACAATTCTCTTCTGTATAAGAAATACTCGGTAACATTCCGTCGCCTGTCCCCAAGAAATAATGTTATAGCTCACGACTGAATGAGAGAGAGCATAATAAACGTTTAGCAGAGATGATCTGTTCAATGTTGTTTTCAACCTGTATAGAGCAAAAAATGATTTGTTAAATTTTTTATACACATTGTTAATTTGCTCGGACCACATGAATTTCTCATCAATAATTATAGCAAGAAAGTTATTGATGGAATTTGCCCTGACAGTAAAATTCTCTATTTTTTATTTCATATTATTTGTTGATCGGTGTGTTGTGGAAAATTGCATAAGTTTTGTTTTTTCCAAATTCACAATGAGTCGATTACTGTGGCACCATCGTACAAATTGTTTCACAACATTGCCAGTTTTAATAGAGACTTCCTCAATTGTTTGACCCAAAATCACCATAGAGGTGTCATCTGCGTACATGAACAATCTGCCCTCTTAAATGGAGCTGGGCAAGTCGTTCATGTACAGCAGAAAGAGAAGTGGTCCTAGAGTACTACCCTGTGGGGTTCCACTATCAATGTCTTCACTTTCGGAAAATTTATTTTCAATTTTGACAAAAATTTTACGATTTCTCACAGAAGATATAAGCCAGTCATTGGCCAGGCCTCTTATGACTAAGGCGTTTAGCTTCGCTTCTAAAATGTCCAGATTAATCGTGTCAAAAGCACGGGTCAGATCAAAGAATATACCTACCACGTAGTCCTTCCGATCTACCTCATCATATATATATTGCACCATTTTTGATGTTGCACTCTCTGTCGATCTATTTTCACGGAATCCGTGCTGATGAGGAGTGAGCAAATCGAATTTTTCAAGTAATCTAAAACCAACAACTATCAACATTTATTGTCAAGTCGGAAACGTATGATATCATCTACTCTCATTTTATCCTCGATTCCACCACATGCAATGGAATAAATGACCTTAATCTATCTGTGAGTTCTAACGACATTTTTCGACTGTCGCATGGATACGAAAAAATCTCACTCATCGTTACAAATATTCTGTATAATTCTGCAATGCTGGAATTTCTATCTCAGAAACTCATCAAACGAAAAATGATCATTGCTGTGAGACAAAAAAGTGAGTAGCAATGAATCTGTTTCACTGCGACCGATTTGATACCAGTTCCAGACATTTTTTGTTCAGAGCAAATGTCCCTGTTATAACCCCTATTAGTTTCTTTCGGATTAGTGAGTAGTGGTCGGCGTTTTTGAGGGAATATACTCATTTGTAGTATGGATTTCATGTGGGTTGATATTGACGTTGCCATGATATAGCGGAATCATATTTCGATATCGATATGTGATTCGAGGACGAAATTGAGGCATAGATCTCATGAAATACTTGGAGTGGTTCTAACGTGACTCTCCCATTAAAACATGCATTCAGTTCAGTACAAATTATATGTAAATGAGAGGAACTGTTGGATCTAGATTTTTGGTTGGCAATACGCTTATATCCATTCAATAACTTCTAGAGAATACAGAAAGTACCACTCGAAAAAAAAAAAATCTTATTCAGCTATCACTTAGAAGATTCTGAATAGACCGATACCGAATAAATACACCCTTCAATATCTATGACTTGGCACGAGTTGTGAGTTATGACAACTCTGATACTGCTTGGTAATCTGAAATGTTTTGAATCGCTCCGATTTTTTTGGAAATTCAATTCCAGCACAATCTTGTCAAATTCTCAAAGAAAGATAGGACCAAAAAACCTGAATAGTTTTGTGGTGTTTGAATTCTTTCTCCTTATTTTCTCAGCTTGTGGTAGGTAACAAATCCTAATTTGAATATTTTTCGAAAACAAATATGTTTTCGAGTATTGGATTCGTTGTGAAAACAATCCTATATAAAATCAGTCATCCACCCTGTGTTCATCGTTGAATAATTGATTATGTTGTTGCGAAAAAGTTTTTTTTTTTTAACGAGTAATAATGTTTTTCAATTTTGTAGAACAGTCTCTTTGTGTTTTTTCCAAAATATCGTGAAACATCAAGTAATTCGACTGAACCCGTCCAAAAAAAAACATTTGAAAAACTGAGTTTTTCAATGGCGATTAGTTTGGTCCCTTCATCAATGCTGGTCTTATTTTGAGACCCATATGGACAACCAGGAATGGATCAACAGTATTCCCAGCTATAAAATATGATTCAGAGGGTTGAATATCAATACACCAAGGTTCGAAAATATCTTATATATGTAAATATCAGAATATCGAATATATATCCAAATATTGATATACACGGTGGATTCTCAGCATCGTTTTTATCATCCCTTATGAATCAAAGATATATATTTTTGACTAATATTGTAAAGACATTGAGTAATTTAAATTATTTCAACAAAAAAGATCTGACTATTAGAATATATTACAGAAAAAAATTCAAAAACTTGTCTGATTCACAAAAAATTAACAAAAACAAAAATATATTTTTGAGAACCAATCAATGGTTCATCATCAGAGCTAGATAAATGAAAAATGTGTTTTCCTGAAAATAGTTAAGTATATAGCTTAATGTTTTTTCGTTCAAAAGTTTTTTCCGCTAACCAGCTGACGAACGCCACCCACAGAAGTAGAAACTTCTGCAAGCAATGGAAAAACGGGGCCTTACCTCTCAACGTGTGATTCCCAGCACAATAGGTAATCATAAAGTTATTGATCAAGTGACAATGAGGATCACTTTACTTTGTGAAACTTACCCCCTGGCTAATCAAATTGAGTTTTCATTTTTTAAGCACATATATGACTCCACTTCTCCGCAGATAACGAATAACCATAACATTGCGGTTCAATCTCAACCATAGGGAGAGTTGACTCTAAACCTATTTTCACTGGAAGTGGAGTGAAAACACCATTACGTAGAAAACGAAGGTTCGATATTATCTGTTCTTGAATGGCTGCGAAAGTACACCGTGGAGACAACACAAAAACGTCGGCATTCATCAAAGTAACGGCAGTATTCCAACCCGGAATTTTTAGTCCAGTCCTTACTCACCAGAAGTCTAATGGTGAATTCATGCAGCGATTGTAGCTTGGAAGTCAGTTACGGTACTCGGAAATCGTAAGTCTTAATTCGTAGTAAAATATACCCCATTCATGCAGCAATCTTAAGAAGATAAGCTTTCCTCATTGGTCGATTTGACGCAGTCGCCTGGCGGAGTCATATTTTTGAATAACCAATCACGATACATTTGACAACATAATACGAACTGGATAACGCATGCGCAGTTCGAAAATTCGTAAGTCGTAACTCGTAAGAGTTGAAACTTGGTCAACTTTCCTTACGAATTCCGACTTACGATAGCTGCATGAACGATCTTATCGAGAGTCATTGACTGAACTTCTTCCGACTTGCATATTCCAACTTCCGAGCTACGATTGCTGCATGAATCCACCATAAATTAGACACAGATACGACTTACGATGTGCAGTACCTACCGAATTATAATACATGTGATATGAAGTATATATTACCATTCATGCAATGATCTTGAAAACATATTTGAAATCTGCTCCTTTTTGGAGATCTTGACGATTTACCTTTCGATTCGAGGTGAAGTCTTCTCGTCATATATCTCCACGTTTAAAGAATGTTATCTCAAAAACTTGTATTCCGATGTGTAGAATACGAATGAGGGGGTAAATCGCGGCGCTTTTCCCTAGTTCCGAAGTTGTAGCTTTTCAAATTTGCGAAGACAGTTCATCACCTTCACACATTCTTGCACTTGCTACGAACTATTTTTTTCACAAATATTTCCATTTCTCTTGAAGAAACTTCGTTTTGGAATGATTCTTTTTGACGTTCAAGGTGGATTCATGCAATTATCAAGTAACAATGAACAAGTAGCGATTAACAATTATCGAGTAAAAAGTAATGGAAAAGGAGGCATTCATGCTCCTAAATTCAACAATGATCAAAGCTTGTGGAAGGGTATCAACTCTAACCTTACATAAACTTCTGAGTAGCATTTTTTATTCATTTTTATATACCCTGGCTTCGTTTTGGAGAGTTGAAGATTGAAATTTAAAATGAAGTACCATTGTTTTCCTGAGAAAGTCCTCCAGAATCGCATCTACAGATTCAGTTTCAACTCGCTCAGATTCCATGAACACAAAACCAATCGCGAAAAACAAATTATTTGGAGAAAAATTTGGTTACGATCATATAATCCGTCATAACCTGCACATTAGAGACACAAATTATACAATTGAAGTAAGAAAGTTAAAAGTTGGCTATTTCTCACTTGTTACTTGTGATAATTTGGTTGCATAAACCATCTACAGTGAATTTGGCAGTTCAACTCATTATTGATAGTTGTTACTTGCCACTCACTAATTGTTCCTTGATAATTGAGGCTGCATGAATCCACCTTCAGTTGAGGAATTGAGAGTGCATAGTTAACCATCGAGCAGACAACAAAACAAGCAAAATCTAATGTCATATTTATGAAAAACGAAATCCATTTAAAGGAATACAATTATGGTGAATTTGACTGGTGTTCTAAACAAATAATGTGGGCTGTCTATCGACTGGTCGGCTGTTCATACATTTTTTAGGAGATTTGTAACTGTTTTCCTTGCAAACGCCATCTGAACTGAATAGATACCAAGAGGTCATGACTATTATCATAGTAGGCATATTTCGCCGTTTTCATCCCAAACTTTCATAGGTATGAGTTCGAACACCAGGGTTTTAGGGCATCTTATTGAACACCCATGTCAAGAAGTTTATCAAGAAGAAGACCGTGATGTATGGTAGTCAAATATAATATTTGGTGTTTTTCACCATTTTTATTTGGGAATTACATGAGTAAGAAAAAAAAGAATACAAACCAACTTGAAAACCAAGCTGATTGTCAGATAGGATTTTGTTTTCATTTCAAAAAGACACTAGCCTGTTTTGTTGTGTGTTTTGTTGAAGAGTTTCTTGTCTGATATGTCTCTGTTTATGGTTGTTGATGGAGTATCATTTGATATTCTCCCAATAAATACAGGTGCTCCACAGGATTCAGTTCTGGCGCCCACTTTGTTTCTGCTTCATATCAATGATTTGCTCGACAGAACGTCTTGTTCAGTACATAATTTTGCGGACGACAGTACTTTTCATATTAGTTTCTTTCCCAGAGTCCCCATACCAGCTCGAGACAAAAACTTCAAAGAAACATTTACGTCAATAGAAGTAACGATGACTTGGTAAAAATAATAGAATGGGGTAACATGGACTTGGTGGAATTTAATGCTTGGACAACCCAGGCATGTCTCTTCTCAAGGAAAGCCGATCTATCATCATCTAGTATTCAGATGTCAGGAGTAACTGTTCCTACTAAGTCAAGTATCTCTATGCTAGGAATTACGATTAGTCATGATTCCTCATGGGAAAACCATGTGAGGTCGACCGCTAAAGGTGTTTTCCATAAACTTGGATTTCTATTGCCTGCGAAGAAATACTTCACTTCTAGTCAGATTCTAATGATCTACAAGGCTCAGATAATCTGTCTTGGAATATGGTTCTCATGTATGGAGTTCGGCACCAAAACATTCATTGAGGTTTCTCGAATCTATTCAGGGAAAGGCAATCCGTCGTGTTGGTGGTTCTTAGATCACAGACTCGCTCACTTCATTGGAACATCGTAGAAGGGTCGGGGACTTGTCACTCTTCTATAGATATTTTGACGGTCGCTGCTCTTCTGAATTGTTATCAATCGTTCCACCCTTGGCAATATCTACACGGATGACACGACGAGTAGAGAATTACCACCCCTTTGTTGTGAATTTGGAAACCTTTCGAACCTCTCTTGCTCAGGGATATTTTTTCAATAGAAGAGCTGAGCTTTGGAACTCCTTGCCGAAAGAGGTCTTTCCCGAGGCTTGAAAACATCGAAAATTCAAAGTGAATGTTGATTCGTATCTCCTGTCGCTTGATTCACGCGGTGTTCTTCGAACATTACAGGGCTTCCCTTTCGTGTGAATCTGAATATAAAAAAAATATTTGATAGAAAGTGCATGGTCAATCGATCTATCCACAAACTATACTCTTTGATTGAAGCAGTCAACAAAATGAGCAAAATCTAATGTCATATTCACAAAAAACGAAATCAATTGGAAGCAACACAATTATGGTGAATTTGGCCGGTATAATATGGACTGTCGATTGATTGGTCGGCTGTCCATACATTTCTAAGGAAATTTGTTACTCTTTTCGTTGCAAACGCCATCTGAACTGAATAGATGCCAAGAGGTCATGATGCCTAGGTTTTAGAGCATATTAACGAACACTCACATCAAAAAGTTTATGAAGAAGAAGACCGTGATGTATGGTAGTCAAATATAATACTTGGGGTTCTTCCATCATTTTTATTTCACAATTACATGACTAGGAAGAGAAAGAATCGGGTCGTTTTGCTACGTCGAATTCTTCCTACGGCGAATGTCATCCCCTCCACTGACGTCATTGAAACTCGAACGTTTCCGATGATGGTCCATACACCCATCCATAGAAAGTTCGCCGTAGGAAGAATTCGACGTAGCAAGAATTCGACGTAGGAAGAATTCGCCGTAGGAAGAATTCGACGTAGGAATACGCACCCGAAAGAATACACACCAACTTGGAAACCAAGTCGATTGTCAGATAGGATTTGTTTTTATTTCAAAAAGACACTAGCCTCTTTTGCAATGATTTCTCAAATTGAAAATTGAGATGGTGACGCAATAATACCCTTGTTTTTTATTTTTTTTGAACTCTGTCCAATGACGACTGGCCTATTCCGCCAATATCGAATATGATTTTGCGGTAAGCAATATCATCTTACTTTTTTGACGAGTGTTCATTTTTCCTGTCAATTTCGCTGATAGCCACCCGACGCACGCCGTAAAACGTGATCGAATAGAGCACGGAATCCTTTTCGGCCTGCCGTAAGAGTTTTCCGATTCATTCGAGGTCAAGAGAGATCTGATGTTCTATCACAGTTGAACTCTTCATAAATCTCGGAGGGTGATGATGGAAAGTTTTTCATCGACGACAGTGAAAATCGTTGTCGAGTATTGAGTTCGTGTCTTCGACGAATTTTCTGGAAAGGTGTTTAGTATCATAAGAGCTCAAATTATTTCCGGAAATTTTCTTAGAGGCACGAATATTTTAGAAATTATCTCGTGTCGCGAAGCGACGAAGAAAAATATTTTGAAAATATTCCATACTGAAAAAAAATATTCGGGAATAATTTAAGCTTGCGTGGTATTCGGGGTTTATATCCCGAGTGCACCAAGTTTATTCTGTTAAAATATGTGCTGCACTTCCATGATTCTCGAAATTTTGATTAGCAAATGACTTGAGTGTATGATAATTTGATGAAATCCCAAGACCGCAGGTCGAGGGATTTTATTTTAAATTATTATACACGAAAGCATTTGCTTGAAAGCAAAATTTTGAAAATCATGGAAATGCACGCATTTTGGTCGATTGAACTTGGTGAAGGAGGGATATATGTTTAGATTATTTCCAGAAAACATGTAAACTCAGGAAACATCAAAATCGAACACAGGAACAATATAGTACCAGAGATATTACCTGAAAAGTGATCCAAACGCCCGGTTTATTTAGAACATTTTAATCGGTTAAAAAGTCTAGTGCATTTAATGGCTGTAAAACTCTGTAAAAGCAGTCTAGCCTTCAACTGTCTCATCATTTATTCGCATTGAGGGAAATAATCGGTTATAATTGCACGAGTGCATAAAAATTACCGATAATTTTGCAAGAAAGCGTGATATGTAAAAATTGCAAGAGTTTATTTTCATATTTTGGCGGAAGTGCCCTAGTCCGAAGGACGAAGGCTCTTTTACAAAATATGAAAATAACCGAAAGCAATTTGAGTAAGATATCACGCTTGATTGCAAAATTATTTGGTCATTTTTATGCACGAATGTAATTCATTGGAATATTTCACGAATAAATAAATTCTCAAGGAAATGTTATTTTTTGTTCATTTATACTTTCCTCTATAGATTGCATGGAGTACTCACCTAAACGCGAAATGTTTTTCTATTTTTGAAGTCTATCTGACATTTATTTGTGTTGTTTACTGACGTCTAGCGATACGGTTTCAAATGTGTTGTTATGGTGATTTGATACAATGCAATTACCGCTGTAAGTTTTCGATAATTGCATTGCTCTTATGGGACATTTTATATTGAGGGAAATATTCGACATAAGGTGATTTGTCATTTTTGTTCAGCCGGTTCTGTCAGAAAGCACAATAATTACTAGTTAAAATAAATCATATAGGAATATCCACCATATTTCGTTAAATGAAAAAAATTACCAACTCTAGTTTCACCAAATGCTCAAACTCATTTGGTTACCAGCCCAGTATATCGCCCGTTGGTACTTTTAGTTAACTAGAGTTGTTAAAAATATTTTTTACGAGTAACATGACGCAATTTCGAAGAAATTTTTATGTAGGTATATCTACCACGTTTCAATGAATTAAAAAAAACAACTTCAGTTACCTACACCAAATCCTAAAACTCAGATGGGTACTAGTTCAGTCTATCGTCCTTTCATAATTTCTGGTTACTAAAGTTGGTAGAAATATATTAGGCATCATTCACAGGTATATCTACATTATTTAAGGGTTGTAGATCATACATTTATTTTTCGAACTGTCAAAAAATTTCCACTTGCATATTTTGCGCTTCGAAGAAATTTTCGGAAAATTTTTTTAGTTGCCATGGTAACATTGAAATTGATGCATCTTATTGGTTGAAAAGCAAAAGTCGCGAGTTTTTTTATATTTATTAATTAATATGGGAATAGTACCTATATCATACAAAGAGACATATTGATGTTGCCATTACTGGCAGAATGCATTTTTCATGATTCATTTGAGACAGAGATGGATATTTCTCGCAAGCCAAAGTTTCTGCTTCTTCTATGACTCTGGTAGGTGTGGTGTGAATTCAAAAAAAATCTCCCAGAAAAAGAATTTTTTTTCAACAAAACTCAATCATTTATAATTTTAGTAATTATCTAATATTCAGATGTCAGGAGTAACTATTCATACAAAGTCAAGTATCCCGATGCTGGGAACTACGATCAAATGTTCAAGTCTAGAGAATATCAAATGAAAGTTTGATGCTTCTTTACGCAGCCTTCTGCATCGATACAGTATCATCTGATATTCTCCCAATGAATGCAGGTGTTCCACAGGGTTCAGCTCTGGCGCCCACTTCGTTTCTGCTTCATATCAATGATTTGCTCGAGAATATATCTTGTTCAGTACATAATTAAGCGAACGACAGTACTCTTCATACTAGTTTCTCTTCCAGACTCCCCATACCAGCTCGTGAAAAAAAAATTCAAAGGAACATTCACATCAATAAAATTAACGATGACTTCTCAAGGAAAGCCGATCTATCATCATCTAGTATTCAGATGTCGGGAGTAACTATTCCTACAAAGTCAAGAATCTCGATGCTAGGAATTACGATCAGTAATAATCTCTCATGAGAAAACCATATGAGATCGATCGCCAAAGGTGCTTCCCAGAAACGTGTATTTCTATTTTGTGCTAAGGAATACTTCACTTCCCGTTAGCTTCTAATGATCTACAAGGCTCAGATACAACCTGTCTTGAAATATAGTTCTCATGTGTGGAGTTCGGTACCAAAACATTCATTGAGGCTTTTCGATTCTATTCAGAGAAAGGAAATCCATCTTGTTGGTGATTCTTCGCTTACAGACTAGCTCACTTCATCAGAACATCAAAGAAGAGTCGGAGACTTGTCTCTCTTCTATAGATATTTTCACGGTCGGTGCTCTTCCGAATTGTTATCAATCGTTCCACCCTTGGCAAAATCTACACGGATGACTCGACGAGTACAGAATTCCTATCCCTTTGTTGTGAATTTGAAGTCCCGTCGAAACTTTTTTGCTCAGGGATCCTTTTTTAATAGAACAGCTGAGCTTTGGGATTCCTTGCCGGGAGAGGACTTTTGCCCCGTTTTAACAGGTAGGGCTTTCAACCTCTGCTGGTATGGTAGGTTCAAAAATCTGTATAATGGTAATGTTGTATTATAATAATGTTTTTATACCGGGTGAGAATGGAAAATTCTTTGGAGATTTTTTCAACATTCTGTCTTCGAAAAGAGACATACTTGCAGCTCGAACAATTCGCGATTCACAAAAGAATGTATACGCTGTGGAGTACTCATGTAAAATTAAGAATTGGATTTGATGACTCTGCCATAAGTTCAATGGACTTTTTACACGGTCCTCGCATCTGCTACATAATCAAACGTTCCAAGTGATACAATGATACTCACAACTTTAACGAATGTGCTGCGGAAAAATAGAACGAAAAACTATTTCTTTTTACAACGACATTTCAGAACACGCTGTTGTGCATAGTTTTACGTTCGCGAATATGAATATTTTTCATAATAATTGACATTTGACACTAATGTGCCGCAGAGTGACATTTCTGTGCCAAAATTCAAATATCCACTTACATACTATCCATTGCAAGGCAACGGAGCAATGTACATCAAGTCATTTGAATGTCAACAAACGTGAAGCATAAAATATTTGTAGAATATTTTTGTCCATGATTATTCAAATGATATTGACCTTAATTTGGCAACGACAGTTCTGAAATTGAAAATACTCTGCTAAGAGAACGAGTTAATTCATTGTCATTGAATTTACTTCCTTCAACTTCAAGAGAAGAATATAAAACTGCATACAAACAGTATATGGATCGGAAGGATGAATACAAAACTGAAAGTGTTTCCGAAAATATAATTTTGGCAAATTTCATAGAACTATCGAAATCAACTGTATGGTCAATTTATTCAATGCTGAAATCGACTATTTGCTTCTCTTGGACACCAAAAATCTATGAATGAGTCATTGACATTAATTTCGTGTTATAGTATAGTATAATTTTCAGCAAAAAGTGAGTTGTAGAAAAAGTATAGTGTATACAGTTCGCGCACCTGTTGCGCAATATACTCGAAACGTCATTCAGATGGCAAGACCCAGTGGTAAAACCTCCGATAGAATGACATACGTTTGAGTAAGATTAGGTTCGATCAACGAAAATTCACTAATCACTGAAAAAATCGATTTTTTATCCGAATCATATTCTCATCACGAACTCATCCATACGGAGTGAAGATAATCCGGTATTTTCTTTCGACAGAATCAATCACCTTTCATTGAACCGTTGTCAATATATTCCCTTCAGCTATAATACAAGATAAATCTCTCCTTCAGAAACCCGAATCGACCGAATGCGATGAAAAACTAACGATAACCCATTATTCTCGAGATTCTTTCAGTCGCGCAACAAATGTGAACGACACGTGAAAGATAAGCGGCTAAAGACAAGAAGTATCGAAATAATCTGCTATTGAATGGCTTCGAAAAGCATACCAAGGGGATATCGCACAATTGACAACATTTATCAAAGTATTAGCGAAACCAACATTCCGATTTATAAAAGATACAGTAGTTATAAGAAATTGTTGGATGGTACGGATAACCTATAAAGGTGGATTGGTGCAGCTTCAATTATCAAGTAACAATGAACAAGTAGCGATTAACAATCATCAAGTAGGAAGTAATGAAAAAGAAGGCATTCATGCAGCTGAATTTAACAATGCTTGTGGAAGGGGATCAACTTTAACCTTACATAAACTTTTGAGTAGCATTTTCATTCATTTTCATATACCCTAGCTTTGTTTTGGAGAGTTGAAGATTGAAATTGAAAATGAAATATCATTGTTTTCCTGAGAAAGTCCACCAGAATCGCATCTACGGTTTCAATTTCAACTCGCTCACATTCCACGAACAGAAAAACAATGGCGAAAAACAAATGATTTGAAGAAAAATTGGGTTATGATCATATAATTCGTCACATTAGAGACACATATTTCACAATTGAAGTGAGAAAGTTAAAAGTTGGCCAACTCTGACTTGTTACTTGTTAATTGATAGTTGATAATTTGGTTGCATGAATCATCTACAGTAAATTAGTCAGTTCAACTCATCATTGATAATTGTTACTTGCTACTTGTCAACTGTTCCTTGATAACTGAAGCTACGTGAATCCACCTTAACACAACGAACTGATATGAACATTACTTCCTCGACTTCATTATCTGTATTTTTTGATACATGTATCTATTTGGCATTGTTACGTTTCTGTTTATCAAATCAATAAGATGAAAGTCATTTAATATAATTAGTCACTCATGTACAAAATCTATCTAACGAACAAATCCCACACAGTACGTCAGAATCAATCACAAAAAACCGTCATGACAGGCAAAATTGAATTCTAGTTATATTGTTCTACATGTCAGGTACAAAGATCGAATGGTCAACAACAAGGAGAATAATGAGAAATAAATCTTTCTATGTTTTTATACGTAACTGAACGTAACTCTTGTTTCGTTCTATACGGACCTTATCAAACAAAAACTATAATTCCCTTATATATTCTCCAACCGTATGCCACATCTATCGATAATGACTAATCGCCATTGATGATTTAAGTCATCATCCAGGAGGTCGAATCCACAATGTTTGGACTTGACAATTATCAAGGTTTCTAGACAATTGGGTTCCCAAGCCTCACTTGCAGAATTCAAAATCTTCTTTTAATAATAATTCAAGATTATGATCTGAAACAAGCTCAAATGTTTCACAATATTCATCAGATGTAAACTCGATGTACCTCTGAAGATTCAGGTGATTTTCCTCCTCTTGATGGATAGGTACTGCAGAGATCCTGAAGCCGGTCCTGAACCTAAATCCAACTTGCTAATCTGATATGTTCCAAAATTGACAGACGGTGAATTTACCGGCCACATAACGATTCGATGCAAACCACTTTCACGCTATCCTATAAAATATCTTGATATGCCATAAATCCCTATTTGATAAAAGTTAAAACTGAAAGCTTCCGAAGATATGGTTTTTATTATAGCCTCTTCCTGAACCGAAGGCCATTAATGTTCGTGAATGCCCGAAAATAAATTCCAAGATGGAACATAACAGAAATATAAACGGGATCGTTTACTGTCATCACGAGAAACACGATGCAGTTTCGTACAGAAATGTACCCAACAGGCATGCTAGATTTGAGTCGTTTGATCGATTTTTTCTTCGTGAATACAGGGGCCTGTTTCAAGAAAATTATCATGTACCAGTGTACTAAAATTGTTCGTCTCCGTTAACCAGCTGACGAACGTCAACCCTCAGAAGTCGAAGCTTGTGCGAGCAATGGATCAACGAGGCCTTACCTTTTAACGTGCGATTACCCAGCACGGTGACCCGGCGAGGATTCGAACCCCGGCCTTCCGCTTGATATGCAGATATGCTAACCACTACACTACCGAGACCACAGAAATCCTGAAGCCGACTAGTTACAAGTTTAATGGCAACAAGTGACAAGGAGTAGTAATTTCTGTTTCAAGTGATAACAACTCGATGAATACAGCTCATCCAATCCATCCTGGCAGAAACTCAGCTACTTTTCCAAATGCACTTTGGTAGTGAAGACCATGAAGAAAGAAACAACACCTACAAGGAATAAATTTCAACACAGTGAACACACAATATAATGGGTGTTTTTTTATCTTTCCAAACTTCACAGAGATTGCTGGGCATATACGTCATTAGTTCTTTGCCAAGATGGACTGGATAAGCTGTAGGTTGTTCCAATAAGATCACCAAGTCCACAAGTGACAAGTAACAATTTTCTACGTATTGTTTGAACGTCATTATTTTGTGGTGGATCAATATTTGTTCTGTACTTTTCTGGGTTTGTAACCTACCACAATCCGAAAAAATAAGAATTAATATTGGAGTCTATACAGGTGTGTACAAGTGCGTCTACTGAAAAACAATTTTTCCAAAGTCCAATCAGTCAGCAACTTGTCATATAACTCAAATTTTGTCTATAGAAATAATAATAAGAATCACGTAATATACATATATGTGTGTTCGGATAGGTTTCCACAGTACGTTGTATTTTGTTGTTGAATACGGGTTCAATCGCGTCTGGAGTTTTGTTCTCGACGTTTCGGCTCCGATTTTGGAGCCATTTCCAAGAGGTAAATGTAACTTCACGGTAAGGTCTCAATCTGCCTACTCCTCAGGTGTTTTCACAGGGGGCGAGGGTTTGTGACTTGACGCCGGGGCCTCAATCTGCCTACTCCCCAGGTCTCGTCACGATTTCTTTCTGGGGTCTCAATCAGCCTACTCCTCAGATAGAACTAGGGTATCGGGGGAAGTTGGGTGGTATTTATAGCAGCGGGTGCTGCTAAAGCACCGTCGGATGTCTTGGTGGGGACTGGGCATCTGGAAATTAGGGGTTTCCATGCAGTTGGAAGTCTCTGACCGTCATCACGTTCATTTGAGCAGGAAGGTAGCTTCTCGATTCCGATGGCCTCGCGAATTATGCAATCTTGTAGTGTTTTTGCTGTGGCGATGGTCTTAGTGTTCTCAAAGTCTATATTGTGTCCTATCTCTTGATGATATTTGGACAGAGCTGACGATGGGTCTGATTTTCGGGCAGCAAGTTGATGTTCGTATACTCTACTTGTCACACATCTGGTGGTCTGGCATACATATGTTTTATGGCAATCAGAACATGGTATTTCATATATATCCTGTGATTCCTTGACAATTTTGTCCTTGGGGGAGCGGAGGAAAGTGGAGATTTTATTGTTGGCTGTAAATATCGTTTTCATGTCCTGTTTCTTGAGAATTCAGCTGATTTTGTCAGTAACACCTTTAATGTAGGAAAGGAAAGCTTAGTGGGGAACGTTGTTGTCTGTTGGATCTCTGGGAATGGAAGGAGAAGTTTGATGGCGGCGAATAGATCTGTCAATTCGATATGGTCTGTGAATCCATTTTGAAGCAGGACTGATTCGAATTGGGCTAGTTCCTGTGGTTGTAATGGAGGTCTGTGAGGTTGATAGATCTGTGGATGAGGAAATTTACAACGGAACTAGTTTGTGCTGGATGATGGTGGGAGTTTGCGTTGAGGTAGCGGTTTGTGTGTATTGGTTTCCTGTAGACCGTGTGGGTGAAGGAGTCATTGGTTTTTCTGATTCTTTTTCAGACACAAATTCCTGTTCAAATGTAAATATCTCTTGTTGGCAATCTTCGTAATTGACATTTGTCAAATATTTCCTTATGACTACTGACATGAACTATTACTTTCTGTTTCAAAAAGCTATTCAGCGACAAGGAAATATGCAACAGGTTACCACTGAAGAAATAACTAGTAACGGGTGCAAAAATGTATTGTTTCAGGATGAAATTCTGTACAGTTGTAGAAGTTTCGATATATATTAGTGAAAAAATTCGTACATATATGGAGCTACGAATGTATAACGAATAACGGTTCATTTTTTGGGAAAATATGTGTGAATTCAATGATGAACGTCAAAGTGATTATGTAAATTTCATCAATACGAATATTATCAATTTAACGAATATGTGGTTATACAAAGAACTGTGCTAATGAAAAATGTAAATGTAGTTGATATTTTCCTTCTATCAGTGAAGTCAAATCTTCCACACAATGTCTATGATACTTTCTCCACTACCGCCGTAGTGCGAAGTGATCAATTGATAGTACTCAATCATTTAAATATTGATAATAATGATTCGACATTATTCATTTATACATGAGAGAACGGATTGTGAGCAGTTGTTGTTTATCCCTATACGATCCCAACACTGGGACCAAATACACATGATTTCACATAACCTTAATATTAAAAAGTTCATATATTTGCGAGATAAAATAAATTAAAAAAAACACCAGTATAAAATATCAATGAAAAAAACTCACCTATCACCAGCATAGAATAAGGAATATTTTATTTAGCAGCAAGAGGCAATCAGCTATCGAAAATGAGTTTCAGTTTCGTTTTGGAATTGTAAATTGAATGAGTCGAAACCCACTGGGTAGGTCATTATAGAACTCACCTGCGTTATATGAGACGCTACAGCTTATCCAATCCATCTTGGCACAGAACTGATAACGTATCTGCCCCCCAATCTCTATGAAGTGTACTGGGATAAAGAATACCTACTATACGTGTTCACTGTGTTGAAATTCATTCCTAGTTTTTTTTCATTTCGTCGTGGTCTGCACCACCAGTGTGCAACTGGAAAAGTATCTGAGTCTGTGCCAGGATGGATTGGATAAACTGTTCGTGTGAATATTTCCCTCATATATGAAATGTCTCATAAGAGTAATGCAATTATCGAAAACATACAGCGGTAACTGCATTGTAGAACGTGAGATTATTCTTGGAGGTAGGTCATTGAAGATGCAGTTTGTTTTCATCAGCCTCAGAATAATCTCTAGTTCTATTCTCTGTTCTAACCAGAAGTGATCTGTATTTGCAACAACGTGTTCCATGGATCGAGTGATCTCGAAAATTTTTAGGAATTTCAGTCAGAAGCGCACCCTTGGGGCGTGATTTTGAACAACTACACCCTGTCTATAGGTTCGTCTGAAACAATATCGCAACACTGAAAGCACCAGTTTATAGCCAACTTAGTTATATCATATCTTTTCGCATCATCGACATATCGAGCAGATACATTCACATTCTCGTTGAGATCTGAGTCGTGATCTTCGATGACGATGTGCTTTCGTGTATTTTATCTAAACGATGCCGGCTGTGTAGTTATTGTTATTTGTCGCACTTCCCCCGACAGTGACGTGCAATATCACAGTTTCCATATCGCAATCGTAAATATTCCGCCCTGGTCACACGTATTAATATAACCCGACTATAAAAGGAAATGTATCTACTGCGGCGCACAACTTTTGTGGTGTCGCTTTATTGCCCAATTTATATCACAACTGCTACTGCCGATAAACCTTTTCGGAATATGTTCAGGGAAACAACTGTAGAACGAATGCTATAATTCCAGTGGGGCTGTTGAGCTTGACGTTTTGATAATTGGATTGGGAAATTATGAAATAGTTGGTTATTTTAAAATTGTTGACTCAGTTTAATGAAAATCTCTGGCAATAAAATATCTGAATGGTCTAGATTGCTATAGTTCACTCAACCATATTTGATATCAGCAGCCAGTGTGAAGATTGTAACCAGAAAAATATTTCGGTTGGAGAATATGCTTCTTCTGTCGTGGTTTGATATTTTTTAGTGTGTTCACATTGAAGATGGGGTGGAAAAAAGGTGCAGAGTTCTGTCTGTCAGTTTGACTGAAATGTTGAAAGGAATATAATGAAGCTTCAAAATATAGTTGATAATAGAAATTTTTGAAGAAAATTAACGTTCAGCCATTAAAACAATTTTCACAACATGAATGATGTACTATATCGACAAAAATAGTATATTATGCAACGATCGTGTAATGATGGTTATTAATACATGAGCATAAACCCGGATACGAAACGAGCCGAAGGTGAGTTTCGTATGGTGTATGCGAGTGTATTAATAAACATTACATGAGAATTGCATACGCTATTTTATCTACACCCAATAAATAATGAAGAACTAAAAATATCATATTATTAGGTATTTATATTGAACACAATAATAGAAGGTAATCAATCGTATTTCTTTGAAAAATTCTACAAGATTATAATTAATGGTATAACCACGGAAAAAACAACAATGAGAAATGAAGAAAAAAATGTAAAAAATCTCTGCCAAGTCAGGATTTGAACTCGGACGGTTCTGATCACTGCCCTCGCTATTGACCACTCGGCCATGATAGCTCATTCGATTTGGTCGAAAATAAAAACATATGTGTTGCATATGTCAAATGAAAAATATAAATGTATTTTTTCTTGTCTAAGACATCTGTGGAGGAGTCGCTGGTAATTCTTCTATATCACTGCTTAAAGACATTTTCATTCGATTATCGAAAATTGACTAAACTCTTCAAAAATTCAATACCTGATTTTGACCTGACAAACGTCAAAATGCAAAGCTTGCACATCATGCTTGATTGAAAAATAATGGGTTTCTATTGGTTGAAAATCTGTATCGTAATGGATTTCATTATAAAACGGGTTGTGGGCATATAAGTGTATTATTAGAGTACGGGTGTAGATAAAATCCATTATTGGTTCAGAATGGTTTGCTATTTTCTGATATCATTTATAAGAAATCAATAAAATGTGTAGTATCCATTACTTTAAATTATATTTCCCTATGGTTGACTCACTATATTTCTATAAATAATGGCACTAGACTATCGTGACAGACTAATACAACCAATCGAAACACGAGGACTAACTGTCCACGTGCTGATCACGCCAGATGCATTGTTTACACGAACTCTATCTTCAACGTGAATAGACTATAGCAGAAAGTTCCCGTGCGGAGAGGGGTTCAAATCCATGAACTCCTGTTGGTTGTGGCCCTGATCGTTTTTTTTTCAGGAAATCGGGGGAAAACAAAAAAAAATGAGAAAGGAGATGTTAAGGATGTCATCAAAACCTCTCCGAACGAATATTTTCGTGAAGTCATTCACGACTTGATATAAATGAAGATGTCCTTTCCTCTGTGACGGCAAATCTCTAGCAGATATAAGGTGGAATGGTTTTTGGAATTCAATTCATATTGCATGTATTTGCAGAGTGCAGGGTAAAAAGGCGTGGACATGGAGTTCCGCAAAGAACAGTTTTGGCCGCTTACATTTTCCATTTATATGAATGACTCATATTAGTGTCAGTCATCAAATGATGTGATTGAACATTATCAAATATGTATGTTGATTCATACAGTTTCTGTACTTGCATTGGAGAAATATACATGAAGGACACAATCAGGAATTTGCATTATACAAACGTTGGGCGGTAGAAAAATTTATTGACGTAATCAAGGAAGACTATTATTTTTTTTATATAGTCATTCAGAAAAAGATAACCTAGATTATCTTTGGAAGAAGCTCCATCTGTCCATTCTGCTGGTAGTTGTTTGATCCCCCTCATAAATAGATGAATTTTTTTTTTCAGATGGTACGTATTGGCCATTTTCAGAATCCACTTGGCTTTATCAATAAATTCGAATGCATTAAAAAACCTTTTATATCATAGAAAGAATCATGTATTTTGCCTACGAAACTTCTGATTTGATGGTGGAATTTATATGCTCTTCTCCAATATGAACATTATGATACAAGGACCTTGTATACTGTTATTTGATAGGATACTCTGGTGAAATGGAAGATATTTTGACATTGTCAAATGAAAGGAATTGTGAATTGAATTATATTCCTCTGATGTGACATGTTTTGGTATCTCCTGAAAGGAGAGATGTAAAGATATAGAAACCTTTTATAACGTTATTCGTTAGGATATTGTAGTTGTTGAAATAAAAGATATTGTGACTTTGTAAATTAAAAAGAATTGTAATTGAAATCATATAAAAAATCTCTACTTATTTGTAGAAATACCAGATATAAACACATTCCTTGAATAGAAAAATGAAAAGAATTTTTTTCAAGATTGAGATGATCTCAGAATCCTCTCAGACTGAATAACTGGTGGAGCTAATCTCAAATCAACCATCTTCAAATTAGAGCAATGCAGTCGGCCCTGAGTATTCAAACTTCCCACGTTCTCTAAATGAATAAAACTGATGTTCCACTTTAAATAGCATTGTTTATAGAGATATAGTTAGTCAATGCTTGTGTGAAAAAGGATTTGAAACGTTTGTGTTACGCCATCTACAGTACAATGTTGATAGTTCCATTTACTTGACAACGCACGACAAAGTTCCCTACTCTAAAAGTAGAAATAGGTCCAGAGGTGTGCTGCCAGTTTGACTGAAAAGTTGAAAGAGAGATAACAGAACTTCAAGTGTTGACGACGAATATTTAGGAAGTGAATGAAAGTTTAGGCAATAAAATAATCTTCAAAACATGAATGATCCACGACATTGACAAAAAATTCCATTTCTGTTTTCGAATTGATTGCCATCTTTTAGTATTACGTCTAAGTAACCAAGAAAGATTCACGGAAGACCTGCTGAACCAAAACCATAAGGTTGTAAGGGTAGTGGTGGGTCTACTAACGGGGCATAGCCGGCTCAGAAAACATATGAGCAATATTGGTCTAACCGAAGAAACCCAATGCAGGTTCTGTCAAGAAGAGGAAGAAACCGCACTGCATGTGCTCTGTGAATGCGAAGCGATAGCGAGGCTGAGACACGCAAGATGCGGGGAGAAACGAGAGGTTGCTAGCTATATGAAGGAGTCAGTGTCAAGGCTATGGAGTCTCATCAAAGAGATCAAGCTAGAAAAAGAGCTCTAACAACCAAGGAGCATCACAATAGATCTGAAAAGGCCACAGTGAATCAGGCCATGGGCCAGCTCCTCGATAATCTACTCCTATCTAATCTAACCAAGAAAATGTGTTATTCAGGCTACGGAGTCCGTAAAAAACGAGGTAAAAAACGACAGAAAAGACATGACTTGGAAACGAAATCACTATTGTCATCCACCCGTAGTACTCATCCTTTCAAATAATATTTCCATAAGGTTGACTAAGTCTCTATAAAGTACGTCGATAACATCCCATTACAACAAATATATTCTACAAACTGCATGTTCAGAATGAGGTGAGATTGAAACTCATATGAACTTATAGGGATCAATTATCCTAATACCAAACCGATACACCATTCTCATTAAACAAGGGTTTCGCTAACATGTTCGGCATCTCCAGGAAGATAAATATGTCGTTCACCTAACGTTGATAATTTAACGATCTATCGGAGTAGAAGAACAGTTCTAATAAAAAAAGTTATTCTATAAATATGAACCTCAATTATAATAGTCAGTTGCATCATATCAGCCAGTTGCATTATTTCAATATTAGCGGAAAAGTCTGTGTTATACTATCTACGAATAACAAAATGCCCTGGATTTTCATTCCTACGGGCGAATCGAGAGAATTATTTCCTGGAAAAGAGTAAACGGTCCTTTCATTTGTGGGATAATTGAGTTTGGCACAAGGTTCTCGACGTGAAAGCGTATGAAACAAAAAGGAGGAAAGTACCGCACAATTATGATCTCGTTTCTCCGATTCGAAAGCGGAGCACATAACATCGATGCAATAAAAAATATACCGTACAAAGGACGATTGGTCCTTTGATCAAGTAGACGGTCACTTCGTGCTGGCTGAAGGAAGGAAAATCGGGGGATTTTCTATTGTATCATAAACGTGTGATATTTCCAGTTGGATGAAATAAGAGATTGGTCGAATTTTACATTCCATAATTTTTTTGACAATCACAATGAAAGAATTGAATTTCATGAAATCCCAAAACATATTTTGTACTGGATTGATTAGAAAGAGGTTGGAAAATATGAATTCTAACGTGAATCAATATATGTAGGTCAAACGGAAATATCTTTGAAAAACCGAATGGAAGAACATAAGAAGCCTTTCCGAAGTAGTTAATGAAATCCTCATATGTCTCATATTTTCTTTCAGAAAGGGCATGAATTTTATTATCATGATTTCAAAATTGAAGTGAATTGTTCACCTCTATCGAATATTTTCTCTTTCGGCAATTCAATCTAGCCCAAATACTTAGTACTCGCCGAGGAATTTTTTCTCCTGACATTAGTAGGATCATTGAATTATGGTTTTAAGTGTCTAACCGTACCTCAAAAAATTCACGAACTTTACATCGTTATCAACTCAGCTGGGAAGCTACCTAAAGTAATTCAACCAATAGAACCAACCATTAGAAATGATAATTGGGGTGAAACGTAGGTTTATTATATTTTATCTAATATAGTTTGTATGCAATGGTATCGATATGGTCACTATATATAAAATGAAAATTTCAGTAATTAGTTCAAAATGTTCAGAACTGATTGTTTCTTAACAAAACTTTTACAATTCTTTGTTTTCCCTGTCACATCATCAAAAATTTGCCAACCTTCCTAGATTAATTTATTTCGTCCAAAATTTGTATTATATTCCCTTACGTTTCTTTAGTTGAATATCACTTGAATTTCCCGTATTATATTTATTTGATTGAAAATCACTTGAATTTATCGAATTATATTCATTAGCAGCTGAAAACTCTATTTCATCTTGTGGAGATGATTAGGAAATGCATTATTTTTCATATAATACTAGAAAAGGAAGGTGTCCAGATATGTTTTCAAATATTTCCCCTGTCACCTCATCAAAAATTTGACAACCTTCCTAGATTGATTAATTTCGTCCAAAATTTGTATTTACGTTTTTCTACTTGAATATCACTTGAATTTTCCGTAATCTATTTATTTAATTGAAAATCAATTGAATTTATCGTATTATATTCATTAGCAGCTGAAAACTATATCTCATCTTTCGAGATGATTAGGAAATGAATTATTTTTTTAATAATACTCGAAAATGAAGGTGTTCAGATATAATTTAAAATATTTTTTCTGTCATCTCATCAAAAATTTGCCAACCTCCCTAGATAATTTATTTCGTCCAAAATTGGTATTATATTTCCTTACATTTCTTTAATTGAATATCACTTGAAATTCCTTATTATATTTATTTTATTTAAAAATCACTTGAATTTGTCGTATTATATTCATTAGCAGCTGAAAACTGTATCTTATCTTTTGAGATGATTAAGAAATGTGTTATTTTTCAAATGATACTGGAAAATGAAGGTGTCCAGATATAATTTGAAATATTTCAAGAATACCAATGCACCCACATGACTTTTTCTGTGTTTTATTACTCAGAACCGCACTGAGAGCCCTGTTGTGTTGCTTCTGTGGAATTTTCGTTTGATTTTTATTCACTGAGAACAGTTAACTTAAACAATACTGACAGTGACGTACTTTGATACATTTATATATCTTGAATTTCGTTATTTGTCGAATCATTTCTTTCTTGTCAAAAGTCTAGTTTTTTAGCAATTCTTCTCAACAACAATGCTCATTGAAATTCAGTGAATTATCTATCAATGATTTTGATTTTTCATTCTCAATATGCAGAATTCTAAAATTCTGTATTGGTCGGTTTGAAAGTATCATCAATTTTGATTCACTAAGGTTGAGTTTCAATTCGTTAAAATTCATCCAGGTTTCCATATTTTTGAAGTCTTATCGAATGAATGAATATTCATCTAATCAATTTATACAGTTTAGATTTCAGCGTGAACCACTAAGCACATTCCGATTTCGTGATGTTCTTGGACAGTTTCGCGTTCACGGATGTTTTTCCACAATAAATCACCCGAAGAAAGTGTCTCGACCCACCCCTACAACTTTTTCACTTCGCAACAATGATAAATCAATCAAGTCGAAAGTCTGTAATGGAAGGCCATTGTCACTTTCTCCAACTTTACCAATAAAATTGATCCATTGATTTTATTTCGTTACTTTCTCAACGATAATGTAGCGTAAAGCACGAAGTTGATCATTTGAGCCCATGCCGACTTCATAAAATATCCATGAGGCCAATAAATTTCTCCACTTTTCGTTGATGATCGATCGTTATTTCCCCATTGTCAAGAAACAGTTGAAAGTTGTGAACGTCATTGAAAATAAATTACCATTATTAGGGTTTTGACAAGACCTTGTCGATTCTTGCGACTAATGATGAGATATAAACCTTTGATGTGGAAGTTGAAACTTTTTGAAGAGTTCGATAACCGTCATACCAAACTGATATTTCTGCACTCGACGCGCGTTCCGCTAACAAGGTTAGCATCTTCAGGAGAAGAAAATTAATACTAAATCTGAATACCAAGTTAAGCTGTTCAAATACTTGACAATTTGCATTTTTTCAATAGTTTTTTGGTCCGTTATCCACTTCTTCTGCTACTACTGATTATTCTACCCAATTTCCCAATTATAATAAAATAAAGAGCGGGCTGAAAGGGATAGGTTCTCTCTCACCATTCATGCTATTTTTATATTTTGCTTTTTGTTGACTTGCTTTCACCAATTCTGTGGTAATTTTCTAGAGCATCCGTATCTCATGTGTGAAGAGTGTTCCTTGAAACGGATTTCATTAACTCGCCGGCTGCTGCCAATGTGTTTATTGTTGCAATTCCGACAACAAATAATATTTGATGAGACTGGAACCTCTTGTGAGTGTTGGAACTTTATGAAGAGATCAATTACCTCAACACCAAACTGATATTTGTGAACTTGACGCGGGTTTCTCTAACAAGGTTAGCATTTTCAGGAGAAAAAACTTGATATTGTTATGAATTTTCCGACGTATGAGTTTTGAATGCAGGCTACATATTATTGAAGGGGTACACCCGAAAAATCAGTGAAACTTATATAATTCAAGGTTTTCCTGAATTCATAGGACAAAATTCATAGTCTCAATTCTGAGTGAAGTTTCCTAAAAAAAAATAATTCAGATCTATTGGAATTCACTACGGTAACAACCCTCAAAGTCGAATGGCAATATTTCTCAATCTTTGGATTCTATTTCATTCTCTAACTCAGTTATTCAAAGTCGTATCGGTTTTATATTTCCAGTTTATATAGAAATATTGGACTTGAATGTAAAATTCTGAATAAAATTACACAAATGAAGAAATCCCAATAATTATTTTCAATTATAATAATTCATTCATTTTGATATTTGGTTCAAAACAAACATGTGATGTATGAAGATAAAATAATGAATAATAATAATGTAATAGGGCAAATCATTCAAATACAACAAAATATAAATCTTTTTCATAGCAGACGCATTTGAAATATAATATTCATACAATTAACTCAAAATAGTGTTCAACCAATTCAAAGTTATTTCATGAGTTATTTGACAAATCAGTTCAGAATTGAAGATAGAATGTAACAAAAATATAAAATGAAGATTGTAAAGATGTGAGGACAAAGTGGATGGACATAAATATACACAGACGAAAAATATATACAGACGAAACACACAAAAATACTCATTAATGCTCCCTTGGGATATTTCCACATACAATAGGATATTACGCAGCGAGGTGGGAAGTGATTCATTCCTGTCGTGAGATCAGTTAGTTAACCGAGACAAAAATGGTCAAAACCTCCATATTCCGATTATAATTAATAAATCTCTGTTTCGTTCTGAACATATCTAAAATATTACACTCAACGAAAAATTACCAAGAACGCGATTTTCTCAGAATAATCAACTCAATATATTGTTACCTTGACTACGCGGTATACAATTGTCACCGATATAAATAAATGTCAGGGCGGGAAGTGAGGGCGAGAAGTGAGGGCGAGAAGTGAGGACTAGAAGTGAGGGCGGGAAGTAGAGGTGTGTAATGTGACACTTCTCAACCTTCAATGGCGTTAGTAATGACATCATTATATATTATGGTTGTAAATAAATGAACATTTTTCTCGAACTTGGTCATGTTAATCTTCAAAGGTTATTTTTTGATTCTATAACTTCGAACCACTTTTGAAGAGTTTCGAACCAAGATGATGATAATTTATCTGACAAACTGACTTGTGCATAATTTATGTCACTATTTGACTCTCAGAAACTGTAGCATAATTGTGTTGTGGGGTAATGAGCTCATTTTGGTATTTTTCTTGTGTTGCTGTACTCAATATTTATGAAAAATAGTTGTCTGGTTTCAAAAACCATATTCAGAGTATAAGAAATCACTAGGATATTTGTTATTTTTCTGCGAAATTCATCGCAAAAAGTGCTCCTGTATTATAATTTAGAATTTACTCTCAAGCATGATCACAATAAGAATTGACAGAATACATTGATATTGTTAGAAAAGAGAAACATTCCACAGAAGCAGTAGGTACTGCTTGTGTGCTGGCGTATACACCAATGGTATATAGAATCAATTCGTAATCATTAATCAGAACATTATGAGAATACTGAAACTATACGTACATACCTCAAAAGAGTGCAAATGATATTCAGAATTTCTCCCCAGACAAAATAGCATGGTCCAGATTTTATTCCACCAATGTTCTGTACAATATTATTGTTATTGAATTAATACAGCTCATAATCAGTATATCAACTGAAAAAACTCAAAGAGTTGTATGTAGTCTTTCATCTACTTGGAACAATATGAGATTTATATGTCTTGAATCGTAGAAGATTGAGAGACTGTTTGCTCATTTGGAACTCCTTTCATCCATTACCCTGTCACAGTTGATTCTTATATTCGATGAAAGCGTTTTCTCATCGCGATGCCTTCACTACTGCACACTTCTGTTGGTTTGATCGTCAGGAGTCTTCTTTTCTGATAGTAATAATCTGTTCTTTCTATCCTTTCTGCACACCCTCGTCCTTGATGAAAACTTAAAACGTGATTCATCCTTTGAGCGGAGCGAGTTTTGCGTACATTTTTAATAAAATCCAAAGGCGTCACGTAAAAAGATGTTTCACAAAGCAGGTTTGAATCTCTTCAGACGCGAGATTGCGTCGCACGAATGAGTAGATTTTTTTTTCAGTTTATAGGGGAGATGTCAGGAATTATATGGAGGATCATCACCGAGATCATCACTCACTTCCTGAAGTTCTGTTTTTCCATAAAAAAATGTTCAGTAATATGAAACAATACAGTGTCCTGTACGATTCTCACTGAAAATGAGTTTACAAAACCGCGACACAGTGCTTCCTCAAGCAGGATAAAAAAATTAAATAATTCAGATAAATATCAATATATTTAAATTCTTAGAGTTTTTTTAACGTTTCAGGAATCAAATCTGTTTCCGTTTTCAAAACTTATCACAACCCAACCAGCGAAATTGTTTCACAATTTCATGATGCTGCAACAGTTTCATTTTGTTGTTATTTTATAATTGCTCACAAAATGCTTATTGATTATAATAGCTGTGAACACAATAGAGTTGTAGGCAATGGATGTATTTTATAAAGTTATATTATACAATAAAATTGATAAACCGTTATAAAATAGTCACTAAATTATCACAGAAACATTTTTAAAGCTAACTTATGAAACATATTTTCCTATAAAAAAAAATGGTTTTGTAGCAGTTCCATAACACTTTTCCGCGAGGTTTTTATTATCTTTATAAAACTGTTTCAAGCTCATTTTATAACTGCTTCCTGTAGCTTCAATGAGATCATTTCATAGCAATGCTTTATATATATTTATATATATATATATATATATGGTATATTTTCAACAAACAATTTCAAAAAAAGAAAATAACTGTTATAAAACAATGTTGCTTTCGCAAATATACATTTGCTGTTGCCAAGGATGAAATGAAGCATTCATTCATTCATTCATTCTGTCACACTTTTTGTGACCCCCCCTAGAAATATTTCGTCACAGAAACTAAGACCCACCCCCCTTCTGAGTATGATAAATTCTAAATGATAGTAAACAAATTCTGAAAATTAAAAATATTTATTAATGGATGGCCACAAATAATATACATATTTTACATAATCAGAAGATTCAATGCTCAATAACACAATAAAGAAGTAATAAATCGCTATATTTTGTTTCATTTGTATAGTGGAATACAGTGTACTGTAACAAGATTAATTCGCATTCTCAATTGAAAATTCATTCGCAAAGATGGAGTCACTATAGATTTGATTGAAAAATCTGACGAGTTTAGGAATTCGTTAAAAGATGTCGCACATGTAGATTTCTACCAAAATCTCCTGAAGATTTCTTTCATACCAAAATTTTTCAATTTTCGTCAGAAATCCACTCAAAAAGTAGATTTCTACCGAAAGTGGTCACGCTGGCTTCTGGCGCTCATGTCAAAAAATAATAAACGGCGAACGTCACGTTGCCGTATACCCCCCGTCCCCCCTTGTCACATCTTGTCAAACTCAGCCAGACCCCTCCTCTTTGTATGCGAACGTATTTTATGAACGGCCCCTTTGACATAGTATCCTGTCATTCAGGAAGTTTATATCAAAGTGGCTGACCTATGCTCACTTCGTTGGGCGGTCATTATATTTTTAATGCAATTATGTTGTGTAGTTTTAAGAACTGAGTCTTATCAGGTTCATCACATGGCTCTGCCTTCTGGAAGCACTCGGAAGAGCGTTTGTGAGAAGTCGAAAGTTTTATACACCCCTTTTTTATTCCGTTAGACAATAAATTCCAATAAAGCATGAAACACGTCTTCCATCAATTCTGTTGAAGAAAATTTCTGCACGATTTGAAGTAGATTGAAGTACGTTGTCCTATACAAACTATGACTCAATATAATAGGGTTGTGCAGTATTTGTTAGCAGCTTCAAAAGGATGTGTCACAAGACCCCCATTTCAATTGAATTTTTTCACAGATGACGCCATTTTGAAATTTTCATCTCTCAATTCCACTCCAAAAAATAGGATTCAACCGTCAATTCCATTATCCCTTTATAATAATATTTTTTTTGTTGTCATTCGTTTTTTTATGATTGAAATAATATTAAATTTACTACCGATATTATTTATTAGGTATAAATCTTTGATATATCCTTTTTCACTTATCCCTCTCATTTTTTTGTAAATTATTGTGTAATCAAGATCACACCTATTTTGGTTTTCAAAATTTGTTTTTCGAGCCTTCAACAATTATTACCCCTCACATTTTTCCTTCATAAGAAGAATGAAGTTATGCATCCATTTGATCTTTGATGATTTTTCAGAAAAAAATATCACATAAAAGTTCATTCGTATGAATAAGATTGTTATTTTGAATTATGATTCTTGAAAAGCTCGTTGAGAAGGGAAGGTCGATTTTTACTTTCTACTGAGGTTTGATGGAGATATCACGAATCATGATACCTCATGGGACTGTACTCATCAAATTCTCTTCCTGGATTCGAGAATTGAACAGCTACCAGTATCCCAACACAATTGAATTTTCTCCATTCGTGTCATAATTTTCTCATTCATGAATCAAAGGAGATTTTTTGCATTGATATCCATTCCCAGAAATATTTCCCAAACCTTTCAAACACCCCAAACAACGAATGTTTTCCGCTCAGGAATTTAATATCACCCTCCGATGATCAATACCTGTCGACATTGTCTGCTACTCAAGCGTTTCAATATTTTTTGTCAGTGAGGTCATTCTCTTGGAGAATCTTTCATTTCACAAATGGAGCATATGTCGTCCGATTTCTTTTCCTGAATAAATCTCCGAAGATATATGTGAATGGGTAACAATTTGGAACCCTTTTCTCTATTTTACTGATCGAGCGTTTCACCTTGCGAAAGTAATATTTACGACGCAGCGGGCATATGCGGAAAAATGAAAGAGAGGAAATAGTCCATGAGACGAAATAGAGGTTGACCTCCGCCCATCTGTTTACTGGATGAAACATAATTTTTATAGGGTTTCATAAATAGACGAATACGCCTATAATGGTTTGCCTACCAAAATGTGGTCCAGACTATAAACAGTAAGGTTAAAAAATTCTACCAAATTTTTTTTATAATGCACAAGAAAGGGAAGCCCTGTTATGTTCACAGAACACTGCGTGAATCAAGGGAAAGGAGATACGAATTGACATTCACTTTGAATTTTCGAAGTTTGTAAGCATCAGGTAAAACCTCTCTTGGCAAGGAGTTCCAAAACTCTGCTGTTCTGTTGAAAAACGATCCCTGAACCAGAGGAGTTCGTCAGGTCTCTAAATTCACAACAAAGAGGGGGGAATTCTGTACTCGTCGAGTTATCTGTGTTGATATTGCCAAGGGTGGAACGGTTGATGACAATTGAAAATATCTATAGAAGAGAGACAAGTCTCCGACCCTTTTACGATGTTCCAATGAAGTGAGCGAGTTTGTGAGCGAAGAATCACCAACAAGACGAGTTGCTCTTTCCTGAGTAGAATCGAGAAGCCTCAATGAATGTTCTGGTATCGAACTCCAACACATGGGAACTGTATTCTGAGACAGGTCGTATCTGAGCCTTGTAGATCATTAGAACGAGAAGTGAAATATTTTTTTGCACGAAATAGAACCAAGTTTCTGCGAAGCACCTTTAGCGATCGATCTCACATGTTTTTCTCATGAGAGGTTATCACTGATCGTAATTCCTAGCATCGAGATACTTGGTTTTGTAGGAATAGTTACTCCTGACATCTGAATGCAAGATGATGATAGATCGGATTTTCTTGAGAAGAGACATGCCTGGGTTTCCGTAGCATTGAATTCCACCAAGTTCATGTTGCACCATTCTTTCATTTCTGCCAAGTCGTCGTTGATTTTATTGACGTGAATGTTTCTTCGAATTTTTGTTTCTCGAGCTGGTATGGAGACTCGGGAAGAGAAACTGATATGAAGAGTACTGTCGACCGCAAAACTATATATTGAACTTTTTTTTTATCGATTTGTCAGAAAATTTTATTTCCCGTAAAAATTGGTGTATTGCAGAATATTTTCATATGAGTTGTCAAAATTTCAAATTTTCGAACAGTGTACAGGGGAGAGCAAAAAATAGGAATTTTGATCAAGATAAAGTACCCTGGATGTGATTCCAAATTTGAATATTGATTTCAATTCTCACAATTCCTTTCAATGGAAATTTTTATTATATCAAAAATGATATATGCTTGACACCTGATTAAAAGTTCTAATTTTCGTACTCCCCTGTACACTGTTCGGAAATTTGAAATTTTGACAACTCATATGCAAGTATTCCGCAAAACACCAATTCTTATGAGGAATAGAATTCTATAACAAATCGATAAAAAACAGTTTTCAATGTGGTGGAATTTTTTCAATTTTACTGCATATAGTCTGGACCACATATTGATAGGCAAGCCATTATAGGTGTATTCATGTATTTATGAAACCCAAGATGCATATGTGCCTGGTGAAATGACTACCAGTACAATGCTAATGTTTTCGTCAAGAACCGGACCCACGGCTCACTTGATAATGACATCCAGGAAAATTCACATTCTTGAAATTTCTTCACAGGTGGCGTCGAGCGGCAACTCTAGACACATGACATTATGAAGACTGACGAAATTTCTATGAACGAATTCTCTAGAACAAGTGCAGAGTCAGTGTGTTACTTTTTTTTTCAACACTCCACCTCATGAAGGATAAATATACACGAATTCTGTCAAAAAGTGCACGAGTTCCTACCAAAGAATTCGCTATATTTTTGATATTTTTCTGTGTCTGTTCAGACGTAAATACAGATATCCGATACATGTATTACAGAAAGATGCATATGCTTTATATTCTCGATATATGTTTTGAGAAATTATTATCAGAATCCATAGAAATTCTAACTATTCGGTGCTGCTTCAGATAATTTGATGAGATTCTTCGAAATATCGGTTTCGACGTTAGAGGTAGTGGAGTTGGACAATATGGAAAAAATAATAGTACGTCAATATACAGTTTATTGAGCATTATAGTGTTTCATTCAAAATGAATTGGATCCTTCATAGTCCAGATCAATCTGACTAATTTCAATTCATTAGGAAGATTGCAATAGTGCAGGCTATTATGGCGCTGTACAAGAGAACCGTATTTGAAATCACTCTCCAGGAAAAACTGTTATTCCATGATTTTAAATTTATGTTATCGCATCATTTTCAACTGGGCATATAACAACCGTTGTCACTAATGCTGGAACTTGGAATGAATATGTTAAACTGGGAAATTCTGATAAGTAATCAGCGAATGAAACAGATATAACTTATACCAAAGTAAAAACTGAGCAAGATGAACGTTGTTTTCGACCAGTTGAACATGAGTACTTGTATTTCGAATGTTTTCCACTGACCTTCGATAATTCATATAGATGAAAAGATGATTGATTACTTCGTCCACAAATAATACAACAGCGTTTGATATCCATTATAAAATACTATTTAAAACACCACTCACATCGAATACTGGAAGAACGGAAAACAACTAATAATAAAAAGCAACGACAGATAATTAACTAAGAAAACTATGGTAAAGAATGTTGTGGGAACGACAGAAAGCTGGTTGAAAGGAACAGTAAAATTATGGAAAACTTCTAGCAAAATTCGAATAAATTAGAATGCAAATGTCAAAAGATGACAGAATTCGATTTTTGCACCATCTACTGGAAATCGCATCAAATTCCGTGGATATGATTGATTGTGTCTAGAGTTTTAGTCGAAACGATATCGAATCGGAAATCGCACCAGGTATATATGCATCTTGATGAAACTCTATAAAAAGTTTGTATCATCCGGTAGGCAGATGGGTGAACGTCGACCTTTATTCCGTCTCTTGGACTAAAAGTATATGTGGTGGTAGGATGTGTGCCGATATGTGTGCCTTGCATATGGAATGCTATCATTCCTGGTATTACTGGGATAGGGGCAAGGAGCTCATATTCTATTCGATATGGAAATGCAGTTTCATACACGAAGGGACTGAATAAATGGAAAACTATAGGAAGAGCGACTTTCGAATTATTTATGGCCCTAATACGTTCCTTGGAATCGGAGAAATCGTGAGTCATGATCTATAGCAAGATTGGTGTATCCATATAATGGAGTTGAGCTTTCAGTCTCAGAACTTCTTTCAAAGACTCGTTACATACAAAATGCAACAAAACTATTCGTGATTATTATTGGGGTTTGTTTCTGAGGTCAAAATGAGTTAATTTTAATGAAAAAAAAAAAGGAGTCAGATCTTCTAACGATTCTGTCGATGGTAACTCATACTCTTCGAGATACTATTCTTCAGTTATATAAATTGTATTATTTATGTAAACAGGGTGTAATCGAAAATATTTTTTCCTACATAGTATGTCATCCATATAACGCACACGAAATGATTTGTTCATGTTCATTCCCCACTCACCCAAATTTTTTCAAATGGTCCCAATCTTTTTTTTCACAGAAATATAATCGTTACATTGTTGTTTATCTGGCGACAAACATTTTTTGGACATTTATTACCCGCTCATAGTTTGGTTTTGAGTCGGTATTGGTTGGAAATTTTTTGTAAAAAAATTATTTTCAGAAGACGCCTTATGAAAATTGTTCTTGTTGATATCGTTTATGATTCACTCAACATAGTTTTTCGCTTTTCGTAAAGATCAATTACCATCCCGAAACCAAACTGATGAAATTTGCACTTGACGCGCGTAGTTAACATCTTCAAGAGAGGAAAACTGTTACTAACATAGTGTTAGTGTTCTTCTCCTGAAGGTGCCAACCTTCTAGCGAAACGCGCGTCAGTTTGGTATTAGGATGATTGATCTTTACAAATATTAAAGAAATATGTTGAGTTAATCATATGAGATTTCAACAAGAACAAATTTCATGAGACGCCTTCTGAAAACCATTTTTTCAATAAACGAGAAGTGCAACTATCTACCAATACCGACTTCGAAAAAACAATAAACGATTGATAGACGTTTGGAATAAGTTTGCCGCCATATAAACGATGTTCAAACGATGGTGCCCTTTGAATAAATGGGGTAGGTGGGAAATTTTAGGGGTATGAAATGAACAGATCATTTAGAGTGTGTTATCTGGAAGGCAATTCGATGTTCAAAAAAATAACTTTTTCGATTACTTTTCTAACTCTTTCATTAAAATGGAGATATCGCTTGTCCAGAAAATTCCGGGACACCCTGTATGTATATCAGTTCTTGTATTTTCGTGCTGGACAAATCTACGTTATACGATAAGCTGCTGTCTAGTTGGACGAGTTTACTGTGTATACCTGTGTTTCATTGCTACTTTCACAGCATCTACTCACTCGTCTAACTTATGTGAAGCATGCAGGATACTTTTAGGAGAGTGACAACCTGTGTATACCTGTGTTAGACTTTCTTGTCTAACTTATGTGATGCATGCAGTACAGCAAATAACCTCGCGGATTATTCATTCCATTTGGTATAGAGTGTATAATTTAAGGTATAATTTCATTTTTCACCAGTTTTCTGTCAAACACAAAGATGAAAATTTTTTGAATACCATGCGTTTTTCTGAATATGATTATTGAAAAATTATACGAGAACAAAGAGGGTTATAAAATTGGGAGTACCCAAGGACGGACAATAATATTGGGTCGAAACTATGTGAAATATGAATCTACATAAACGATTACTTTTGGAAATATTTTCTTGATGAGGTATAATTTCGCATGAGCCAATCACGTAGCTCATCCATTCGAATTCGATTATAATTTTCTAATTTCTGTATGTCATATTCATCAATATAGGTTTCTGCTATTTTTTCACTTAGAGCCACGACAGACAATAGCTGTCGAAATGTTTCAAATTTTTGGCGGAGGAGCCACCCTGAATACATATTTTTACTATCTCTGTTGAATTTATCATTTCAATTGCCCTCCATGTTGTGAATACCGAAACGTAACAAACATACTCTTTCGCACATGAAGTTCCAGTTGTAGGTTACGAATTATTTGAATGGTGGGTACGAAATTTCTTAAATATTGGCGGAGGTGCTCCATTTGTATTTCTCAACTCTCATACTAAAACGGGTTCTTAGAATTTCAGTTGATTTCTAATGTTTCCTCAATCATTATATCATGAATGAACATTATTGATTCTTGATGTAACTGAAACTTTCTTCAGAGTAAGATGAAAGCATTCTGTCGTATCTGAAGTTCTTATTTCAAATTTTGGGCGGAGGTGAAATTCCATTACTACGTTTAACCTTTCACAATCCAAACCTTTTTTGATTCTCCCCAGTTTATTGTGGATTCTCAATCATTGAATAATAGATTATAGATTATAGATTATAGATTATATATTAGGGACTTTCGTGCTACGAGCCTTCACACCGCGACCTTTTCAGATCTATTGTGTTTGTCCTCGAGATCATTTGGAGTTCTTTGTCTAGCCCTGTCTTCTTTACGAGACTCCACAGGCTAGTTCTTAAAACTCCCATGAATTTGGGAGCTCTTGGTTTTTCTTCTCCCAGCGCGTTAGAAACCTTTGTCTTGACAAGCCCTCGCAGTGGCATAGTATGTGTACTGATGTTTCCTCTTCTTCCTGACAGAACCTGCATAGCATTTCTCCTGACAGTCCTATTGTACTCATATGTTTATTGAGCCTACAGTGCCCTGTGAGAATTCCTACTACCATTCTAGTAGTGTTCCTCTTCTGGCCTAGTAGATAGTCTGTGAATGTTGGCAGCGGTTGTTTGATAAACTCTTTGGCCTGTCTCATTCCTGGTGCATTGTTCCACCAATCTTGAGACTTCTGTTGAATCCATGATTTAGTGTTTGTTTTAAGTACAGCTTTTGCTATACCGCAATACGGTTCTGGGCCATTCAGGGCCTTACTTGCTATCATTGAATGATTATTAAAAAAGTAATGTATCCGAATGATCGACGAGAAAACTAAATTGCAATTTCGTTCGTACAGCTATGCAGAATCTCTGGTGAATACTGCTGGTTGCAACGGAAGACATAGAAATGCTTCTCTATATCTGACTAGCTGTTGCCCGTGACTTCATCCGCGTAGACGTCGAACCAAACCATTATCTCAGCGCACGCCTGTGAAGCATCACATCTTGCTGGCTTATCTTCGACTTTCTTTAAATTTGCTGTTATTTTTCACTGCATACTTTGTCCAGTCATGATAAAATATATAGCCTATATCACCCCTGTAGTTAAAAGAATTTTCACATTCAAACACTGACATTTCAAGTACTGCTTGAGAATTATATTGTGTATGCGATGTGCATTTCTGGTCGATACACTATCAGGATCTGGAAAAATGAAGAATCATTTTTGAAATGTTTGTGAGTGAAGGAGGGTAGTTCTCAAAACTGATACAAAATTTTGTCCCCTTCAATCTTCCTTAGGCCCGGTCTTTTCACCTCCAGATATCCTAAGGATAGATTGACTGAATGTTAGAATATGCTTTTGTTATCACTTAACGATGAACAAAAGAATATTCTAACCGTCAGTTAGTTTATCTGTAGGATATCTGGAGGTAAAAGACCGGGCCTTGAGTATCTATCAGATATCTAAGATGTAACATGACACTGTCTCACAAGAGGAGTTGCTAGGCGCGATTTGTATCAACAAAACTCACAGAATTGCAACTCTCCTCAGACATAATTTTTGAAGCAGTTTCTTTCAATTTCCGTTCTCTGCCGTTACTCTCTTGCTATCATTTGGGTGTCATTTCATTTGAATTTGTGATCTTCATCGGCCGAAATTGAATGTGATCTGATGTTTATTCAGAACCCCCATTCTGTTTGTTCCTGATGGTTACCTTTCTGTTCACTCATTCGTATTTCCAGATGTCTTGATGTTTCGCAGATATATTTTTGATACAACGACAAAGGAATTCGATGAATACATTTTTTGGTGTGTTATGATGTTTGCTGGTAGAGTTTGTGTCGGTTGTGAACGTGGAGTATTTGTTGTTTCAAATGTCAATACTTTTTGTCAATATGTTTTATCTCTTCAGGCAATGGGGAGCTATAGGGTTTGAGTACAGAACTCTTGAAAAAATGAAATTTCCAAACAATTGCCGGCATATAATCGCTATATTTACAACATTGGTTTTCAATGATAGTTCCAACGCGTTCCCAATAAAGTCGAGTAAATTTGCAATTGTACGAGGAAAATTGCGAAAAATTGGAAAAGTGACGGCATATAATCGCTTTATTCACACCATTGGTTTCCAATGATAGTTCCTGAATGATTTTCAGAGATGAGTTGAATTTATATTGATAGATGATAGATAAAAAATACTTGGGAAACTATAAAAAAAATCAACCAATTGACGGCATGCATTGGTTCCCAATGATAGTTTAAAAAAGAGTTGATATGATTTGTCAATAGTACGAGAGAAGTTGAGTGAATATGGAAATGAGAAACAAATAACGGCATATAATAACTTTATTCACTTTAGTGGATTCCAATGATATTTAAAAAAAAAAATTGAGTACTTCTCAATTGTGCGGGGAAAATTGTGGAAACATAGGAAAGTGATGGCATATAATCGCTGTATTCACAACAATGATTTTCAATGGTAGTTTTGAATCGTTTTTCATGGAGAAAGTTGAGTATATTTCTCAAAAGTACGTGAAAATTTGAGAAAAATGGAGAAGTGATGGCGTACAATCGCTGTATTTACATCATTGGTTTCCAATGATAGTTTAAAAGAAAGATCGGTCGAGTACTTCTTACTATTGCTGGAAAAATTGAGTGAAACTGAAAAAGTCATGGCATATAATCGCTGTATTTACAACATTTGTTTCTGATGATAGTTCGATGAAAGGGAAAATTCAGATGACTTGATAGTACGAGAAAATTTAGAAGAAATGGAAAAGTGACGGCATTTAATCGTTGCATTTGTTCGAAAATTGTTCGTTTTCGTTAACCAGCTGACGAACGTCAACCCTCAGAAGTCGAAACTTGTGCGAGCAATGGATCAACGAGGCCTTACCTTTTAACGTGCGATTACCCAGCACGTTAAACATTGGTTCCCAAGGATAGATATGAAAATGAAGAAGTTGAAGTGACCTAATAGTACGAGAAAATTCAAGAAAACATGGGAATGTAAGAATGTTCGATTATCTAAGCTGATCGAAATCCACCCAATGGCTTGTTATACTACAAGTCGTAACCAATTCGTCATACATCAACCTTAACGTTTATATTTCCAACTACCAACCCAAGTTATGAATTATGTAAGTATAAAGGAACATTACTGAAAATAATATGCTCACCGATAGCTCTTATTTCACAAAACAAATAAACTCCCGCAGTATTTATATAGCGTCTGATGACTCTCTGATGGCGTTAACAACTCCCCTGTGCCAAACATATTCAACGCGCCGTAGACTACATCAACACTTACACCTGCACACCTTCCAAATGGCAAATACTCCGTCAGACAGCATGTCAATTATCGTTAGTTGGTAATTCCCAAAGGTATTAACGCTTCGTCCTGTATGGTTTCCGAATATAACTAATCAACCTTCAACTAAGGTTAATTATTGCGCCCTGCCAACAAACGTTTTAGTAAAGGAGCCCACGATGCTAAATCAGGATTAAGTCGAGCGCCATAGAGACCTAGAGGGTTGCGAAGCTTAGATGATAAAAGAAAAAAAAAGGTAAAAAATACCTTCTCATCGGTGGGGGGAGCGGCTATAAATTTTCAAAAATGTAATTTGATTGGATATCATCTATGTCCTACAAATTTTCAAAAATGTACGTATGTTAATCTGATTGTTTCCATGATAGGGGTCGCGGCCGTTATCAGAATGTGAAAAAAATCGTCATTTAGAAATACACAAGCGTGTCAGATTGAGATATATATGGTTCATCTTCACGCCCTAGACGTTGCAGTCTCATAATCTGACGATTATCTGGAGGGATTCGCCTATTCTGTCAACTTGATTTTTTTATATTTCCAAATCATTGAACTTAATCGATTGAAAAGCTCGGGAAAAGCCTGCAAGTACAAAAGTGTATGATTTTTTAGTAGAATACTTGTATTTATAAGAAAATGTTAATGAGCAATTAAATATTTTAAATTTCAAAACGTTGGATATTCGTTGTCGACAATATCATGCCACGAACGAGTCTGTGTGATCAACTGTCATGGCAACAGAAACCAGAGTGGGGACTGAGTGAGAGAGCAATTGAAAGAAAAAGAGTGAGAGAGAAATATAAACGCGGAGAGGGGAATATAGGCATCACCTGGCTGCATGCATTGATCTCTATAGATGAATTTTCATTACTTCGGCTTGTGGAAATCGTCAGATTATATATTTTTTGTAATGCGTGAATTATTCCCTCCAAAATAAAATAGCCACGCTCGAGAATGTCGAGATGAGGTTTTATAGAACTTTGTAGCCCTTCTCCTTCTTTAGGTCACTCTCGAATTGTCAGATTAGTGGAATATACACGCTTCAGGATGTAACTGACTCACCCTACCTTAATCTGACGCGCTCGAGAATTTTAGGTGAATAATTTTTTTTAATAATCTGATCCTTTATCCTTGAAGGGCGGCCATATATATAGGGCTCATACTTATATGGTTGAAGTACTTAACCGGATACAAGGTATCCTACTGTATATTGATCTACCTCGCTTTAGTGATTCCCGAAATCCCCACTTGGACTCCCCTATTATTTGTGATGCATTCAATTCATAATGACTGAGCTCCTGTTAAAGTTGAATTAGACCGTGTCAGGCGAACTAGTAATTGCACCCACATTTCGGCTTCATGCACGTTAAGAACATACATTAGGTTTTCAATTAGCCGGGCATAGTTACACGGTCGACGTGATTTTCAGTTTGAGTGTGGCGGAGCATCTAATTTTCGTGTGCTGCTGCACGAAAAGGGTAGGTTGTTCGAAAACAATCGTTTCCTGATACTTCTGAGGGTTCGTTTTTAGTGGAGTGCAGTGAGGCGTAAAAATTGTATAATCACGGAAGCCAGGGCAGGGCAATGAATCTTCATGAGAACAGTTGGAATGCATTGTTGAGAGCTCAAATGAAGGAGTTGAAAAACAAAAAAATGTGCGATCTTGATTACACCAAATTTAAATAATTTACTAAAAAAATGGGACGAACAAAGAAAAAAAATGATCAAAGCAGAGAATCATATCTTATAAATATCATATGCATGGTAACCTCAATATTATTTCTCTCATATTTTGCAAAAAAAAGTAATAGCAAAAAATTTTATTCAGTAGCTTTCTTTGATGTGTTCTCTCCTCTCATATTTGAACGGATCGACTCAAAAAATGTAAAGTTGGGATAATGAAATTGATGCATGAATACTATATTTAGACGTGAAATTGACAGATGAAAATTTAATAATAGTGACTATCCTTCATCTGAGGGGGGTCCCTTAAAGCTGATGACGAATACCTCGATTCAAGCAATATCATGATTCGCATATCTTTATTGCGTAATTATGCCAATGTGCCACCTGATTCAGAAATTCAATATTGTAAACTACGCTCCCAAATGAAAGAAAGAAAGAAAAAACCGGACACGGACCCGAAACCCCCACCCCCCGGCAAAAAATCCAACATATATTAGAATTCCGATGTTGAAAAATGAGTATATAAAAGATATGCGGACATTATTGAATTCTCTCTGTTGTTAAACTGATATTATTCATTATCACCTGATATGGTAATTCTGATATTGATGATAAGTTATCCAACCAATATGTTATCGATATTGCACCTCACAATATGCAGTTGAAAATCAATATTGAACCAATATTCATACTGAAATATAATTTTTTCAATAGTGATATCAGTTAAAAATCAATTTTTCTGATAACGATATTGTTACGATATTCCTTGGGTTCGATGATTAAGACTCCAAACAACACTAAACTTCTTTTATTATTACTCTCTATCACAATACAATACAACACAATCACTTAAATCGCTCCGATAACTTTCCAATGCTCGGTACTAAAGCACTCTACACGTCGACTACTTGCACTTAGCAATAACAAAACTCTCTCCGCTTAGCTCTACTCAATTCGCTCCACTTAGCTCTGAATGCAAACTTCCGAATAACTTACTCTCCGAATAGAAACTCTTCTCGTAACTAACTCTGCCGCGACGAAGTATTTCCCGAATATATACCTGCGTACGCCTATGAAGAATCTTCGCGAATTCTCCACACGCGATTTACTGGTTCCTGGAAAATGACGTTCACTACGACGCGATCCAACATCTGCGTTTACGATCTCGTCAGGGCCGGCGCTACGAGAGCGCTAGGAGAATCGTAACAATATCATTATGCCGCTTCCTTCAGCTTTTATATAAAACATTGATTGAAATTCATTAAAATAGATCGAATTACTTTTTAAAATCGCAACAACATGAATGTCCAATGAGATCAGGAAATTTGATAAGAGAAAGATTCAAACTGAGTACCCCACAGAAAAACTAATTGAATTTGAAATTCTGTAAAATATTACCATGTCACAAAAGAAAACTTAGTTTCTACTGTTCCAAGATGAAACTGAAAATATTTTTTCCGGATCACTTTTTTTATTCCACAGATAAATATATGTTATACAACATAGTTGATTCTTGTGACTCCGATTGTTCATTTTCATCATTATTTGTTTGATGTTTGATTGTATTCATGATTGTGTAAATTGTTGTGTTATACAAACATTGTGTTTGAGTTCTATTTGTATATATGACGATACATTTTATAACTTTTGTGTTTCGACTTGCTACAAATATTTGTTGAAATTTATCACGCAGCCAATAAAATATTCTATTCTATATCTATGTTACTGGCCTAACCCAATTTCAGGATAATCTAGTTTTGTCTAGGCTGAACTTATTCGTCCCACATGCAATAGTATAGCCTGGTATAGCCTAGGCTGAACTGGTTCCTCCTGAGCCCGATAGGATGACAGCTTAGCCTATATAACTCACCTAATCTAACCTAACCTAACCCATTCTGAAGAGTGTGTATTTCTATCATGATGAACTAGTTTGGCTTGAGCTGAACTGTTTTATCCTATCGGCCTTAGGACGAACCAGTTTTGACTAGGCTATACCAGTTTATCCTATTGCATGTAGGACGAATAAGTTCAGCCTAGGCAAAACTAGTTCATCCAGAAATCGAGTTTGGCTAGCTATCATTATTGTACCAATCTGAATTCGGGATTCAGCCGATATGATGTGCTTCTTGGGGCGGAATTCACCGAGTGTCCCAGCATTCAGACCATATGCGCTATTATCGGTAATAGAAAATTAGAAGTAACGAGAATTAATTTTGACGCAGGCATCTTTTGTACACCTTTTCCGAATAAATACTTCCACAGTGTTCCAGGCAGCATTCACCAGGAAACAATCCACTTCCAAAAGAAAACTCCATTTATCGAATATCCTTTCGTCAATACAAAGCGAACTGGGACACATCAAATATTCAGCGGATATTCAGAAATTTGCCGAGAAGTACATTAATAATTCATACGCCTCAAAAAATGCGGGAAAATAACTGTTTTCCGTCTCACCATTAGAGGTACTTAGACGTGTCATTTCACACAAAGAACAGAGAATATTCCTCTGTTCCTATCATTCGTTTCACCCCCTTTCCAGAATCCATCAGAACGAGATAAAATATGGACTTGTTTTTGTGAGTGAATAAATAAATTCCTATGAAGAGTGTCATCTCGAATGGAGATGTTTTATGGATTATGTCTAGGGATTCTCTCAGGAAATAAAACCAAATGACGCTTCAATTTCTCCTTTTATTATCTCCATAGTTATGGATTGGTCGTGTCTGATGATAATGTATACGGATGACAACATAAAATTGAAATATTTGTATAATCCTCGGAACGAGACAAGACTACGTTATTATCTTTTTACCATGTTATTACAAGGCATATATTTCATAAGCATATCGTTATATTACGGTGATAAAACGTAATGAACGTTCTGAAGTTGGATGGAATGCTGGAATTTCGTTTCAGTATATTTCGTATCTGAAGAATATAAGAATCTTAGGGTTTTGGAGCAATTCCGATGTGATGGTCAACCCTTCGAAACACTTTACTGTTTTTTCTTTGTTACCTGCAGATCGTTGACAATGAATATCTTCACTCGAATAAACTTTTAATCATTTATGTTAGTATATTGTTGTTTTATTTTCAATGACTGATATCAGGAGAGTTATCTCTACTATACCTCGAACCACGGCACAAGTGTCAGGAAAAGTTATAGTAAAGCGCCTTCATCATAAAACAAGAATTCTATGCAATCCACCGAAAGAAATTGATGAAGAGATCAACTTCATAAAATCCGTATTGAAGGAAAATGGATATCCAGAAAAATTTATAGGAAAAACATTGGCAGAGATTGAAAATCCAAGCACACCCTACAATGAAGACCTACGACCTACACAGAATACGCCACCTGTATCAAACATGTTATGTCCTCGTTTGTCTGAAAAATTAAAACGGAGCGGCAACAGGTATAATGCTAGAACAACATTCAAAACAACCAAAGCTTTACGTTTAATACTGACACATGGACAACCAAATAACACAACGGAAACTTGTTCGTGCGGTCAAAAATATATAGGTGAAACGTCACGACCACAAGCAGTGCGAAAGAGTGAACACAAGATGTACATCACTAAGATACAGATAGTTGCTTCTAAATTATCAGGGCACATTCTTACTGCCGATGGAGATCACACAGTAGTATGGATTCTCTCAGCAATCGGTTCACAAAACCTCGACACTTGTTTCGCTTTACGAAAACTTCCCCTAGCTGGATATTCTCAACGCTATTCTACAAAGGATAACGTGTCGCGGTTTTATGAACCCATTCTTAGTGAGAATCGTAAGAGAAACTGTAGTATTTTTTCTTCGACTTTGGTTCGTGTGAATGTTCAAACATTGGAGCTGCCTCAAAATTTCAATCGGATTGTGGTTGTTAAAACTCAAGAGATCACTTATTACCCTATCCACCAAATTGAAAGCTAATTTTACTAACCAAGTATAATGTTAGACTTAGTTGATACAACGAAACGAGTGAAATGTCTGTGGTGATTTCTTATGTCGCCCTTTAATGAATATCACTCGATTGGCAAAACATCTCGACTTTCAATGATTTGAGTTTGATGTTGGGCTAATAATTGAGCTGTTTCCACTTTTATACCTAAGTAATTCAATATCATTGATAAAGTATCAATGAAACAAATTTGGGAAATGATTGAATTGAATCACCAACGGAATTTTGAAATAATAAAAATCGAAAGGAAGAAGAACTGAGATACTCGCAATATATATTGATAGTATATGCGATAGACTTCTGGTGACGGTTAGTAATGTGTATATCATCCACAACAACGGGTTATACCCGAATAGCTTCGCCCTGAAATTATATTCCCTAAACCTTTTCTTCAATAAAAATTTCACGTACCTTTTTCGCCTAAGCTCAACTATTCATTTTCTAGAAATTTAATGTATTATGCTTTATTTATTTCAAGATTAACTATATTTATAGCTGTGCTAAAAGTACATCGAGATCAAGTCTCATCATTTTGTCAATAGTATGATGGACAGAAAATTTTCAATTTCAATTTTGAATATACTGTTGATTGATTCACCGGTATTTTAGCCCCCTTCAAATCCGGTTGACATAGATTTTTTTTATGCAGATTCACACGAAAAGAAAACCCTGTAATGTTCGAAGAACACCGCGTGAATCAAGAGACAGGAGATACGAAAGAACATTCACTTTGAATTTCTGAAGTTCGTGAGCCTCAGGAAAAACCTCTTTCGGCAAGGAGTTCCGGAGCTCAGCTATTCTATTGAAAAAAGATCCCTGAGCAAGAGAGTTTTGACAGGTCTTCAAGTTCACTACCAAGGGATGGGAATTCTATACTCGTCGAGTCATCTGTGTAGATATTGCCAAGCGTGGAACGATTGATAACAATTCGGAAGAGCACCGACCGTGAAAATATCTATAGCAGATAGACCTTTCTACGATGCTCCAATGAAATAAGCGACTTTGTGAGCGAGGAATCACCAACGAGACGGACTGCTTTTCTCTAAATAGAATCGAGAAGCCTCATTGAATGTTTTGGTTCCGAACTCCATAGACGAGAACTATATTCCAAGACAGGTCGTATCTGAGCCTTGTAGATCATCAGAAGCTGACGAGAAGTCGCACGAAATAGAAATCCAAGTTTGTGGGAAGCATCTTTAGCGATCGTTCTCACATGGTTTTTCTATGAGAGATTATTAGTGATTGTAATTCCTAGCATCGAAATACTTGAATTGTAGGAGTAGTAACTCCTGACATCTGAATACTAGATTATGATAGATCGGCTTTCCTTGAGAAGAGACATGCCTGGGTTTTCCTAGCATTAAATATCACCAAGTTTATGTAGTATCTTTCAATTGTTGTTTACTGCAAGATGCACCAAATGCCATTGTTAAAGAGATTTTTTTTGGTCTCAGGAGGTGTCAGGAGTTATCGTTCCATGCCAGTTCTCTAGATATTTCCCAGGTATTCGTTCTGCCTTTGTTGTTGACTTGATAAGTACACTTCCACCACCTCTTCGTTATCAAACGGAAACCCAGTACATTGGCTTCATTAGGACTAGTTCCTCAACAGAATGGTCAACCTGCCGAATTCCCCACCATGTGGGTGATCTTCCAAGATCACAACTCTCAATATATACCAATACATATATATATATATATATATATATATATATATATATATATATATATATATATATATATATATATATATATATAGGAGAAGAATTAGTGACTGGCTATAATATAATTCGATTGATTTTGTGAGGTTGCAGTCAAGTTTGTGGGCAGTTACAAAGAGGACTCTTTGTTATTAGTCAAGCTTTCGGTAAATTTATTACCTTCGTCAGGACAACTAAAAATAATACATTCGATGATATTTTGTAAAGATAGAAATATGGAACACTTACTAACGTGAGAATAAAATATAAATTGGTGCAAAACAAACAGACAAAACATTGAAGAATATTGAAGTATATGATTGAAGTATGTCAAATTTTGATGTAATGTTATGTGGGAAAATTCTGAATACCAGGTGATTTTCTTCTATCTTTTTCGTATTCAAGTAGAAACGTATAAATTTGGCTTAAATTATTGAGATCTGTTTTTTTGTTCATAGAATGTTCTTCGTTATTAATATGTGTCATTTCTAAAAATGTTCTTTTGGTTATATTTGTTTCTCTATCCAAAATTTCTGGGTGTTCAAAATCCATCTTGTGATCCTCAATGTTGACGTGAAAGAATGGTTTCCATTAATTCCCAAAATGAAAATAACGATCCAGTACAACCTCTCATTTATAAATCATTACCTTATATTCAAGAACTTACACCAAAATTAATTAATGTATTCCGAAATAATAACTTTATAATTTCCAAAAGAAATGTCACCACTATCTCTAAATTATATAGCCAAGTTAAGACCCCAATATTGAACAAACAAAAATCCAACTTAGTATACAAAATTTCATGCATGGATTGTTCTAAAACATATATAGGCCAAACATCTAGACCCTTGAATAGTCGCATTATTTCACATAAAAGCGACTGTAGACGAAACGTTAATTCTTGCGCTTTGAGTGAACACGTCAACATTGAGGATCACAAGATGGATTTTGAACACCCAGAAATTTTGGATAGAGAAACAAATATAACCAAAAGAACATTTTTAGAAATGACACATATTAATAACGAAGAACATTCTATGAACAAAAAAACAGATCTCAATAATTTAAGCCAAATTTATACGTTTCTACTTGAATACGAAAAAGATAGAAGAAAATCACCTGGTATTCAGAATTTTCCCACATAACATTACATCAAAATTTGACATACTTCAATCATATACTTCAATATTCTTCAATGTTTTGTCTGTTTGTTTTGCACCAATTTATATTTTATTCTCACGTTAGTAAGTGTTCCATATTTCTATCTTTACAAAATATCATCGAATGTATTATTTTTAGTTGTCCTGACGAAGGTAATAAATTTACCGAAAGCTTGACTAATAACAAAGAGTCCTCTTTGTAACTGCCCACAAACTTGACTGCAACCTCACAAAATCAATCGAATTATATATATATATATATATATATGTATATACATATATACAGATAATTTTATTCGTGTTTACCTGAGAATTACGGAAACTGATGCATGTGAGGACATGTAATATAGACTCGTTGAAATTGTCAACGTGTTTACAACATAAAACATCCCATTATCCCCATACACATATCGAAACATAGAACATTCCCCCCACTTCCCCCCCACATCCACAACCTCCCCCATATCGGCCGTATCCATTTTCCATAAAAACGTTCGCGAGCCAATAAATTTCCGGCCGACGTTCATAACGTGAGAGGATGAAATCGAAAATTACATCTTTCACCGCACAAAAAACATAATCACTAATGATAAACGATATTGACCTCGAACCCCCGACAAAGAAATCTGATCTTTATTCGACCTACAAAATCCTTCAGCATCATCCGACGAGTCTGGGCATAGCTGCAAGCGAAGCCGCTGTGATTGATTCGCTTTCGTACAGGGAGCAGTTCGGATCCCACAACGGTCTGGAACACTAGTCAAGATCACGTACAACATGCCCTGTGCCGGCCGAGTTCTGAATCGGAATGACAGCCAGTTGAAGCGATAAGCGGAGAATTCGATGTGATTATGGGATAGTTTTTTCTGAGGGGAACAAGCTTGGTTGGGTTTAGGAATGATATGTTGTCCTGATGAAGGAATTTTTATTGCTAATTTTTCCTTAATTCGTTTGTAAATGTTCTGTTCGATAGTTTTCTCTGAGCGGGACAAGCTTGTCTGGATTTAAGAATGAATTGTTGTCCTGATGAAAGAATGTTTATGGCAAATTCGTTTGTAATTATTCTGTTCGATTAGAATTTTCTGTGACTGCTGGAGAAATTGTTTGTGAGAGAATGGCTGATAGGTGATTCAGCGCCCTTTGCTGCTTATGGACGGTGGTAGCTATTTTGGACAGACTTTCCTTTTCCGTGAATGATCTATACGTCTTTGGATAATTAACACACATCAGCAAAGGATGATTGCTGGTTCTTTGCTGTTCCTTCTGTCGTAGAAGTTATATGAACTCTTCTTCCATTGACATTTTGACATGGAGAAAAATGCCAGGAATTACTTACACAGAATCTGAGAAGGGTTTTGAATTTGATTGATAGATTTCCATGATACTTCGATATTCATTTATTCATTCACAAGCAAGCCTAACTATTGAAATGCTCAGGAATGAGTGACATTTTTATTATGTATGTAGATTCACACGGATAAGGAAGCCCTGTAATGTTCAAAGAACACCGTGTGAATCAAAGGACAGGATATATTATTTAACATTCACTTTGAATTTTTGAAGTTTGTAAGCCTCAGGAAAAACTTCTCTGGGCAATGAGTTCCAATGCTCAGCTGTTCTATTGAAAAAAGATCCCTGAGCACGAGAGGACTGGTCTCCAAGTTCACAGCAAAGGGGAAGGAATTTTGTACTCGTCGAGTCATTCGTGTAGATATTGCCAAGGGTGGAACGATTGATTCAGAAGAGCACCGACCGTGATAATATCTATAGAAGAGAGACAAGTCTCCGACCCTTCAACGATGCTCTAATTGAGTGAGCGAGTCTGTGAGCGAAGAATCAACAACAGGACGGATTGCTTTCCTCTGAATAGACTTGAGAAGCTTCAATGAATGTTTTGGTGCCGAACTCTATACATGAGAACTATATTCCAAGACAGGTCGTATCTGAGCCTTAAACAGAAAAATTTATTCTTGACAAAAGTTGGTGCATGTTCCAAAACTATACCAAGTGTACCTGAATTGGCTTTATGACAATCACCATACAGGATAGGCCAAAAAATATGAATTTCGTTTAAGAGTAAAGTACCCTCATTTCAGAAAATATAGAAATATGTTGAGGAGAAAAGTTGCTTAGAATTGAAAGTTATGTTCAGATACGAAGTCATGGCCTGCTATTCGAATTTTTTTTTCTTTTGGAAAATTTTGAATTACCCCCGTATGATACATATTTTTACTATTTTGATTCAATATGTATTTGAAGTAGCTACAATCAAATCGGTTTGGAGTATTTCCTATCAAATTAAAGTGAATTTGTATAATTTACATGGATTTGTATTTTTTTCAGGTGACCGTCAACTTCTTGTTTGTTGCAACGATATTTAACAGTACCCTAAAATAACACAAAGATTTTTATGTAGTTAGTAAAGTATTTGCCTCGTTAAAAAAAGTATTTGTGTTATTTTAGAGTTCTGTTAAATATCGTTGCAACAAACAAGAAGTTGACGGTCACCTAAAAAAATACAAATCCATGTAAATTATACAAATTCACTTTAATTTGATAAGAAATACCCCAAACCGATTTGATTGTAGCTACCTCAAATACATATTGAATCAAAATAGTAAAAATATGTATCATACGGGGGTAATTCAAAATTTTCCAAAAGAAAAAAAAATTCGAATAGCAGGCCATGACTTCTTATCTGAACATAACTTTTAATTTCAAGGAACTTTTCTCCTCAACATATTTCTATATTTTCTGAAATAAGGGTACTTTACTCTTGAACTAAATTAATATTTTTTGGCCTATCCTGTATGGTCATAAAGCCATTTCAGGTACACTTGGTATAGTTTTGGAACATGCACCAACTTTTGTCAAGAATAAAATTTTCTGAGAAATCGATAATAAAAAAGTTTCCCATTTGTTGCAGACTTAATGGACCACACTGTATACCATCAGAAGCTGACGAGAAGTGGAGTATTTCCTCGCAAGAAATAGAAATCCAAGTCACTGGGAAGCACCTTCAGCGATCGATTTCACATGGTTTTGCCATGAGAGATTATTACTGAATGCGTAAAATGAAAGAGGAAGCGAGAAAATGCTCTGAATAGAAAAAATGGGCCTTGAAAGTCGAGACTTTTGCCATAACTCAATATTTTGATATGAATATTGGTACATTGTTGTCTCAACAACTTTAACCTGCATTATATTAGATGCAATTTTGATACTATTTCGGTTTAATAGTTTGGCACCAATTTCAAAATAATTATGTATGGTTATATGAACTGATATCAATTCAACAATATAGATATTATTCATTGTTCGCATATCTGTTCTGAAATCAATTCTCAACCTTGAAATTCCAATATTCGAATCATATGGTGTCGAAGGGTAAATAAAAATTATCATATATCGATTGATTTTGCATACCGGCTGATATGAATAATGTGATATAAATATGCGAATGCCAGTATAAGTTGGATATTTTTTTTGGGTGATATATCATTTACAATATTATACCGATATGACGATGAGGATATATTCTCATATTGTTTCAAAATATTGAACCGTAATTGCCCAATGTTCATATATTTTCTAAGGCCAATTTATCATTCATAATATAAGCTCTATATTTTTGTAATAGTTACCAACATTGCTTCTATATGTGGTTCCTTTTAGGGCACCTTTCAACGTGTCCAAACAGCTGATCAGCTGATAAACCCATTTTTCAAAAACCTCTGGATGATTCGGTAACAGTGGGAGATTTATAACCATTCTTCCACATATTGGTAAGAGCCCAGAGATCAGTACCTAAACCACAACCAATCAACAAGCAATACCATTATTCATTTTGGGCATAGAAGAAAGTTAATAGGAAATTTATGAGACCTGAAAAGTTGCAGAGCTAGCTAGCAATCGAAATACTCTCCAACTCCTAGAAAAAACTCTATTCCATTAAACCATCACGTTGCTAACTTTATACTCTCTTGTTTCGATAATATAATCATAATATTGCATTGATCCCTCACAAAGCTCGCTATCAGCACTATGGTTAATCGAAAAAGTTTTTAATTACGAAAACAATCCCGAAATGATTCATCAGCGTTCGGAGCAGCTTGGCCCGACAATGGTTGCGAATTGAACGGGCGGACGTCGGAAAATTGAAAGAGTGATGGTCATTTATATCAATAGACGTATGAAAACGTTTCTCCTTTGAGCCAAGTCACACAACACCATCAATCACGGGCGGGTTCCGTGATGCGGGACCAAATATACCATTCAGAATTCATAAATCAATCGACTGATACTGGAAGCCCGGATGAATTGTGATCGGTCTGCCGATACATCGACCCAGAAAAGAGAGCCGATGTACGTAGTTAGGTTTGTTGGTTTTTGACGGTAGGCAGTCGATACGGGACGAAACAGAGGCTGTGTCGAGAGGCACATCCAGCTGATCTTCGGATTTTTCCCAATCTTATTCTTTTCATTTTTTGTTTCACTCCTTTGTTATCTCACCTATTATTGGGAAATAAAGACCTATTATTATTATTATTATTATTATTATTAACTAAGTCATGTAATATCTAGTGTAACACTAGGTATTGACAAGGGAATGCATATCAGTTTCACACCCTGTGTGCGAGTTTTATTCCAACACATGAGAATTTCAGCTGAAGTTTTGTCTTACATATAGCTAGATATGAATCAGCGGTATTTCCGTAGTCTAAACAAGTATGCTTGGAGACTGGCCAGCGAGTCAGCGGAAAAAAGAAGGTCGTTGATGGCTGGGGAATTTTTCGGCCAAAGGGAAAAGTCAGGAAGTGACTCTTTGGAAGAGGAGCGACGGAGGAATGGCCTTTTTTAACCCTTTTCAAATCATGGGTACGCGTCGCGTCTCTTATGGTACGGAGGAAAGTTTACCGTTCTGTGGAGAAAAACTGGAAGGACTAAATGAATGAGTGATTCGTGCGCATAGGTGTTGTTTCGGTGTTGTATATACTCATATATCGCATAGGACACCGCACTGCAAGGTAGACAGAGGGTCAATCTTTGGTATGCCAATTTTGATGTGTGTTAATATAAATAACCATTCCATTCATTTTTCGTATCCTTTCGAAAACAGAAGTATTATTCACATATTGGGGGATCCACTGACTCTATCTCTATCTTTTCAATCTCAATAACCTAGAATTTATTGAGCTAGGATTAGAGCGGCCTCCAATAATTTATATGTAGCCGGTAGGGCATTGTAGATGCATGATGGAGTTATTGAAGTAGTTATATTGGACTCTTCGTGTTCTGAACTACATCTTTTTGACCGCTTGTGTAATTTTTCATAAGGTTCGATTTTCACCGGGAAGACCTGGTTGGGTCTTATTCAATTTCTCACATACTTGTTTTGAAATTATATTATTTTGATCTGATCAATTTTTGACCCTAGAATTATATATTGTTTCATTGAATATTGTTTCACCTATATTTTCTAATTATATTTTTTTGTAATAAGAACTTCCACACATGGTTTATCGGGGTCCTAGAGTAGTTCGGGAGGAGGACGAATGAAATCCTTTCTTCTGAGATAAGCTCTCGTATCATTCGATTAAGCCCCAATTGTTTCACACAGCTTTCCTAAGAACTCTGGATGAACATTGATATATCCTCTCGGAAAGTATCGTATCTTACGTCTTCTTCATCAGGAACAATGTTTAGTGCCTTTTTGCACAATCATACATATACTTGCACCAGATAACAATAAATACAAATAACTAGAAGACGAACTTCATCTGTTCTACACGCGGTCGACCTGTACTGAAAGAACCTTTACATCTCGGTGCACAACGTGAGGCAGAATGAGAATATTTTTTTCATATCAGTAGTTGGTTTACCCAATGGGTAGGTGTTGCTGTACAATGTGGAAGTATGAACGCGTTACTTGGCAGGACATATTATTTTCGAAAATATGATGAATTTTTTAATTCTCAAATTCAATATAGTAATAATAACTATGATAACAAACATAGTCGTTGGGAACATTTCTAGTGTAGAATTAACATTTTCCTTCGAAAGTGATGGTTGATAAATGACCATATTCATCAAATGCCCTCCAGGGAGCGCTTAAGGACTGCAGCCATCCTCAGAGCCGAAAAAGTTATAGAAGATACATTTTTATTGTTCGCAAACTTTCTTCTGAAGTGATCAAATTTTTAATTTTGCTGATCTCAGCTTCCTCAAAACCGATTACTGGGTGCGCTCCTGATCTAATCAGCACAATTGACACATATGTGGATTATTTGGGAGATAATAGGTGGACCATTGATGTTCTTCCAGTTCAGTTATAAAAAAGGCAACTAACATGTCTACTAAGTCGACATCACCAATATGTGTATTGTAAGGTTTGATCATCTCTAGACAAGGTACCGGATAACTTTTTCTGGTCATTTTGTTGGGATATTGCGGACCCATTTTCGAATCCTACAGGCGTGTGTAGTGGAGATTGTTGTTTTGATATATTCGATCTGATAGCTTAATAATCTTTCTCCTTTATTTATATTCTCCGTCGAAAAAGATAAGGGTGAAAGTCGGGTATCATCATTTTTTATCGTAAAATTGTAAGAATATACTTAATTTTCCTATGGTCAACTGGAGTCTCCATCCGATTTATCAATAACTTCCCGTACAGAGTAGACAATTGGAACCTCCCATTAAACACGAAGAGTGGAAGAAAAAGATTTCTTCCTATCCGATAGCATATGAATATTCCAATACATCAGTATCGGATAAAAGGTGAAGGCACTCTTGGCATTGAATCTTATGAGAAACATAACAGAAATATTCAAATTTTTCTTCTCCCTGGTGATGTATCTTGAGAGATGCATTTTCTATTTCCAATTTTTTGTGATATGTAATATATAAAATGAAACGACAATGATGCAAAGGGACAACTCGAGTTTGACTGAACTAGAGTTTGACTGTAGGTGTGTTGAATCGTTCATTATAGATATCCACTGGGATACTATTAATATTGTAGCATAAGGCTTTCGACTCGTGTAAAAACACTCGTTACTGCTTTCTGCCTTTTTGCACGTAACTGCCCACTATGTGTAAACTATGTGTATATAATCAGAACAAAACTGTACACCTAATTTCAATATATCAAGTATGATTACTAGCCAATTTTTGGAACAACAGAGGGCCTCAACATTTCTTGAATAATTTTTAAAATCAACCTATTTCGGGAGAGAACGACGTCAAGTAAAGGGTTCAAACTCAGTGATAATTATTGACCCTATCTAAAAGGGATGACAGTGCGTCTTCTGCAGAAAAATTATAATTGTTCAGAATATAGTATAGCCAACTAGAATATATCCCACCTCAGGGTGTGTAAGTATCTCAACTGTAGGTGGGTTGTAGAATAAAATCCTCAAGATGAAACTACTTTAGCGAAATAATGATGAAGGCATTGTTAGATAGTACATCGACATCAGTAAAGGAGAATCAAACAGTTGAACCCCCATGTGACGTGCAACGGGCACCCACGGTCCATTTCTCAGTTGTATAACTAACTCACTCTCAAGTTTTGCCTTTTCTTTGCGAATCTCCCCAATAATTTATTCGTCTTCGTCAATCAATAACTATTTGAGTCAATATTGAAGGTATATAATTTAGGTATTATTTGATCATTATTATTGATATTAAATAACTTATGTTCGTCATCCATCACGTATTGTCCTGGTTCACCAAACTGGGGTAAATCCAATAGTTTCCAGTGAGTGATTTACCAATGGATGTGATCCAGATAATACGCCTCATACATGGTCCCAAAGCGTTTTATTTCTGAATACGAGATTCTTTTCAAGTCGTAGATGAACGAGATCGAGATTCCTAACACGAAATAATCTTGCACGCTGCTTTTTCATCACCCTCAAAGACAGATCCAGATTTTTCCCGAGAGATACAGGTTCAGATCATCCATACAGAATAGATATATAGCTGTTTTTTTATGTATTCCCTTCGTTTCAATAGTGCCACCTGAATGTAGTATTCAAAATGAACTTTTTCTTTCGGTGCCGAATCTCCATATTAGCGATCCAGGGGAATCCAGGACTGTCACGAAATAACACGGCTATTTTCGGGTGAGGATGTTTGGGTCCCATGAGTCTATAAGCCCGAGAACTTCTCGAAGTTTATAGGTGGACACCACGACAGGACAATAACTCATTTATACTGCGAAATGCTATTGGTTGTTTTTTTGTTATTCGCGGACCGAGAGGTATTGGGCAAGAATTTAATTCCGGTGAATTGGCAGATGAGGACGACTGGGAAATAAAGTCGAGTAGTAGGTATAGTAAAAATGATGGATACATGTTTTCATTTGGTAAAAATTACTTGTTGAGTGAAAACGTTCGTATGTTTTCACTCGTTTGTTTTTCAAAGGATGAATGGATTGTCGATAGAGAGTTATTGCAAACTTGCAGTATCTATACCGTATACGATATACCTTAGTGCTATATATCGATGTACGTACGACGTTATAACTTGACAATTTTTGTTTACTATTGCGTATGCATACATGTAATCGTAAGGCATAGCGTACACTCCAGATGATGTGCAATAACTCTCTAATAAGTATAGATTTCACACTGATATCAATCATAAATTTTCGGTTATACCAAATATACAACGTACAAATACAGCTCATCCAATCCATCTTGGCAAAGAACAAATGGCGTATATACCCAGCAATCTCTGTGAAGTAAAGTACACACCTATCGATTATATATGTCCATTGTGTTGGATTTCATTCCAAGTAGGTGTTTTTTCCTTCGTGTGGAACTGGAAAAGAAGCTGAGTTTGTGCCAGGATGGATTGGATGAGCTGTAACGAATAAAATTCGTTTATCGAAGAAAAAAAAACACCATTTCAGTATTTCTTCACTAAAAAACATTATTAGCATATTAAATAAACCGCTGGTTCCAAGGATGTATGGGGTGTTCCATTTCGCAATGTTTTTGTATATCTAACCAGTGAATGCACATAAGAACGCTGTTTCAATTTTTTACCAGGGCCGCGATTAGGACAAATCATCATTGCACCGTAGTTTAGAAGTCTTCATTTAAAAAAATTAATGAACAGGAAGTTGAATGATATACCTTACCTATCAACAGGAAGTGTTTTTTTATTTTTATCGATACTTTCATATAAGTGAAGTTTATATTTTTTGATTTGTAGGCGAAGAATACTAAAAAAATAGTACCTCAAACTACATTCCCTCCAAAAAAATACCCAAGTTTCTGATTAGGCGTTGAATGCGGTTAACAATGCTTCTTCACACGAGACAGTTTTCGGTTCTCACCAAATTCGTAGATATTCTGTAGATTAACTTGCACTCAGAGATTCATATCATACTATGGCCCCAAACTAATAAACCTAGTTCCCCCAGAAGTCAGAGGGATTTCTAATAATCACAAAGTCAAGTCAAAACTGGAACTTATAAATCGAAACTAGGACATATTGATAACTGTATATGAGCTGGATTCCTAGTCGAGGTTTCTCCGTAGGTTATAGATATAAACTACGTTGATTCAGCTGAACAAAACTGCGTCTCTCTAACTGTCGCTCTCTCTTTCCACCAGCCTTCTTATATCATGAAACAATAATAATGAATTCTATCTATCTAACTATTACGCGACTTTTCATTCGGTGCTTTGAGAACAATCACAGGGAGACTTCACCAAATATTTGATATGTAGCGCATTCACCAAATATTTCATTACACTATTACAGACATATATTTGAACGAAATCAGTGGTTTTTTGTGCAAAAATGTAGAGTGATAATTGTTTTTCAGGACCTACCATGGAAAGGAATTTGTTTGAGAAAACTATGGAAACGTTGTGGCGGAAAGTGCATCATTTGAATAGAGAGAATATTATTGTTAACCTAGGGTGTTGGCAGAGGTGGATAATTTTCTCGATAGAGTATTGATGTTTTTGTCGAAGTTTGTGTTGCATTCACGATCTTTCCAAAAAATATTATATAATGAAGTTTTATTCAAGGACCTGGGTTCTTCCTGATGATTGAGGAATTACTTTAAGCTTTTTTCTTCTCCGGTTGAAAGAAACTGGATGATACAACTTTTATGAAAGAAGTCGAATATAAAAAATACAAACACTCTGTTAGGACGGTGGACTCATTCACAAAAAAAAGAAAAAGTGTATATCGACGGTCACTGAGCTACATGGAAATCACTCTTTCTCGATCAATTTGTCTAGCAAGAATATGGAAATTGTATTGATTAGATAGCATATATGGAAAATGTCTACACAATGAAACCAAAATATATATTTTTTTATTCCTTTATTTAACATCGGCCTATTACCGCCACCAAGGCCAATTACCGACGCCGGTGAGCACACTTCCCCCAACCGGAAATTTTGCCGAACCCTCTGGTATTCCAATCAGAGGTAGGGATCTTTAACAAGCCCAACATCCATGGACTCGGAACCGACGGCTTTACGTCCCCTCCGAAGGACGGCATATCCTCAATATATCTTGTGCTCATTGATATATTGTCTGCGAGCTTTGATATGCTATTTCGCTGCAGCTGTACGGGCTTTCGACACGGTATTTCCCTGCATGGTCACCCATCCAAGTACTAACCGCGCTCGGCGTTGCTTAACTTCAGATATCGAATGACTGTCAGTCAACCTGAAGAGCTGGGCCATGCCCGAAACCAAAATAAAGAGCTAATTTTAGAAAAAATCACATTCACCAAGATAATATATTTCATTAGAGCCGAGACGAATTAATTATCTGTGTGCAAAACCAGATCATATGGTTGATATACGAATAGAGCAACAAAGGGTGATATCTAAGTAACTCAGTACCCGCCCTGCCATATAGGCAGGGGAATAGCTGCTATAAATCAGATTATTACCCTTTTGGCCACATTACATGAAGGTTCGGTGAATGAGTACATTACCCATACAAGATAATGATATGATATGAAAGTCGTTTCTTAGGTATATCTGCAGAAGATACATTCATTATTGAAAGGAACCTGATCGAATATACATGAATTCCTCTTGTTAGGATGTTTGAACTTGTTGGATTGTTCGAACGAATCCATCTATAATCAAATACACATTAATCATCTACGGTCAGCATCCATTCCCAAGTTCTATTTCCCAGAGGAATGAACCGATCGATTTATCGGCAATTTATTGTTCAATCAAAGCCCGAAAGCGAGAGCTGAACACTCAGTTTGGAAGTTAATAACCTGTCGGCATGGCATTAAATTCTCAAGTATTTGATTTAACTGTAGGCCGAAAACTCACTTTCAGCACTGTATTTTCGGACCCGTCGATATAATTTGGTACTCTGAATAAATTGAATTTGTTCAATAAACGAACGAACGGTTTGATTATTCAAATATTTGGTGAATTCGCTGGGTCTCACATATTCGGCGGGTTCTCTCTCGTGATAGTTCCATGAGCGGAATAATTAGTGAAATTGGTTACGGTTTCCCACACAATTGGGAAAAAAATTCAAATGTGATCTTCACAGGACACTTCACAAAATCGCTATACCCGTTTTATTATACAATAGCGTCTTCAGGCGTGTTATGGAACTACAAACTTTTTTTCATAATACAAATATTTCTTGATTATGGATTTCAGTTCTGGCGCTAACTCCGTTCCTGCTTCATATCAATGATTTGCGCTAAAGAAAAATTCTTGTTCAGTGCCTAGTTTTACGAACGACAGACAGTACTCTCCATACCAGTTTTCGTCCAGAGTTACCATACCAATCAGAGAAATAGAAATTCAGATAATTATTAGCATCAGTTGAATCAACGATGACTTGGCGAAAATAATACAATGGGGTAACATCAACTTGTTGGGCTTTAATGCTGGCAAAACCCAAAAAGGCTTTTCTCAAAGAAAGCCGATCTATCTTTGTATAGTATTCAGATATCAGGAGTAACTATTCTTACAGAGTCAACTGTGTCGATGCTGGGAATGACGATCGGCTATAATCTGTCGTGGAAAACAATCGTTGAGAATATTTCCTAGAAGCTTGGATTTCTATTTCGTGCAAAGAAATAATTCACTTCTCGTCAGCTTCTATGTTCTCATGTCTGGGGCTCGGCACCAAAACAGTCATTGAAGCTTCTTGATTCCATTCAATGCAATAGAAATTGTACTTCTATAAAAAAAAGATCATCAAATATTGAGCAAACACTCTTCGTTGATATGTGGGTATAATTTTCAAAATATTTTCCCTCCAGCCTATATGGCGCGATGGGTTTTCATGTGATTCAGCTGTTTTGTAGACTTTTTCTGGATGAATTAAATTAGTTTGAATGATCTTCACATATTGATAGAGATTGTTTGTTTTCCTTAACTTCGGGATATAATTTTCTGCAATATTTCATGCAACGAACTCGTTGCGGTTTATTCCACTATTGTGGAAAAATCAATATTTTTTGTCAAATACACCTGGCTTTCCATAATGCAAGTATGCTTGCTGTGACATGCTGTGATTTCCACGTTCTTGGTAATCTTTGGGCGTCATCTCTCTTGTTCATACTACTCGTCGTTTCTCAATTTCGATAGCCTCTCTGATTGTTCGAGAGTAGAAATTTTCATCGCTCGCTAATGTTTTTGTGTTTTCGAAATTGATGTCCTGTCTCCAATACGTGTTGGAAGATGGAAAATGTGGTGACTTTTCCTTTCACTGATAGGTCATGTTCATCCTTGCGTACGTTGATCCGTCTGTTGGTCTGGCCGATGTAGGACTTGTTGCAGTCTCGACATGGTACTTCGTAAACTTCCTGGGACTCCAGTGGTATCTGGTCCTTCGGATTACGGAGTATCGATCTTATTGTACATTTTGGTACGAACGAAGTAGCTATGTCTTTTTTGCGGAGAATTCAGCTGATTTTATCTGTGGTTCCTTTTATGTATTGTAGTCTGGTTGTTATTACCTGTGTTTCTGGGGTTTTCTGCTGTTTCGGTTTGTTCTTGGAAGCCGTTTTTGAGATTCTCTCTGAGTAGTCATTCATTCGTAGGGTTTCTCGATCGTGTTCCGCTCTTGTGTTTGCCACAGCGTGAATCTGTTTTGGATGGTGATGTGAATTTGCGTTCAGGTATCTGTTGGTATGTGTTGCTCTGCGATATACCGTGTGGCCTTTCGTACCGTCAGGCTTTTTCATGATTAAAACATCGAAAAATGCGAGCTTGTTATCTTCTTCAATCTCTTTGGTGAATTTGATCCGTGGGTGGAGTTCATTCAAGTGATTGAAAAACCTTTGGAGTTCCTGATGTCCGTGTGACCAAATCACGAAAATGTCATCAACATATCTCAGCCAGAGTTTTGTTTTCACGTCTGACATTGCTATTGCTTTGGTTTCGATCTCTTGCATGAAGAGGTCAGCAATAGTGGGTGACAGTGGTGAGCCCATTGGTGCCCCCTCAATTTGTCTGTATCGTTGATTGTTATAGATGAAATACGTGTTGGAGACAGGACATAACATCAATTTCGAAAACACCAAAACATTAGCGAGCGATGAGAACTCCTACTCTCGAACAATCAGAGAGGCTATCGAAATTGAGAAACGACCGAGTAGTAGGAACAAGAGAGATGACGCCCGAAGATTACCAAGAACGTGGAAATCCATCCTATCACTAAACAAAAACAAGCCGATCACACCAGAGGAACAATGTCGGACTACCACGTAATTACCCATAGATAATGACAAATACAGTCGGACCAACGAAGAAAGTGGGAGGGGCCCAGATCAAATATACCATCAATGAACACCCCTATATATTTAAAAGCAGAACACTAATGAATTAATTAGTCGAGTTTGGAGGTCGAAACTCTAGACATCACCTAGAAGATGGCAAATGAAACTTTGCCGACACGTTGACTTTAGAAACTCAGAAAACTACGAAGGAAAATTGTACCTATTTATCAATTTGCATTTGATTACTTCCTTCCGGATTATCCTATCTAGTGTGGTAGCTTTCCTCGAAGACGGTAACACTTGTTTGGGATAAATTTTCAATGGATCCTCCTTTAAGAGATTGTCCCCAGACATTCTCTCGGAAAATAAGTTTGTTACTAAATCACGTGGGCTTTCAATAAATTACACTTGTATTCAGACTTAACGATGTTTTATGTACAATCTGTTTAGTCCTCCGTTCCCGAAATTTTCTTCGGAGGAGATTTATCGTCAGAGTTGGTAATTCCTTCGCTACTCAAGTCAGTCAACTTGTTCGGTGTGGAATGGTACGAAAGCCTTAAGAAAGCGTTTATCTTGGATTTCAACATGATTTTCAATTCACGAAACTGAATTCGGTGTATTGGTTAGGTTAGGTTATCATAAGAACTTGAAACTTTCTCCTTTTTATTTCTAGGGGAGAGTAAATGCAAAATATTCGTGAATTTTTTAGGGATTATATTTGAATTTGTCTCCAAGGTCAGTGATTTTACTGCTCTATAATCGGGAAACACGTGAGGATATTTAAAATGCAAATATCTGAGACATTTATTCTGCACTTCTTCCATATCTTTCAAATGGGATTGATGTTCTCCACCCCAAATGATACAAGCTTTGGTCTCACTGAAGGAACAAAGAATATTTTAGAAAACATTAATATTTGTGATTGTGTGTTAGGTAGATAGATAGATGGATAGGTTTATAAGTTCTTTATGCTACACTATGCAGAAGGGACAGGCCATAGTTCTTAGGTAAAATATAAATTAAAGTTATATGATATTAGATCAATTCGACTGAAAAAAATCACGTGACACGTATTGTAAAACGAAAAGAGAGGGAAGCCCTGTAATGTTCGGAGGACACCGCGTGAATCAAGGGACAAGAGATACGAATTAACATTCACAGGCTTACAGCCTCAGGAGAGACCTATTTCGGCAAGGAGTTCCAAAGCTCAGCTGTTCTATTGAAAAAAGATCCCTGAGCAAGAGGGGTTCGACTGGTCTCCAAATTCACAACAAAGGGGTGAGAATTCTGTACTCGACGAGTCGTACGGGTAGATATTGCCAAGGGTGGAACGATTGATAACAATTCAGGAGAGCACCGGCCGTAAAAATATCAATTCGAAAGAGACAAGTCTCCGACCCTTCTACGATGTTCCAATGAAGTGAGCGAGTATTTGAGCGAAGAATCATCAACAAAACGGATTGCCTTTCCCTGAATAGAATCAAAAAGCCTCAATGAATATTTTGGTGCCGAATTTTTTCGCACGAAATGAAAATCCAAGTTTCTGGAAAGCACCTCAAGCGATTGATCTCACATTGTTTTCCCCATGAGGGATTATTACTGATCGTGATTCCTATCATCGAGATACTTGACTTCGTAGGAATAGTAACTCCTGACATCTGAATACTAGATGATGAGAGATCGGCTTTCCTTGAGAAGAGACATGCCTGGATTTTCCTAGTACTGAATTCCACCAAGTTCATGTCACTCCATTCTTTCATTTTCACCAAGTCGTCGTTCAATTTTATTGACGTGAATTTCTCTTCGAACTTTTGTTTTTAGAGTTACAGAGATCCATCAGACAGGAAACTTTTCATGAAGCAAACAAAAGAGGAAGCAAATCAGGAGACGGCAGTTTAGAAAGGAGACCCTGATGCCAAACTCGATCATACGCTTTTGAGATATCGAGTGCAACAGCTATCGTTTCTTGGAATTATATGATAATTATGGAATTATGGATTCTCGATCTCGACTCCAGATTGCTTTCATTTTCTTGGATATACGTAAATGTTTTCAAAATGAACGTACAGGCAACAGTTATCATTTAAATAGTATAATAATAGTTAAATCTCTTCTCATGAAGTTCTATTGTCTTGATTGAAAATCAGCCTCAGTAATGATTTATGCCTTATGAAAATTCCGTCCACCTCAGTTGATGCTGAATGAAGAATATCAACTACCGCAGAGTTCATATTCCTAGTAGCCACCCTGTTTATGCAATGTATACTCGTGATCTTCTGGATTTGAAATATCTCATTAAAAAAGACATGCGTACGTGCTAGTCGGGACGGTGGAGAAAGCTACAGCGAAGCGCACTCAAACCAGTGGAAATGAACCGGGTAAGAGTCCCCATAATTCAAATGGGCTCTAACAGGCAGAGTGGCAGAAATCGTTCACTCTGGCGCACTCGAACAGAATGAGAATACTAATGACCCTCAGTCCATCTAACACACATACGCTCTATGTAAAGTTCGCCTCGTAGAATCGCTATGGCCAGGGTGGACAGTAAAAACCGGAGGGTGATATTTCGTCATGAGATGAGAATCATGTCAACGAGTTCAGAATGTCTACATCATATACCATGTGGTAAACTGAACTCTGGTATCTATTATGACCAATCGGAGAAGTGTGGAAGCAGCATGAGCACGAAAATATTAACTTTTATGACAAGCAAATCCCATAGCAGACCGTATTATCGGAACGATTACAAAGTTGAATTCTCTTACTAGAAGTATGCTATAGAATATAATACAATATAATAGAATATTAGCAGCTCTGGAAGTCCTGCTGGGTCTACCGTCGCTTTCAACTTGTATAAAGGAGAAAGCGATTGCGTCCTATCTGAGGATACGGGTCTCGAGAAATTGACGAGGAGAGGGATATACAGGGCACGCCGAGATCGCAATGGTAGCAGGAGAAAGAAATCCCACTATCCTCTATTAGAGTGATACAGGCAGAGAAGATAAAATGGTGGAAAAAGATGATCTCTCTAGAGATCCCGGATAGGAAAGAGTGGGAAGAGGAAGTTGTGATCTTTTCTCCAGAAAGCTCGGTCTGTTTTATAAAGTTGAGAGACAAGCCGGAGCTGGAGGTTACTTGGAAAAGAATGGGAGAAGCTATGCCTACGCGCTGGGTTCTTTGGCAACAGTTTTCCAAGAAGAGGTGTATCCTGTGGGAAATCAGATTGAAAGAAGTGAGAGATATGTATATGTCTGCTCTGACAGCCAGGGTGCAAATAGGCCTCTGAACGCAACCAGAACTAGATCAAGACTGGTTCAGGAGTGCAGAGACGCCCTGGTAGGTCATGCTACAAGAAGGGAAATCCAGCTAATGTGGGTCCTGGGCCATGCAGGGGTCGAGGGCAACGAGAGGGCGAAACAACTAGCTGAGCAAGGTGGCAGGCAACCCTGTTACGGGCCGTACCAGCACTCGGCATAACAAGGAGACTAGTAAAAACAGCAATGGATGAGTGGACCGTGGTATAGGAAAAGACTGGGGAGGGATAGATGGCTGCAGGCAGTCAAAGCAGATCATATCGAGGCCCAAAAGGACAAGGACGGCCAAGATACTAAGCTATGTCGCAAATAACTCCGACTTTTAGTGGGAGTTCTGACCGGACACTGCCGTCTAAGGAGACATTTGACTCTCATGAGAGTTGAGGCAGACTCACTATGCGCAGAATGTGGAGAGGATGAAGACTCCTTCCAGTTCCTTTGCGAATGTGGAATATATAGCGGGCTCAGACAAAATGTCTTTGGAGCCGCCACTATCAAGGAAAAGGATTTGCACTTTTTACAATCGAAGGATATTTCGACCTCCATAAGAAGGTGAAAAAGTTCGAACAGGTATCCGCCATGGGGTGAGTGGGTGAAGATGTCGGGGTTTGCGAAAAGGGCCCAAAGGAGCCTAGTCGCTGACGCTTGCGTCCCTCATCCTTTACCATTACCACACTCGACGATAAAATGCGCTATCGACTTATGATAGAAGCATTCCTTCATATTCTTGTATGATGAATAACAATTTTTCGTATCTTGGAAATAATGATGGAATTGTGCAAAACCTTTACGAACGTTAAGCATTACCGATCTCAGGCAATAGTCACATTCATCTTGGATCAGCGAAATGTGTTTCCTCACCGTTCTTGTTACTCGACCAAATTTTCTGCTTGCAAATCACGATCGATGTCGAGCAACGTATTGGACTCTGAAAGGGTCATATCCCCAATAAATATCCGGCGACAGCCTACTTCCATTTTTATCGCTTGTTATTTTCTACGATTGACATAAATAAATATCCAGGATTTATAATACTGTTTGATGGATATATCTGAAATGCGCACTAATAGGCCATAGCGACAATGCTATAAAACTTCCAAGATTTATGGACAACTCGATAAATTTTACGTAAAAATTGTTTCACATAAAAGTTTCCGTAATTGAATTGCCAACTTTTGTTTGTAACAGTAAGTGAATGCTTGGGGCGCCCATTTATATTGTTCGGAAAAACTTCGGTTTTAACCACCTAGTTTCTTTCATTGGCTGAATTAACGAGTTACTTCCTTAATTCTTTTCGTTCCGTGGTTGCTTCAATAGACTGATGGAAGTAAAGAATGCCCTACTTGGTAGAGGAAAAACAGATTTTTGGTAATTTTTTTTACCGCCTATCTTCGAAAAGAGAAGCATCAAAAGCTAAGAAAAATCACAAACGTCAAGCATAAAATATTCTTGTGTCATAATTTTTTAAATGTGTTTGAACTGAAATGGATAGTGACGGTTCTGGAATTGAAAATACTCCACCAGAACTAAGAGAACGAGTTAATTCATTGAATTTACTACCTTCAACTTCAAGAGAAAAATATAAAACTGCATACAAACTATTTGTCCCGCTATTTGTGAATTGAAAAAAAAATTTAAAACTAAAAGTATTTCTGAGAAAATAATTTGGGCATTTTTTGAAGAACTATCCAAATTAAGAAAAGTCTATACTGTATGGTCAATATATTCAATGCTGTAATGACTATTTGCTTCTCTTGGGCACCATAATACAAAGAATGAGTCATTGACATTTCAAACACGTGAAAAATTAGCACTTCTCTGCACTTGTTGCACAATTGATATTCGACTCTTGAGTGACACTTATTACATATAAACATTTCTCAAGACAGAAATCCTGAAGACATACTTTTTCAATCGATACAAGATAACTTGTAATTAGAATGAAAGTCTAGGACAACATTAAATGAAAACGAACTTATCACAGTTTGTTTATCAAAATTTGAAAGATTACTATTACTATTCTCTTCTAGAGATCAATTACCCCAAAATCTGTTATTACTTTTACGCCCGTTTTGTTAATAAGACTAACATCTTCAGTTCAAGGAAAATTGATTGATACTCAATATTTATGTATCAAAGATATGGAGTTGATAGTCATGCCTGAAGGACGATGACCTAACAAAGTCGAGGTGGCTTCGGTGCCTTCAAACTTATGTATCATAGAACTTCATTATTGTATTTCTGATACAAATATTTTGGAAAACCCGAAAGTCGAATCAATCAGATACTATGATTGCAAGAGCACCTTTATTATTATCAAACTGTATGACATGATATACATGTCATTCTAGCTCTTTATTTCGTTTTTATTGCTGTTGCCAACTACTTTACAGTGTACTCCATACTCGTGCGGGCATAAAGCTCAGTTTACCATAACGATAAGATTTTTTAACATATTAACATTTCAATTTTCAAAATGTCTCTATAGAAACCATAATATCTAGTTTGAATTGAATGGATATCATTATTTTTCCAAAATAGTTTCATTCTTATGCATTAAGCATCAACGAACTAGTACGATATAAAATGCCATGCCCTCGGGCAACTCACAAACTCTCGGGCCTTAGGGCCTTGGCTTTGAGTGTCGTCACTCTCAGGACACAGAGATTTACTTTTTTCATGACTATTGTATAAAATATTCATAAAGCAAGTTCTTCTTCAAGAATCACCATATCTATCAATCACTAGTGAATAATGAAATCATTATCCACTACCATCATATTGATGGTAGGTAATAATGATTTCATTATTCACTAGTGAACAATGGATATCGTTATATACATTTTGATTTTGATTAAGATATTCTTTTCAATATTGCTTTTGAAATGTATGATTCATACAATTTTGATTTTACATATTATTCATAATATTTTTATTGTATATCAACTGAAATGTTTTTTTTAGAATGTTCGTTGCCCACTATGAATAACACGATATTTTCCTCTATTTCCGAAAAGTCATTTCATATTTTGACGATTATTTTATTGTAAGAGCTATCCTCTCCAACCTTCCATTATGAATTTTAAACGCAAGTATCAACACTGATTATTGAAAAGCACCTTATATTAATAGATATCCCCTACAAAGATCTCAATTTGAACATTGAATACAAAAAACTACCTAGGTGAAATATGTGGACTACCCTTAACCGGACACTTTTAACACCTTCTATAAGGAATACTCCCCATTTTTGGGGGTTGAATCTATGGGCACTATCGAGTTGTTAGAGAACATACCCATAATACTATTTTAGGGGTCAAAGAATCCAGCATGAATCATGTTCAGACACTGCTATTATTTGAAACAATAACTTCAAGCACCAGGCCGCTTTTTTTTAAAGAACAATAGACTTCCCCACCGAACACTGAGAAATTTACCACCAAATGACTTCATACGGCTCTTGTTAAGATGATATATTCTGGAAAACTAATCACGAACAACCCGGAGAACCCAGTGCCGTACAAAAATAATAGCCATGAAAATTTTCTGAATTTTTGAGAAAATATTTAAAATAACGTCTGGTACCATTATTTTTGTAGATAACTCAGATCTCTCCTCTATTTAGTCAATTGTAACCGGGATTGTACCACTAAAGAGCGACATCATAAGGCTGAAGTTACTGATTCATATGAAAACATCGTCCTGAACACGATTTATGCTGGGTCATTTGACCTCTCCAAAAAAGTGTTATGAGCTTGTAGTCTATACCTATGTCATTCAAAAAAATTCAGCAAATTTCAGCAACACCCATTTTCTTCAAATAATAAAATCAAACAAAATGAAGAACCATGAAATAAAGTGTTGGAATCAAGTTTCAAGTTAGTACACTCACGACGTTCCGATCGCTGGTATCCGCAAATCGTCTCCGTGAGATGACTGTCAGCCTTTGTTTTCAGATCCAGTGAGCGTGTATCAAGCTTTTTTTTCCAAAATTAGGGGTAGCTAAGTATTCATTTGGGTGTTATACCCCGAGTGCACCTGGTTCAATCGGTTAAATTGTGTGCATACCCATGATTTTCGAAATAATCTGATAAAAACCCAATTTTGAAAATTATTGAAATGCACGCATTTTTGTCGTATGAGATTTGTGTAAGAGGGATATATGTTGAGATTATTTCCAGAATTAATGGAAACTCAGAAAACATCAAAATAGATTAATGGAACAATATAGTACCAGAAAGGGGGCCAAAATCCAGGTTCATTTCACTCAGTTCAATCGGTTTAACGAATCTACTGCAATTGATTGCCTCCAACATTGGTTTTTCGGATTGAGAAATATAATCACGTAAAAACCACCCTCTTTATTCAAACGTTTTTCGAAAAATCACCCTGAGAATCATAACGAAAATAAAATCTACCCTCCGTTCCGATATCTCACTGTTTTAGGCACCGGAAATTCAATATTGAAATTACGCTGACATCAGTTTCAATTTAAGGGTATCCGAAAGCTCCATTTCCCTTCGTTTCGATTCCCCAACATAATAAATTATCCGACAATCCACCTCAGAACCATTGGGTGCATTAAAAACCATTGATTCAATAAAACGACTCGATATTATTAGTGGAAACCCGGAAGAACTCAAAGATTTCCGTTTGAATAAAAGAAAATGTATTAAAGTTGACTCCCTGCGAGATCGGCAAGAGTTATGGCGGCATTAGGGAAAATTTCAATATGTACTAAAGAAATATCGTTTTTCATGGCATCTGCGTTTACACTTTATAAAATATTGGGGGAAATAAATTACAATGCGGATCTCGGATAACTTCAACTGCCAATAAATAAAAGCTTTTAAAGTGCGCGTGTTTGGAATCAGTCGAATTTGAATTATTGGGAGATGAAACGAAGAAAACCAACTGTTCGAGAAAGTTGAGGAGGATGAGACCCTTCAGAGAATAACCACTTCTCTGTCAAGTACCACGAAGCCTTTTGAAATATATCCGAAAGATGCTAGTGTTCTACTGGATTTTTAGTATAGCCATACCTTATAAACTTTGTATTTCACGAGCTTCGAATAATTTGGGGATTTCCTTGTTTTTTTTCTATATTCAGATTCTCATGAAAGGAAATCCCTGTAATGTTCGAAGAACACCGCGTGGATCGTGGGACAGGAGATACGAAGCAAGATTCACTTTGAATTTTTGAAGTTTGTAAGCCTCAGGAAAAGCCTCTCTCGGCAAAGAGTTCCAACGTTCAGCTGTTCTATTGAAAGAGGATCCCTGAACAAGATAGGTTCGATAGGTCTCCAAGCTCACAACAAAGGGAAATAATTCTGCACTCGCCGTGTCATCCGTGTGGATATTGCCAAGGGTGGAACGATTGATAACAATTCAGAAGAGCACCGACCGTGAAAATATCTATAGAAGAGAGACAAGTTCTCCGACCCTTCTACGATGCTCCAATGAAGTGAGCGTGTCTGTGAGCGAAGAATCACCAACAAGACGGATTTTATCTGAAAAGAATCGAGAAGCCCCATTGAATATTTTGGTGACGAACTCCACACGTAAGAACTATATTCCAAGACATGTCATATCTGAGCCTTGTTGATTATTAGAACCTGACGAGAAGTGAGGAATTTCTTTGCACGAAATAGAATTCCAAGTTTCTGGGAAACACCTTCAGCGATCGATCCCACATGATTTTCTCATGGGAGATTATCACTGATATCATTCCTAGCATCGAGATACTTGACTTTATGGGAATAGTTACTCCTGACATCTGAATACTAGATAATGATAGATCGACTTTCTTTGAGAAGAGACATGGCTGGATTTTTCCGGCATTAAATTCCACCAAGTTGAAGTTACCTCGTTCTCTTATTTTCGTCAAGTCATCGTTAATTTGATTAACGCTTATGCTTCTCTGAATTTTTGTTGCTCGTGCTGGTATGTCGATTCTGGAAGAAAAACTAGTATGAATACTACTGTCATCCGCAAAACTATAAACCGAACAAGATGTTTTCTCCAGCGAATCATTAAAATGAAGCACAAACAAAGTGGCCGCAGAACTGGACCTTGAGAAACACCTGCATTTATCGAGACAATATCTGACGATAATTCATCAACAACCGCATACAGAGACGTATCAGACAAGAAACTCTTCAACAAAGCACACAACCGAAGAAGTAAACCAAAAGATGACATTTCAGAAAGAAGACCCCGATGCCAAACTCGATCATACGCTTTTGAAATATGGTACTTGAGCTGACGGAATTTCGATTTATGGAAAACCGCTGACTTACAACAACCATATGCATTATATAGTGTGGAAGATCCTGCACTAACCATCATCTGTTGGTTGTGATTGGTTGTATTCAACGTCGGCCAATTTCCGCTACCGAGGCCAATAACCGACGGCGGTGAGCACACTTTCCCAAACCGGAAATTCTGCCGAACCCTCTGGTATTCCAACCAGAGGAAAGTATCTTTTACAAGCCCAACATCCATGGACTCGGGACAGACGGCTTTACGTCCCCTCCGAAGGACGGCATATCCTCAATATAGCTTGTGCTCATTGATATATCGCCTGCGAGCTATGATATGCTATCATGATGCAGTTGTACGGGCTTTCGACTAGGTCTTTCCTCCCATGAAGTCACCACCCATTCAAGTACTAACCGCGCTCGGCAATACTTCAAATATTGAATGACTGTCAGTCAACCTGAAGAGCTGAACCGTGTCCCTTTCGTTATATTTGGCTGAGTAGTGGTTTACTGAAAAAGGTATTTATTTAAACAGGTGCGTGAGTGGAGAGAAAAGAGGAAAAATCAACAAGGTGCTCTGTTGAATATGCAATTTTTTTTGAAACAAAACATATTCACTCGAACGCACCAACGAAGTTGCCATTCCTAGGAGATTATTCCACTTCATTCAAGCTCACAATTCTGGAATTATTCAACTATTTCGGAATTGCCAACCATATTGAAACCCTCGGAAAATATATGGGGTTTGAAGTCATATGGAATATAATTCAAATAATCACGTCCTCGTTAGAATAATTCCCACCCATTTCCTCATCTGGAAGGGAAATATGGAAATTAGGAGAAACTGAAATCACCCCGATCCTGTTATTTCTGGTCCGGGCGATGAAACCATTAAAAGAGAACCCGGTAATGAATCACCAGAGAGAATATATGAAACGCGAGAGAAACGCTGAGTAACTCATCAAAAAAACTGTACGCTGAATGTATGTACGATAATTCCCTAAAATAATCTCGAACAGAAATGAATACTTATTTCCACAATGGTTGGTGTATATTTTTCATTTCGACTATGATTATGGTGAGACCGTTATAGTGACACTAGTATAATTTGCTTGCTTTGAAAAAGGGATTTTTTCCATTTTCATCAAAACCGTCTGATATTTGTAGTTCTCGGTGGTGTAGAGGTAAGGGTAAGCACGTCCGCCTATCTAGCAAAAAATCGGGCCTGTGCTGAGATTCATACATTGAAAGGTAAGACCCTGTTAACACATTGCACACGCAAGTTACGTATACCGGGGGGTTGACTTTCGTCAGCTGGTTAACGGAAAAAAACCTTTTCAACTGTTCATTGAACCCTCCGAAAACACCATTTGGTTAACGGAAGAAAAACCTTTTCAACTCTTCATTGAACCATCCGGAAACACCATTTCTCTTTTTTATTTCCTGAAGCAACTTCGCACGATTTATAAAATAACTCGTTAATTCTCTTGGTGATGTCGCTAGTGTGGATGTAAGCACGTTCGCTCATCAGGCGAAAGACCAAATTTCATTTGCTAGCCGGACTAACATGCTGGGATTCACACATTCAAAGGTAAGGCCCCGTTTACCCATTGCTCGCACAAGTTTCGACTTCAGCGGTTGACGTTCGTCAGATGGTTAACGAAAAAAACATTTTAAGAACGAAAAAAACATTTTGAGACCAACCATTTTGTTAGGTTGAAGTTGTCCCTATGATGGAAGCATTCTGAAATCTGCCAGAGATTCACTGTAGAAGTACATCTCCGCTATGATTTTCTGATATGCTTTCAGTTCTTTCCCTGTGTAGATGACATATTCCACAATTTTTTTGTGTTTTTTTGTCGAAAATTATTTGTTAGAGGAATTTTAAATGTATGTTTCATTTTGATCCACTTTTTTGAGTTCATGTGACTGATTGTTTTTCTCAAATATTCACCTAATCAATGTGAAGATTTTGCATTATTGAGAACAATACTTTTTCCATCGTGAAAAACATGTGTTGATGCATTGTTAATTGAAAATGTTGATTTCTTGATCAATCAAGTATATTTCTATTATATTTTAATTATCACTTATGTTGTTTATGCTCATTTAGGAAAAAAAATCATCCGCCTTGTTGGTAATTCTTCGCCCACAATCTAGCTCACTTCATTGGAGTATCGTAGAAGGGTCGGAGACTTGTCTCTCTTTCATAGATACTTTCACGGTGGGTGCTCTTCTGAATTGTTTTCAACCGTTTTTGACAATATCTACAAGGATGACTCGACGAGTACAGAATTCCCTTCCTTCCTTTGTTGTGAACTTGGAGACCTGTCGAACCTCTCTTGCTTAGGGATCTTTTTTCAATAGAACAGCTGATCTTTGGAACTCCTTGCCGAAAGAGGTTTTTCCGGAGGCTTATAAACTTCAAAAATTCAAAGTGAATGGTAATTCGTATCTCCTGTCCCATGATTCACGTGGTGTTCTTCGAACATTACATCTAATTCATATATGCTTGATTGAAGGCTTTGAATTCAACAGGCCATAAAAATCCATATATTACAACGTAAAAATGTGAAATCTTGAAATTCAGGGCGGGCCTATGAATTTTCATTAGAACTGCGGAAAAATGTTTATAGAAAAGATTTATACCTCATAGATAATAATTGCATAGTAAATTCAATGTTGATTCATCCATATTTCGCAAAAAAATGGGAGTCTCCAAAACGAAAGAATGAAAAAAAAACTAATTAAGGAAAAGAATGATCTTGATTCAATCAAATTTTTGTTCTGGGTCTGGTTCCATTTCGTTAACGACATTTTTTATGTTTTTCATCTCAATTGTTCCTGAATATGCATTCAATTCTTTTCATAAACATTCATATTTCCTTTTGGCGAATACTGTGAACTCGAAACAATATGGTTCACCAAGAATTCCACTAAAATATTCTTTTTTATGTAAAGAATTTGAGAGTTTCCGAAAAAAACTTCTGTGACTAACCTCTTGAAATATTTCCATGAGTGTTTACTAACTTTTGTTTCAATTGCTTATTGCTATGGATATTTCCATTTCAATGAACACATATGTGCTGAACCATCAATATTTCTATTCTGATAAGTGATCAAGCTTGATGAATTATTCCAAATCAGAACCTCTGTGGTGAATTGGATAGGGTTTGACTTATGAAAAATATATGTATTCGATACCTTTCACATAACTTGAATTACTGAAATGATAGAGCTTCAATAACCATAATGGGAAATCAAAAAATTTGATATCGAGGTCGAATCAGTAAATCCTTTTCTAATCGAATAGCTCAATAGAAAAAAGAAAAGAGAAATTGAAAATGGGTTGAATATTGATCATTAAAATCGCTGGGGAGTAGCAGGAGAATGAAAAACTAACATCGAAAGAAAGTCCAAAGTTTCATGGTTATCTTTCCATTATTGAAATTACCTACCACGATATGAAAAATCTAGATTTTATATTCCAATCTATAGAAAGGTAAAAAGAAATATTTTCAATCTACACGAGAAATTACTGCGTTAATTGAGAACAGTTCCTTCCGAATGAGAAAGTGGTATTTTGATAAATAACAGTTATTATATCCTTTGTGATAGTCAAATATACGTTATACGAGAAGTTGCTGATTTATAGGACATGTTTCGTTCAGAAAAACACTGTTTTTGACTAGCAGACAAAAACTCTGACGTTCTAGACTTCAAAATTTAATATTGATTTTTTCAGATATTGGTAGGTTACTAATCTGAAAAAATTACGAAAAAAACGTTCACACACCTCAAAATCATGACAGTCAAACAGTATTCCAACTGTTACCAAATGATTTATTAAAATCTCCATGTATTATTATCATCATTTATCGTTCATTTTCAATGGAGGTGGCAATAGAGATATTATTTTGACTAATTCGATTCTAGACACAACTCAGCCGTGATATACATAATGCAGTTTTTCTTCCCTCATCCGAGTCATTTTCCATTTTATCATTCCTAACGCGTGAAAAAGACCCTCTAGTTAGTCTAATACTAATTCCAGTCAACACGACAGGAATATCAATTTGCTTGGTATATGTTCCCCCTTCACCTGGCAGGTCTCTCTAATTCATAATTTCGTCAACGCTATCTCACTTTTCACGTGAAACCACATTAGTAAGGATTCTAAGCTCAGGCGTATGCTGAAACATGGCTTCCATTTGCATATATTTTCCACATAAAGTGGTCTGCCGGTATAAAAAGAAACGACCCCTGCACGGAAGTGAGAGAAGACATTACCATAAATGCTGGAGACAATTTCGCTTTCTTAATCGACCATTAGAGCTTTGTACTTCAACAATGAGCCGAATTCTCGGACTGAGTACTTGGAGTCTAATTAGGATTCACCACTTTCTTTTGAAGTCTGTTTTTGCAAGCTCCTGCTGTATAATTCAGTTCAGATTGACGATTGCGCTACCAAGATTTCGTGATATTGTATTGGAGTGCAAGTCAAACTCTAATTAATTATGAGCAAGATTGTTCCTATTAGGATTCGATGGGAGTTTCATCGTGACAGACTGAGTTTCTTAGGCACCGTTTGAAGACTGAAGACTCAGCATTGAAAATTGATCGATACTGAATGAAAGGAATTTGGTGAAAAGTTTTGGAGGGCAATCAAATTGCAATCATTCTTGAATTCATTTTTGGGTTTTCTCTATCCTAGAAATGAAGAAGAAAAAGCTTTCGAGTTCTTATAATATCTGTTTTTCTGAAGAACACTCATACAAATCGTTACTTACATTTCAATTCAAACCAGCAAATCACTGTACGTAAGGGTGTCATCAAAAGTCTCTATGATAGAGCACAAATAGTATCATCGAACCCAGAGATTCGAGACAGAGTAATAATTACCATAAAAATGTATGGACAAGAAATGCATTTCCTAATGAAATTGTTAATGAATTCATCCAAAAATTTCAAAAGAGGTTCGTATAGAGCAACATATTCAGATAAAAATGATCATTCCTTATATCCAGAGTTCATCAGAAAAAATCAAACGTATAGGTGCTAGATTCAATGTAAGAACAAAATGCAAAACAGAGAACACGATCAGATCCATAATAACACGAAACAAACCTCCAAATGCGAAACAGAATTCAAAAAATTGGGTTTGAAGTATTTCCTGTGTATGCGACTGTGTTTATACCGGTAAAACATTGAGGCCATTAGAATGAGGACAGGTGAACATCAAAATAACACTAGAAGACGAGAAATGGATAAGTCGAAATAAGCTGATCACATATTATCAACAAATGGTATACACATGGCCGAGTGTGATAACATCAATTTACTTATGAGAGAACAGAATGAAACATAAAGAGAAGCTACCTGCATTTTGTTGAAAGAAAATGAAGAGATCGCCACTTGTTCCAGCGCGTTTTTACCTCCTCAACATACATTTAAACAATATTTACAATTGTTCTTGTCGAGAATCGACTGAAGCCGGAGCGTTGGGGACTTCATTTTCAGGCTTCACCTAAAAAATAAAAACATGACAGGAGCATCATCAACATTGAGAATTGATTGATATCAAAAAAACCTGAAATGGTTTTGGTGATCTGGTTCATAATTTTTCACAGAATTAGCTGAACACTACACTAAAAACGCTCGAACTTAGCATGTGTTACCACCACATTTGAAATTTTTCGAGTCAGTGCATTGTAAACGAAGATATTTTGTAAGTGTCTCCAGTTGGAGATCTGCTGAGTACCCTGTTATGTTTGGTGTCCCGCAGGGTTCGGTTTCAGGACCCTTGCTGTTTATTATATATTTCAATGACTTATGTATGAATATTGACTCCGATGTTTCTTTAATTTTTTATGCAGATGATTCTACTTTCATTGTGAAAAGTGTTAATATAGATAGTGCCTTGAAGACTATCAATCGTTCAGAACAGATTGCCAAAGTCTGGTTCAGTTAGAACTTCCTTTTCCTGAATGAAAGTAAAACGCAGCATCTCAGGTCGCACCATGCAGAAAAATCTGAGGAGAAAGTTAAACTCTTGGGACTTCATATAGACTCACAACTGAATTTTGCATTTCACATTCAAGATCTGGCTAAACGTCTGGCTAAAGCGACTTATGCTTTACGTCAGCTAACATATCAGTTGTCCTTATTTGAAAATGGCGTATTTTGCGATGTTTCACGGTATAATGACTTATGGTTTGATTCTTTGGGCAGTTCGTCCCATGCTAACCAAATATTCATAGCACAAAAAAAAGCCCTGAGAATAATTTCTTTCAGTAAGTATGATGCTCATTATAAGCCTCTTTTCAAACAATTTAACATCATGCCGCTGCCTTGTTGTTATATATAGGAGTGCCTTCTTTATGCTGGGAAAAAGAAATTCTCGAATGAGATAACTTTGAACTGTAATGTACACAGTTACAATACCAGGGCTGGTAGTAATCTGCGTCTTCCACTGTTCAAACTGACCAGAACCCAGAATTCCTATTTGTACTCAGGTTTCAAAATGTTTAATGCGCTTCCCGAAAAACATAAAAAGTATAATATGACTTTGAAATCATTTAAAAATCACATACGCAAATATTTGTTCCATCATTGTTTTAGTCTGTGGAAGAATTCTTACTTCATGGGTGTGCATGTGCGTGTGGGTATTGATCTTTATTATTTATTTTGTGTATTTGTTTTATGTGTTCAATGACAAAATTTATGCATGAATTATTGCGTTCACGAATAAATTTCTATTTCTGAATGTATTTTGAGAGAAAATCTCACAGGTTTTCACATTCCTCAGTATCGAAGGATCAGTGGTATATTTTTTGAATGAAACATATTCTTGTTAAGTTGTTATGAAGCTAAAATCGATTTGCTACAACAATCTGTTGATTGAACCATTACCAATCGAGAGAAGCTGACTAAATAAATATATGAGACTGATAATCGGAATTTTTTGCCTTGAATATATCCACAAATAGTCAATGGGCATGCGTGAGGACTGGTTTTAAATCAAATGTACTAAATGAACAATTTGCTCAGGCCAGTCTCAACTTACCTACATAGTAGGTTAACGTACTAACACCTATTAGAAAACAAATACTTCCCTGACTAATATCACTAAAAGCGTTGGATTTTATCCGAGAAATTGTCCTGTTAGAATATTAGGGTGTATAAAATTAGAAATAGGTTGTTTTGAAGATTGTTTCGGTGTAGTTCATATTGACGAACAATCTGAAATTCCAGGAGGTTCCAGATAATAATAATAATACTCTTTATTCAGTGATGAAAGGGCGAAGTTCAGCTGTGCCAACCTAGATTTGCACGCTGTTCTTCCAATCAACCCCAAACATGTAGTAGGTCGAACACAATATCCTAACAATACATATAAACCTAATAATAAAAAAGCATTCACAAACATGATCATTCATAATGTATACATAGAATCACAATATTTCTATAAACTGGATCATAACTGAAAAATGAATTAAGAGTTCAGAAGAAACCTTTTACATATACATACATCCACAATATATTTATTGGCTCTAACAATGATCATTATATTGTACCTATTATGAGTTCAGTAGAAACATTTTATATTCTTTCGGAAACCTGGTGACTGGCAGATCTCTGAGATATGAGTCCTCTTGATGATATTATTTTGTACATCAATATTTTATAATGAAATTAAAGCTGAAATGAGACGGAGATGGTATTTATTAGTTTACTTCCCATTTCGAAGTGAAATTTGCATCAAATCATATGAAATCGTGGTTTGGCAAAACAAAACATTTTGAACATGTCCATTGAGTATCTGGAAGCAAACACTCAGGAGGTTATTCTGTGTTCATTCCAACGTTGTTTTCTTTCAGCCAATGGGAATGTACCCCCATAAATATGAGTGGGCTTCGAGTAACCAGGAGAACGGCGATTGTTCCATATGGGTGAGAGCTGCCCAGTTGGAATTCGATGATGGTAGCTGGGAATGCCAAGTGACAGCTAGCGATTTCCATACCCAAGATGCCCTGACGAGTCATCCTGTGCGACTGGTTGTGAGAGGTGAGTCAATTGAAATCATTAATAATTTTTTCCAGAACCGAAAGAAATTTTCATCACCTTCGATTGATTTCTAGCAAAAATTTACAATGGTATGGATGCAAACATTTTTATCGCATGTGGTTTCTGCAACAATGATGTAGATAATACCCAGGTATGAGGGTATTATTGCTCTGATTGAGATGATCCTGATTTGGCCAAAGATTGGGGAAGATAGACACCAAAGTGCTCACATTTTCTTGCTGAACCAATTATAGATATAGAGAAAAGTCAAATATTTAATTCAGTCTCTTTGATTTTAATTTTTGACCAATCGGAAGTTTATAGTTTCTTCACCAATAAGTATATTCGAACTATCAACAGTTTTTTATAAATTCCAATAGAATAATCCCTTTACTCTTCAGATGGCTTTTTTTGAGATTTGGCCTTCTTTCCCTAAATCTTGTATATCGTCTCGAGATCTCAAAATATATTTGAGACCTCGAAAAAACAGCGAGATCTTGAAGAGGATGTTAGGTGCCGTGGATAAATGATGGATTTCCAATAAAATTGAACGTGGGTCTTCCGAATTGACTAGAGATCATTCCAGTTTCCACTCTCACACCTCAGTCACTATCGTTCTTTTCATGTTTTGAATGTTCTGTAATGAGGTTTTCATCCGTGGGTGAAATGTTGTGTTTTCAGCTTCAGATATTCCATTTCAGGTTTGTATATTGATTACAGTATAATTGAATTGACGAATCTCATGATTGTTGTTTCATCATTGACGACTGATATGATATAATTCAAACTGTTTCTATTTTTCACTGGAAATAAAGAGCATTCATTCATAGCACTTCGAGTCTTATTACAAAGGACGATTCTGATAGCACTGTCACAAAATCAACGACAACGGCGACACTTGATCCGTATTCATTATACGCTCTTCCACTCCATTGTTTCAATTTTTCAGTACAGATATTTTCGCGTCCAGAAGAATTAATGTTTCCACCTACCCAGGAATGACCTGGTAATTACCTTAATTTTCCCAATTATGTAAATTTCAACCTCCATAAAACATTTACATTTGCCCTGGCAAACATGTTTTTCCTTTACATTCGACGCCAAACTATAGAGCAGACCAACACATTTCAAGACTTCATATTTTCATGCATATTTTACTGTCTTTCGACACATTTGGGTGTGGAATGAAATAATTTTGTATATCGGGACGTATGAATATTTTAGTAGGAAAACAAGTTTCAGCTCATTCCATTTCAATCAGGCGTATGTCAATGTTGTGACAGAATATCATATTGTTCACCATGTAGGAATAGACTAACATTCTGGGACGATTACAAAGATTGCAACACAGAGTCCAGGAAATTGGCTTTTTCTACGAGGTAAACATACAATTTTTCCGCAAATCGTTTAAAACGCTACAAATATTGATTGATATTGATAAAAGCGTGGATTATTACATTCACAAATGAATGGTGGTTTGAAATTCATGATAAAATGACTAGGGTTACATGGAAACGTATTAAGATTGAATTGTCAAACTTGACGCTTATGAATTCAACTGCTGCCGTTCTCGAGAGTTGGGTAATGAGTGATTATAAAATTTCCATACCTGGGAATTCTCCAGAGACTACCAAAGGAATGAAGAGAAAAGTGACGAAATGCTCATGAATGTTTTATGGACTATTCTCTGTAAACAATTTTCAACCTTCAGTAAGATGCACCACTTGAACAAATAGATTCTTGTAATTAATAACGTTTTTCTGCCTCTAGAAAGAGGAAAAATGAAGCACTAGGTTTCGTAGGAGAATTCAAAGTGTTTTGTTAATTGCAGGATCCGATGTGATTATTCAATAGTTATTGCCATAGTAGAAGGTTGTTGGGAAATAATCGGGAGTGATTACACAAGTGCTTCAAAATTACCGATAATTTTCGATGAAAGCATGTTGTCTAAAAACTGCATCTGTTTATTTTCATAGTTTGTCTGAAGAGCCCGACTCCGAAGGAGCAAAATATGGAAATAACCGAATGCAGTTTTTTACTGACAACATGCTTGAATGGAAAATTATCAAGTTTATTTTGATGCACGAGTGTTATAATTCGGTAGAATATTTCCGAAGTTGAAACAACGACGTTTAAAATTCAGTATTTATGCCTGAAGAGATGACAAATGTACATTTTAACAATCATTATTATAGATATACGGACCGAGCGGGTATTTTTCGATACCTACCGGGGATATACTAGCTCGAAAATGTACCGCCGGGAATTTATCGCTGTAATTGATCGAAAATGTTCCGCTTCATATGGGATTTTTAACGTACTATGGAAATATTCGATTATAATTGCATGAGTGCATGAAAATTACCGATAATTTCGCAAGAAAGCGTGATATCTAAAAATTGCCAGAGATTATTTTCATATTTTTCTCAAAATATGAAAATAACCGAATGCAATTTGTATGAGATATCTCGCTCGAATGCAAAATTATCTGGTCATTTTTATGCACGAATGTAATTCATTGGAATATTTCACGAATAAAGAAATTCTCAAGGAAATGTTATTTTTTGTTTATTTATACTTTCCTCTATAGATTGAATGGAGCACTCACCAAAACGCGCAATGTTTTTCTATTTTTGAAGTCTATCTGACATTTATTTTTGTTGTTTACTGACGTCTAGCGATACAGTTTCAAATGTGTTGTTATGGTGACTTGATACAAAGCAATTACCGGGAGTAATTACACAAGTGCTTCAAAATTACCGATAATTTTCCATGAAAGCATGTTGTCAAAAAGCTGCATGCGTTTATTTTCATATTTTGTCGAAAGAGCCCGACTCCGAAGGAGTAAAATATGAAAATAACCGAATGCAGTTTTTTCACTGACAACATGCTTGAATGAAAAATTATCAGGTTTATTTTGATGCACGAGTGTAATTCGGTAGAATATTTCCGGAGTTGAAACAACGACGTTTGAAATTCAGTATTTATGCCTGTCAAGATGACAAATGTACATTTTAACAATCGTTACTATAGATACACGGGCCGAGCGGGTATTTTTCGATACGTACCAGGTTTTTACCAGCCCAAAAATGTCCCGCCGAATTTATCGCTGTAATTGATCGAAAATGTCCCGCTTCATATGGGATTTTCAACGTACGATGGAAATATTCGATTATAATTGCACGAGTGCATGAAAATTACCGATAATTCTGCAAGAAAGCGTGATATCTAAAAACTGCAAGACTTTATTTTCATATTTTGGCGAAAGTGCCCGAGTCCGAAGGACGAGGGCTCTTTTACAAAATATGAAAATAACCGAATGCAATTTGTATGAGATATCACGCTCGGATGCAAAATTATCTGGTCATTCTTATGCACGAATGTAATTCATTGGAATATTCCACGAATAAATAAATTCTCAAGGAAATGTTATTTTTTGTTCATTTATACTTTCCTCTATAGATTGTATGGAGCACTCACCAAAACGCGCAATGTATTTCTATTTTTGAAGTCTATCTGACATTTATTTTTGTTGTTTACTGACGTCTAGCGATACGGTTTCAAATGTTGTTATGGTGACTTGATACAAAGCAATTACCGGGAGTAATTACACAAGTGCTTCAAAATTACCGATAATTTTCCATGAAAGCATGTTGTCAAAAAGCTGCATGCGTTTATTTTCATATTTTGTCGAAAGAGCCCGACTCCGAAGGAGTAAAATATGAAAATAACCGAATGCAGTTTTTTCACTGACAACATGCTTGAATGAAAAATTATCAGGTTTATTTTGATGCACGAGTGTAATTCGGTAGAATATTTCCGGAGTTGAAACAACGACGTTTGAAATTCAGTATTTATGCCTGTCAAGATGACAAATGTACATTTTAACAATCGTTACTATAGATACACGGACCGAGCGGGTATTTTTCGATACGTACCAGGTTTTTACCAGCCCAAAAATGTCCCGCCGAATTTATCGCTGTAATTGATCGAAAATGTCCCGCTTCATATGGGATTTTCAACGTACGATGGAAATATTCGATTATAATTGCACGAGTGCATGAAAATTACCGATAATTCTGCAAGAAAGCGTGATATCTAAAAACTGCAAAACTTTATTTTCATATTTTGGCGAAAGTGCCCGAGTCCGAAGGACGAGGGCTCTTTTACAAAATATGAATATAACCGAATGCAATTTGTATGAGATATCACGCTCGGATGCAAAATTATCTGGTCATTCTTATGCACGAATGTAATTCATTGGAATATTCCACGAATAAATAAATTCTCAAGGAAATGTTATTTTTTGTTCATTTATACTTTCCTCTATAGATTGTATGGAGCACTCACCAAAACGCGCAATGTATTTCTATTTTTGAAGTCTATCTGACATTTATTTTTGTTGTTTACTGACGTCTAGCGATACGGTTTCAAATGTTGTTATGGTGACTTGATACAAAGCAATTACCGGGAGTAATTACACAAATGCTTCAGAATTACCGATAATTTGCCATGAAAGCATGTTGTCAAAAAGCTGCATGAGTTTATTTTCATATTTTGTCGAAAGAACCCGACTCCGAAGGAGCAAAATATGAAAATAACCGAATGCAGTTTCTTCACTGACAACATGCTTGAATGAAAAATTATCAGGTTTATTTTGATGCACGAGTGTAATTCGGTAGAATATTTCCGGAGTTGAAACAACGACGTTTGAAATTCAGTATTTATGCCTGTCAAGATGACAAATGTACATTTTAACAATCGTTACTATAGATACACGGGCCGAGCGGGTATTTTTCGATACGTACCAGGTTTTTACCAGCCCAAAAATGTCCCGCCGAATTTATCGCTGTAATTGATCGAAAATGTCCCGCTTCATATGGGATTTTCAACGTACGATGGAAATATTCGATTATAATTGCACGAGTGCATGAAAATTACCGATAATTCTGCAAGAAAGCGTGATATCTAAAAACTGCAAGACTTTATTTTCATATTTTGGCGAAAGTGCCCGAGTCCGAAGGACGAGGGCTCTTTTACAAAATATGAAAATAACCGAATGCAATTTGTATGAGATATCACGCTCGGATGCAAAATTATCTGGTCATTCTTATGCACGAATGTAATTCATTGGAATATTCCACGAATAAATAAATTCTCAAGGAAATGTTATTTTTTGTTCATTTATACTTTCCTCTATAGATTGTATGGAGCACTCACCAAAACGCGCAATGTATTTCTATTTTTGAAGTCTATCTGACATTTATTTTTGTTGTTTACTGACGTCTAGCGATACGGTTTCAAATGTTGTTATGGTGACTTGATACAAAGCAATTACCGGGAGTAATTACACAAGTGCTTCAAAATTACCGATAATTTTCCATGAAAGCATGTTGTCAAAAAGCTGCATGCGTTTATTTTCATATTTTGTCGAAAGAGCCCGACTCCGAAGGAGTAAAATATGAAAATAACCGAATGCAGTTTTTTCACTGACAACATGCTTGAATGAAAAATTATCAGGTTTATTTTGATGCACGAGTGTAATTCGGTAGAATATTTCCGGAGTTGAAACAACGACGTTTGAAATTCAGTATTTATGCCTGTCAAGATGACAAATGTACATTTTAACAATCGTTACTATAGATACACGGACCGAGCGGGTATTTTTCGATACGTACCAGGTTTTTACCAGCCCAAAAATGTCCCGCCGAATTTATCGCTGTAATTGATCGAAAATGTCCCGCTTCATATGGGATTTTCAACGTACGATGGAAATATTCGATTATAATTGCACGAGTGCATGAAAATTACCGATAATTCTGCAAGAAAGCGTGATATCTAAAAACTGCAAAACTTTATTTTCATATTTTGGCGAAAGTGCCCGAGTCCGAAGGACGAGGGCTCTTTTACAAAATATGAATATAACCGAATGCAATTTGTATGAGATATCACGCTCGGATGCAAAATTATCTGGTCATTCTTATGCACGAATGTAATTCATTGGAATATTCCACGAATAAATAAATTCTCAAGGAAATGTTATTTTTTGTTCATTTATACTTTCCTCTATAGATTGTATGGAGCACTCACCAAAACGCGCAATGTATTTCTATTTTTGAAGTCTATCTGACATTTATTTTTGTTGTTTACTGACGTCTAGCGATACGGTTTCAAATGTTGTTATGGTGACTTGATACAAAGCAATTACCGGGAGTAATTACACAAATGCTTCAGAATTACCGATAATTTGCCATGAAAGCATGTTGTCAAAAAGCTGCATGAGTTTATTTTCATATTTTGTCGAAAGAACCCGACTCCGAAGGAGCAAAATATGAAAATAACCGAATGCAGTTTCTTCACTGACAACATGCTTGAATGAAAAATTATCAGGTTTATTTTGATGCACGAGTGTAATTCGGTAGAATATTTCCGGGGTTGAAACAACGACGTTCAAAATTCAGTATTTATGCCTGTCAATATGACAAATGTACATTTTAACAATCGTTACTATAGATACATGGACCGAGCGGGTATTTTTCGATACGTACCGGTCTTTTACCAGCCCAAAAATGTCCCGCCGGGAATTTATCGCTGCAATTGATCGAAAATGTCTCGCCTCATATGGGATTTTCAACATACGATGGGAATATTCATCGAAGTGACTATATGCTGATGAAAACAAAATTGTATTTGAAAACAATTCGATGGAATGATTCCATTACAGCTACAGAAAGAAGTTATAAAATGAGCTCGAAATAGTTTTATGAAGATCACTGAAGCCTCAGAGCTATAAAACTGCTACGAAACAATTAACTCTTAAGGAAAATATGTTATCTTAATTCGGTTGTGAAAAGTTTCTGTGATACTTCCGTGACTATGTTGTAACGGTTATTCAATTTTATTTCATGAACATCCTATGACAAATTCATAAAATACGTCTATGGCCTAAATCTTTATTGTGGCTCGTCTAAAATGATCAACTAGCATTATGGAAGTAATTATAAAATACCAACAGAAATGAAATTATTCCGCCATGAAATTATTAAACAATTTTGCTGGTTGGGCGCTTCAATTCCCGCTCGAAATTAAATTTGAACTTTGCAAGGAAGCTCATTATTTCAAGGAATTAGCGGATGTAGTCATAAGTGGGGTATTGACCATAAGTGATGCCTCTGCCCCTTCTTCCATACAAATTCAGTATTTTTCTCCATTCATTGAGTGAGAGTATAAAAAAAAATCACCTCCTCTGAGTGCCAATTGTATATCGATCCGAAGTAACGTGAACTCATCTCGCAAAAAAAACAACAGACGAACAGTCTACTCTGAATACAAATCGCCAGACGCACAACTCTTCATCCAGAATAATAAACACTGCGAATACATTACCGGGGGGCCTTCCAGACAAGAAAAAATGAACTAGATGAAATTCGTGTTAGCAGCACAGAGCGGCGTTCCTCGTGGAAAACGTGTTCTATCGCTTCCTGCGTCAGCCTTCAACTGTTTCACAAAGCCAACTCATTTTAGCGCCACAATACGTTCTAATTCAACGGATATTTCACGGTGCTTCGAACTGAGTCGTTGATTTATAATGGAAATATATTTAATTCCCGGCGAGTGGAAATATTGTTCATCGCATGGAAATAATCGATTGCCGAACATCAAAGAATGAAAGAGAAGTGCGCGAAATATTCAATAACGGTTATTTTCATGGCAAGAGGTGAGAAATGGATTCGATTCAATGTGAGATATGGGAAATACTTTTCTGACAGTTTCGGTGTGAGTAAAACCCTTCAAATTGGATATGGAGACTATTTGTTTCATATTATATGAATTCCTGAATGTTTTATGTGAAATGGGATAATTTCTATCGAGAAATATGTGTCTTGAACGTTGGAGTACCACAAAGTCCAGAATTTGGGCCATTACGGTTTTTGATCTATGTCGAAGGCTCGGTTGAAGGTGTCCTCACCTTGAAGAATATGTGCTGTGTTCCGTTTTGTGAGGAACTGGATCATTATATAACACAAAACATAATTTTTCTATTTACACGCGATAATGACCCAAGTTTAGGTAATCATTTGTGAAAAAAAAAGAGGATAAAAACCATTGTTCCATTCCTGAAGAGCGATACTTTTTGACCTCTATCGCCTAAGTATCTTGTAGTTAATTAGACTTCGAAGCTTTATAATTTTTCCTAGGTTTCCTATCTAAGAACGATCATCAACTTCGAGACCAAAAATATTTTCTATGATATTACCTGAAAAAAAATCGCAATGAAATAATTTACAAATTGTTTAGAGAAGTCCATCTATTGAAACATATCCAGATTCATTAACAAAGTCCTTACTTGAACTCCCTAACAGAATCTGAGTATGGTGAAGGTATAATAAGCCTTTCTACACAGTACGATCTATTTCAACACCTGGAGTGATACTGAAACTTTACTCTCCCCAAAAACATAAACAAGTTTGCAAATGAGTGTCGTGTTGGATAATCAAGATTAGTTATACATTGCTATTCAATAATCAAGTGAAAATTGAAGTAAAGTCATCCTAGACAATAGAGAACGAGTTTTTTTTGTTGGAAATAATTCATATCAAAAACACTGTGTGATTTTCACTAGGAAGTTCACAAAATCTCTACACTTGTTTTATTATAAAAAAAGGGCTTCCTGTGAGATTTTTACTCTACAGAAAAAATTGAAGAACGAAGATTTTTATTCCATCGATTTCCAATATTTCACTGTATTTATGGGATATAACCAAAGAACAATCCTTGCGGTGAAGGTTTGCTGTTGAGAATCGATGAAAATATCAATTAAAACTATGATTGCTCATGAAAAAATGCCATCAGATCTATATTGTTGAAGCCCCTAGTAAAGAACCATGGTTCATTTCCTGGATATCAGATTATCTTCACCAGCATTTCAACTCAATGATATGGCATAGAGGCTACTTTCCAATGAGTAATTCATATTGTGACTCTGCAGAGATTATATCCCATGAATTCGTGTTTTTTTTACCCAAGACTTACGTGTAGGTCATCAATTGAAAGTCAATCAGGATCATGGAAGCGAACAGTGAAGATACGGTGCATACACAACTGAATAAACGGAATTTTTAGACTATTTTCAATAATGATAGTAGCAGTTTCCCTCTGAAATTTAACGGTTATCGAATTCCCAAGTTTAGTAGATTCAAACAAACTTTATTCTCTCGAACATTTCTGTAACTTCTAGGAATAACTCAAAGTTTATGCTTGTTATCAGTTCAACACTGAAAAGACGTCACGTACTCATAGAAATGTTCCAACACCAGGCGTCGATGTCTTCTAGCAAACTTCTTACTGCATATCTCGATCTGCTTTACTACCTGTATGCGAGTGAAGGAACAGGATATACAGCTCCTCCATCAATGGAAGTGGGTAGTGGTGGAACAGGACGATGAAAGGACTGAAACATATCTTTCTGAATGCAACTCCCTCACATTAAATCTGATCCGCAATATTTCACATTGTTTTTTTCAATTTCTCAGTCAAAGAAATACTCATCAATAGATTCATTCAGTATTTAAGCTCATGAGGATAGGTGGACAAGGAAAAATCAAAATTGGAGCTGAATAAAAATGATAGAGAAGAAACATAAATAACGAACCAATCCAAACAAGATTCCGATACAGAAGTGAGAATGGCAGTGGAATCTTGGATGTTTTTTTTTTGTTTTTGTAGACTCATACGAAAGCAAAAGACTAATGTTCAAGGAACAGCACGTTAAACACCGAAGATAGGAATTGACATTCACTTTAAATTTTTGAATTTCATGAGTCCATGATAATTATTTATGGAAGATCAAGGCAGGGGGGGGGGATTTTGTTTTTAGTTGAAATCATCACTTCCATAAATTTCCCCCCCCTGCCTTGATCTTCCATAAATAATTATCATGGACTCTGTATAATGTTTGCCTGATGGTTGGCAACTCTTGTTCATCCCAAGAATGGATGATAGATGTCAGTGTTAATCATGGTTGTTGCGCTCCCTACCATATTGTATGCCATTCATAATCAATCTTCTATAATATTTCACTTTGATTTTTGTAACGAGAGGGCCTGTATGTGGGGTGTTGGATCTGTCCACCCGGGACATGACTCGAAATGTCAGTTCTTTGATTCTCGTTCCGTGTGTGCCAGACCCTGTGCCGCATTTCCATGCCATCTCGACAATTGGAAAAATTTTCGACAGCTGACAGTTCTGTCAGCTGATTCTCCTCCATTTCCTACTCAATCTGTGAACGGTAGTGTTTCCAAGTATCCTTTAATGTGGATTTTTCAAATATTGCATATTGGGCCCAAGGGCTCCAAGCCTCCCAATCTTTAACGTATTTATGGTTTTAGGGATATCCCAAATCCCCCTAATATCAACTTTTTCATAATTCTCATTAAAAAAATTTTTATTTTCTTTTGAATTTCACCATGTGATTTTGCTATTTTTTCATCTCCATGTAAGTAAATTTTATACTTCATTTTTCAACTAATATTATATTACTCTTCCTTTATTGTAGAATTCTATGTTAATTCAGCTGATGATGAACCTATGTAGGTTCGAAATATGTACTGAATCACCGTACTGACATCTTTCGAATATTAAATTGTGGAGACGACTTTGAGTTTTTCTGCATCGTCAATATGATTGTTTCAGAATTGTTCGCATATCTTTCTCGAACTCGATTTTCAATATTGAAATTTCAATGTATGGTTAACATTGTTTGGCAGGGTAGATTTCAATATTGCATATTGAATTTAAATAGCATATTGGCTTACAATATTGTATTCACACCAAAATAGGAATATTCAGATTGTGATTTTTGCAACATAACCTATGACAGGTAAAATAGTACTATCATATCGTTTCCGAACTAATATCTCAATAATTGTAATTCAATATCGATGATAGTTGGTATTAACAACCAAAAAATGCGTCAAGAACTTGTTAGACAGTAAGTTCCATATTTTATACGAATCCCCCGTCACATGAAACAGGAGTCCTTCAGAATTGTCCAGATCGATTTTCAGCAGTAATATCTCAAGGACATTGATAATTAGCAAAATATCACATTCCAGTTTTCGAAACCACGTTATTTGGCAACAACCCGACTCCAAAGGCGGATGACTGTTGCCTGAAATAACGTGCTTGAGAAAGCAGTTGCTATAAAAATTATGAGGTATTCATCAATGTTCGAGGGACATTCAGTAGGACATTATTTTTCTGACAGGAGAGTGACATATAGGAAATGAATTGAATTGATGGAATTTCAAAGACTTTCTGAAAAGATCATAAGAAGTTCTGAAGTTGAATAAAATCAATAAGGAAATTTTTGTTTCGAATATTGAAACTTAATATTATTGAAGTGACAGTTATTGAAATGCCACTTTTTTCCTATGTTATTCACAATATCGTACCAATATTGTTCTCGAATATTGAATCAATATCAAAAATGTTTTTGATAGAAAAAATATTTCAGATATTAAGGCATTATTTTCGTTATATTGTACCAATATTGATCTGATATATGAGTGCTCTTTTCTGTTATAATTGCACGAGTGCATGAAAATTATCGATAATTTTGCAAGAAAGCGTGATATCTAAAAATTGCATTTTTCTTTCATATTTTGGCGAAAATGCTCGAGTCCAAAGGACGAGGGCTCCTTTACAAAATATGAAAATAACCGAATGCACTTTGTATGAGATATCACGCTTGAATGCAAAATTATCTGGTCATTTTTATGCACGAATGTAATTCATTGGAATATTTCACGAACAGAGAAATCCTCAAGGGAATGTTATTTTTTGTTCATTTATACTCTCCTCTATAGTATAGAGCGAAATGTTTTTCTATTTTTGAAGTCTATCTGACATTTATTTGTGTTGTTTACTGACGTCTAGCGATACGGTTTCAAATGTGTTGTTATGGTGACTTGAGATATATCCAACCAAGTGAGCAACATCTGTAGAAGAAGGAACATTCAATTTCCAGTAGGTCCCAGCGATTTCAACGAATTTTCCAAACGTGCAAACACCAGTAGCACCATCGTAAATGAAACCAGTCGATAATTTTCACAGGAAATTTCAGTTGTCGCCTGCTGTCGCTATTTATGTTCGGACAATAAATCTAGCAGGCGCGTGACGCTGTCGCCCGTTACCGTTTCAGAAACAAATTCGCAACGAGCAATAACAATGGTTCGAATCATCAGGAAACGGTGTGATTTATAAGTAAACAGAGGATGCGCGACAGCAGCGCTTCCTATGTAACCCGATTCGAACTGCATACGGATGAAACTAAAAACTATGTGTGTCGGCTCGTTGCAAATGGCAAATCACATGTCAGGACGAGAGGAAATGGTGATTTTCCAGTCGCGTCAGTGACTTGTTATTGACGAACAAGCCATTGATTATGTTTAGTTGTTTGGACTGTGTGAAATATCACCGGCGAAGCTATTATACGTTGCAGGATAATTCATGGGTCGAAATATGCAGCTGTCTGTTATACGTCAATGGTTCGATACCAATAGTGAATTGAACAAAAGAATTGATAATAAGTCAGATTTTTATCAAATCCCCAAAGCACCAAGCATGTTACACTATCACTCGTGAAAAGATCATCAATTTTTTGGATTGACGTGACCGTTTTTTGATGGAAGTCCATAGCAATGACACTCTAAGTTGGAACACGATTAAATTTCCACAGAATTTATTGTCTTCGCGACATGTTTCGATACACTGTATCTTTTTTCATACGAATGTTGTATAACACTGAATAATTCTTCAATGAATGATCCTCAGATACATTTTTTATCCATTGAGATAACTAGGGTCTACTATAACCAACCCTGATTATTCATAGATAATCAAACTTATATAAAGTAACAACAACATGTAGGTACATACATCTAAATTTCAACACATACCTACTTACTTATTAAATATGTTGGACCTCCTTTCTCCTTTTTTGAACATCTCTGCCTCAGGAAAAACCTCTTTCGGCAAGGAGTTCCAAAGCTATTGAAAAAAGATCCCTGAGCAAGACAGGTTCGACAGGTCTCCAAATTCACAACAAAGGGGTGGGAATTCTGTACTCGAGTCATCCGGGTTGATATTGCTAAGGGTGGAACGATTGTTAACAATTCAGAAGAGCACCGACCGTGAAAATATCTATAGAAGAGAGACAGCTTTCCGACCCTTCTACGATGTTCCAATGAAGTAAGCGAGTCTGTTAGCGAAGAATCACCAACAAAACACACATGAGAACTATATTCCAAGATATTATATATATATATATATATATATATATATATATATATATATATATATATATATATTATAGATCAATAAAAGCTGACGAGAAGTGAAGTATTTCTTCGCACGGAATAGAAATCCAAGTTTCTGGGAAGCACCTTTAGCAATCGATCTCACATGGTTTTCCCATGAGAGATTATCACTGATCGTAATCCCTAGCATCGGTATACTTGACTTTGTCGGGATAGTTAGAGTCAGTATTACAAGGAAGAGTTGGGATCCATAGAGATCTATATTTTGCTAGAAGAAAGTCAAGATATCAAAAAATTGAGATGTTTCAAAATATAATTCCAAACCCAGAAAAATGTCTCTATTTCGGTCGGAATTTAAGGTGAGGTAGATATTCCGTAGAAAGAATCGAGATCCTAGGAAAATTCCCTATATATTGGGGGAAAATATCTTGATATTAATGCAGACTTAGGGAAAACAGTCCAGAAGTGAAGAAAGAAGACACCATTTCAAGAAAACCAACTCGAGAAAAGATCCAATAGAAAAAAAAAACGAAGCGTAGGAAATGATATGAGTATTGACCTCTTTTTTCAAATGAGCAAGGTTTCGGGGTCTTGAGAAAAGTCGTGATCTCGAGTAAACATTTGATATATCGAAAAAGGGAAGAATAATTACTCGGTATTTCCCGAAAATATTGAAATTTTCAAAAAAAAGACCGTTAATTAATTGATAATACGACTCGAAAATGTCAAAAGTTCTGGAAAAGAGACAATATTTTGATGAAAACATACCGAAATGTGAAGGAATTACGAGATTCGAGAATGAGTCGATATGCACAGAGAAAACTCGATAATTCAAGAAAACAGTCAAAATGTATGAAAGAGATTGACATTCAAAGAAAAACGCGGTGTTCAGAATAACTTCTCGAGAAAAATGCTGAGATAACAAGAAAAAATACTCGAGATGTCAAAAACAAGTCGAGATCTCGAGAAGAAAGTCGATGTTTTGAGAAAAGGATCGAGATTCCCGGAACGAAAAGGAGCACAGAAAACAATATGAATGCGGCCTTTCTATAGCTTCGTACCCTCTCGCATTCAAAGATCGATTCGAAAATTTGTGTATCGAAAATAATCCGCCTCTCGACTCAGTTTCAGATTAAACGAAGAGTTTCCGAGCGATCGTTCACGTGTTCGGGACCACAAAGCCCGTTACGGAGTATCGAAATCGCATTTTTACGGCAAGAAAAACGTTCGAATAGAAATCATAAATATCGGGACTTTCCGACGACATTGTAATTTTCAATCTGCGCCGGAAAATAAGGGCGCTCGACTGCAAAACCGCAGCACGATGAGAGGGAAATCGAATCGAGTAGGTGAACTTTGTCGAACGATATCGATTCGCGTTTGTTTCCAACGGCAATGATAATTTAATTCGAAGTGTTGAAAAAAGTCGATAATCGAGGAAGACGATTAAGATCTAGAAAAAAACTGGATATTTGGGGAAAAATGTCGATTCCATAATTCGAGGGAGAAATATCGAGTGAGGGAGAGATAAGAGAATGCGATGTAAAAAATCCTTATGATGTAAGGTCGATTTTTCTAGAAAACTTCGAGTTCTGAAAAAATCGAAAATTCAAAAAAAATCCTAATTCTGGAAAAAATCAAAATCTTCATAAACTTATTTGGTTTTGAAAAAGAAGTCAAGGTCTACAGATAATCTAGATAGTTTGAGAAGATAGTCAAGATCTCGAAAAAAATACAAGGCGTAGAAGAAATATTGTCGAGACCCTTCTTTGAGTTTTTAACTGATGATTTCTAAAAAATCTATAAATAGTGAAAGAATTCGGGATCTCGTTGGATGTGTAGATTTCGTCAACAAAAATACTATTTTGTCTCAGTCGGCGTTGTATTAGCGGAAAAAAGGAAAACATGAGGAGTTACTCGAAATTCCGAGAGAATATTCGGAAAATCGAGAAAAAATGCCTCTAGTTCAGACTTCAGATAATAATCTCGATAGGGCAGGAAGAGTCAAGATCTGGAGAGAAGGCAGGATCTCGATAAAAATCCTTTCTTGAGTTTTCAGTCGATGATTACTGTTTTACTGTTTCCTGCCAAAGGATGGATATATGGTGAAATAATTTGGGATTTCGAGAAAAGTCAAGACCTCGTTAATATCTAAATGAAAAGTAGATATTTGTTAAAAACAATTGAACATTTTAAAAAATTGCGAAATTTCACGAAAAGAGTATAGACCTAGATGAAAAGTTCTCATTAAAAAATAGTCGACAAGTGGGAGAGAGATTGAAATTCCAAGAAAAAGTCAATATCTTTCGAAAACTTTCCTGATCTCGAATAGATGTGTCGAGATATCAGGAAAGGCAGGATTCCGAGAAAATACAGAAGACTCCAAGAATGAAAACGATGTTTTGAAAAAAAGTCAAGATCTCCAGAAAAAGACGAGGCGTAGAAAGTAATATAAATGTGCAAAAATGCATCGACGTCACAAAGCATATTTTCAAAGTATCGCGAAAAATCAATGACTTCAAAAATGTTCAGATTAGGAAAAAGTCGAGAGTTGCAAAAAACGAAATCCAAAATGAAGTTGATATTAAAAAAATATTTTAGAGATAGTTAATATTTCAAGAAAACAATCGAGACACAGTGTCGATACTACTATAAAAAGTCGAGACCATAAAAAAATTGAGAACTCGAGAAAAATTCAGAAGAATTCTGGGAAAAAGCATGGTTCTGATCGTTTTGTAGAGGAAAAAGGGATTAAAAGACGATCTCGACAATTCCGTAAGGGAGATAAGATCTCGTAAAAAACACGAAGCGTGAGTGTGACCTTTTTTTGAATTTCCAACTAATGATTACAGGCTTCTACCAGAAAATCAATATATAGTGGAAGAATCCAGGATCCCAAAAAAATTCGAGATATCTTGAAAAAATTTCGTAATCTCGAGAAAAAGTTGAGTTATTGTAAAATAACGAATAAGCTCAAGTAATACTCGAAAGTAATAAAATTCGGAAACTAGAGTCACCTCAGAATCTTTGGAAGAAATCGAGATCTACAGAAAAAAGTATACAGTTTCAATTGAAGATGGAAAAATATTTCGATATTTCAAGAATGAGTCGAGACCAACATTGAAAAAATAGTCGAGAAGTGGGAAAAGTCGAGATCTCAAAAAAAAACGAAACCTCAAAGAGAAATGCCGCGATATCAGGTAAAGCAGGAATCTGAGAAATTAGACTGGATTTCAAGAATCAAATCGATAAAATGGTTGAGGCTTTCGCCGCCGAGGTTATTAAGTTTGACTACTTTTCTTCGGGCTTGAAGGCCGTCGTTCTTTGGAATTTCTTCCTAACGTTTCGATAGCTGGCCACTCGCGCTTTCGAAAAGTTAGGAAGAAATTCCGAAGAACGACGGCCTTCAAGCCGAAGAAAATAAGTTATACTAATCAAATCGATGTTTCGAATAAAAGGCGGTATCACTAGAATAAAGACAAGGCTTAGAAAAGAATATAAATGTGCCTTCTCATTTTTTTCTCACAGTCCTGCTTCACTAATACTCTATGTAGATATAGAGAGAAGTAAATGAATCAAAATCAAGTCGAGTTCTAGAGATAGACAATATTTCATTCATATAAACATTCCGAATGTGCAATTTTCACTTCTGAATAAAGTACGTTCAGAAAAATCGAAAACTCGGTTTCGAGGTTAAAGTCGAGATCTGAGATCAAAATTCATCTCCATAGTCCTAAACAGAGTCGTAGAATGAAAATTAATGTGACTCTTTTGTTGTTAACCGATGATTACAATTCTCTGAGGAAAAATTAATACATAGTGAAAGCATTTAAGATCCAGAGAAAAGTTGGGACTTGGGGAAAAAAATCATAATTTGGTAAAATTACGCGAGATTTCAAGAACAATTCTGATAATTTCAAGAAGTCGAGATCTAGTAAAACCTCAAAATTTCGGAAAAAAGTCGAGATCTAGAGAAAAAGTGGATATTTTCATAAATGAAGTGGATATATCAAAAAATTGCAAGATTTCAGCAAATGAGTTCGAGAATAAATTTGGTGATCTGGAGTAGAAGTTGAGATATCAGAAAAGGACGAGAACCAAAAAAAAAAATATTCAACATTCCGTAAAAATACTCGAGATTTCAAGGAAAATGCTGATAATTTCAAAAAGTTAGGATCCATTGAAACCTCAAAATTTCGGATGAAAGTCGAGTTCTTGAGAAAAAGTTAGATATTTTCATAAAACAAGTGAACATATCGGAAACTTGCAAGATTTCAGAAAATGAGTCTAGATCTAGATGTAAGGTCTATATTGAAAAGAACAGAAAGGAAAGAGATTGAAATCCCAATAAAAAGTCGGGGTCTTGAAAACAAATACCAAGAAATCAGGAAAAAGCAAGATTTCAAGCCAATACCCGAGATTTCAGAAATGAAAACGATGTTTTGAAAAAAAGTCGAGAATTATAGAAGAAGACGAGGCGTTGAAAGTGATATGAATATGACTTATTCGCATTTATACATCCACTCAAAAAAGCATCGACCCACAAAGCATGCTTCCGAAGTATCAAAATCGCCTTCTCGGCAAGAGAAACTCTGAAATAAGAATCATAAATATCAGGTCTATTCGTCGACATTGCAATTTCAATTTACCCCGGAAAATAAGAGCGCTCCAGTGCGAAACCAAAGCACAACGAGAGGGAAATCGAATAGAGTAGGTGAACTTTGTGGCACAACATCGATTCGCGTATGTTTTCAACATCAATGGCGATTTTTGCGAACTTTCTCCTAAGGCACGGCATTATGTAAATGAAGCATATTCGCTGCTCGGAGACCTTTGGAAACTTTCGTTATTCCAACGTCGAAATGCAATATTTTCCGGTGTGAAGAGTAGTAATGGAAATCGGATGGAAATGTGTTTGAAAGCATTCTCGATCGGGCCCGAATTTGTATCGTTTCCTCAAAAAATGATTCAGTCTCGAAAGAACTATTTTGTTGGGTTCATAATAGAAAAGTATTTGGAAAATGTATTTCTTCCATTATCGTGGAGAAATGTGAAGTTATTCAGGTTGGAAAATAAGCCATGAACTGTCATGGATTACACCGAATATGAAACACCTACAATCGACGTTTGTTTCGCATCTTGAAAAAAAAAGAAATTGATGATGAGAAAGAGTTTTCAAGAGAGGATAGAATAATGATATTATTAATCTCGTATTCAGAAACTCGAGTATCCGCTTGAGTGATTGAATTTCCGAAATCCTTTTTTTTGTCTTTTTCACCAATCACAGAAATTAAGAAATTCAAAAATCGTATAGAGGAAGTTGAATCAATATTTAACGAACACGTTGGTAGATACGTGAATATCATTTCCAAATATGTATAAGACACCAATTCTCTATAACAGTTAACTCTATCGACACCTGTTATAAATACTCGTATGATGGAAAAAACCGATAAATTGCGGAAAAAGAATCGAGAAGGGATTTTCCAAATAAGACCCTCAAATATAAATGAAAATCAAAAGGTTAAAATTCATTCTGGTCCAAGAAAGAATGAGAATTGAAATTTAAATTGTAAGATTAAACAAATTCAAATGAAGAAATATGAATCGATACGAGAAAAGGTTTTTTATTTTCTCTTTTTTTTACATGAGTTTTTTTTTTCTTATCCTCAGGAGGATTGAAAAAAACATAACATTTTCCTGGAGATGCGTATTCGAATACTGAAATATATCTTGACCTAGAAAGGTTCCAGATAAAATCGTTTCCAGCATATAACTGTCAAAAATTCAACTTTTTTGTATATGGCGAGTGTTCTCTTCCAAGATATGTTTGAAATAATGGTGGAGGATCTAGCTCGATTTCTGGTGGAGGTTGATATATACAGTGACACTACAGAAGTCGGCAATATGTAGATTTCTTCTGAAATAGGAAGTGTTTCGCACGTCAATAGTATCTCGAACAAAGCTTTTTTTGCGTTGAAGTGAAAGAAAAACTATTAGACCAACAGAAACTTTTAAGAAGCTCTTATACAGTAAGCTACTTTCATATTCCTTTCAACATCATTTCCTGGAGATGTGGTAGAGATTCTGATAGAATGTTTGTAGCACAGAAACAAATTTCAAAACATATATAAGTTCTCCGTAGTTTTCTAGGTATATTACCACCACAATCTGAAACAATAAGTATCAATTGGAATCTATACAAGTGTAGAAGGGCAAATTTTAGATCTACCCCAGAAAGTTGCTGCGTCAGTTGAAAGACAGCTCCTTCTGAATAAAACAAGTCTAATAGTCAGCAACTTTTCGTATAACTCAAAAGTTGCTTATTAAAAAGAAATTGATCTGATGAAAAAATTGGTTGAAAACTTGATATTTCATGAGAGTGCCCCCATTTGGAATGAGTCACACTTCAATGATACTGCGTAGGATAGACCAAAATTCATTTCTGTGGCCATTGAGATGAGTTCCTAGAAAAAAATTGGTTCAAGACCAATAATTGCTCTTCCAACGTACCAACCAGAAAAATAATGATCTTGTTGAAAATACGTAATTTGGAAAACTCTCAGAAACATTTTACTTCCCGCAAGTAATGAACCATTTTCGTGAATAACTGACTAAAATGTACTGTTCACCTTTTGTCAAAGCAAAGAGACTTCTAGTCGCTGAGCCTAAGAGAAAAATCAACAGACTATTCAAATCACATGAAAGAAATACATCGATACTGAGAAAAACATGAGACCGACTTTACGAAGATTAACAAAAATCAGGATTGGGAACTTCTCTAGAATCTCGAGGCATACTTCAAACTCGTATAGAGGAAGTTGAATCAATATCTATAAAACACGTAGGTAGATACGTGAATATCCTTTTCAGATGAGTGTTATCGATAAAGACACCAATTCTCTATACAGTTTTCTCTAGGGAATCTTGTTATAAAAATCTAAATGATGGAAAAGATATCAATTTAAACAATAAATTCTGAGAATGGAATCTAGAAAGAGGATTTTTCGAATGAGGCCCTCAAATATAAAGATAAAAGGTTGAAATTCATTATGGTCTAACAATGAAAATTGAAATTCCAATAGTAAGATCGAACGAAGTCAACTGAAGAAATGTGGATCGATATAAGCAAAAGCTTTTTATTTTATTTCTGTCCTACGAGTTGTTTTTTTTTTTTTTCATTCTCAGGTGAAGATTTTTCCTGGAGATGCGGATTTAAATACTGTGATATATCTTGACCTAGAGAGTTCTAAATAAAATCGTTACCAGCATATAACTTGTCAGAAATTCAACTTCTTAATATTTGGTGAATGCTTTCTTCCAAATATCCGAGATATTTTTGAAAAAATGATGGAGGGGATAGCGTGATTTTTGGTGGAGGTTGATAGATACAGTGACGGTACTGAAGTCGGCAATAAGATTTTTTCTAAAATATTGAATTTTTACACATCAATGGTGACTGCAACAAATTCAACAAAATTTTATTTTGCATTGATGTTAAAGAAAAACGTACTGACCAATAGAGCCTTTCAAGCATCTTTTATGCACTAAGCTACTTTCATATTTATCTCTTAATCATGTCCTGGGGATATTATAGAGATACATATGTGACGCAGTGTTTGTAGCACAAAAACAAACTGTGAGACGTATATATAAGTTCTCCATAGTTTTCTTGTTATCTAACCTACCACAATCTGAAAAATACAAATCAATTGGAATCTATACAAGTGTAGAAGTGCAGAATTTTAATCTACCCCGAAAAGTTGCTGCATCAATTGAAAGACAGCACCTTCTGGATAGAACAGGTCCAATAGTCAGCAACTTCTCTTATAACTCAAATTTGCCTATGAAAATAATTCATCTGATGAAAAAAATTGGTTGAGAACAGAATATATTATGAGGGTGCTTCAATTTCAAATGTGTCCCACTTCAATGGTAGTGCTTCCCCATATTCATTTCTGTTGCCATTCAGATGAGTACCTAGGAGAAAGTTGGTTCAAAACCATTTGCTTTTCCAACGTACCAATCAAAAAGATACTCATATTGTTGAAAATATCGAAGTTGAAAAACTCTTCGAAGCATTCCACTTCCCGCATGTAATGCCCTATTTTCTTGAATAACTGGCTAACGAAGATGTACTGTTGATCTTTCGTCGAAGCAAAGATACTTCTAGTCACTGAGCCCTAAGAGAAAAATCAACAGACTATTCAAATCACATGAAAGAAACACATTCGATACTGAGAAATACGTGATACCGACCCGACAAAGATCAACAAAAATCAGGTTCGGGAACTTCTCTAGAATCTCGGTGCCCTCGAGGCATACTTCAATTCGCTATTTCTCCAGTCAGTCTGACTATTTGTTCCACCAAAGGGAACTCGAATGGCAGAGCCGGGTGAATAGGATTCGATACGGCTTTTTTGAATTCTGTTGTGGAGCTTCGAGATAAACAGCGCTCAACCGGCTCCAATACATAAATAACAAAATACGTCATATGGAGAGTGCACTCTGCAGACCAATAAATCGACAGCAAAGGCGAAATGGCATTTTGAATCGGTGATGGGAGATATGTTGGCACCGACGGAGCCAGTGGCGGCAGTTTTTTATATCTGGAGAGAGTACCTAGTTTTTTTCAGCCCGATATACAGTGTGGTCCATTTGAAATATGAGATTGGAACCTTCGGTATAGAAGTTGAAACTTTTCCTAGAGATCAATTACTCTAGCACCAAACTGATATGTATTACACTCGACGTGCGTTTCAGGTTATCATCTTCAGGAGAAGAAATTGATGCATTAACTGTGCAACATAATGAATGTTTCTGTCAATTGCACAATGAAAAATTTGAATACCGCTAAGAGTTAGTACATGTTTGATAACCTGATTGAGGCAGGGTAATATTATCTAAATCTACGTTGAAATTAACCTGAGGATTTATTTTCGATTATCATCAAAGCTATTTCATCGTTTCACTTCCAAGATAGCCGATACTACGGTCAGCTGAACGTAATTAGATTGATAAATATTTGAGGCAACAGTGTACGATGACATCACAAGTGGAATTTCATTGATTTGACATCAAACACTAGACCTAACCAATATGTTTGAGGAAGAAAGTGATAATAATAATGATACTTCATCATCACCAAATATGCTGGATTAAGTAGATCACATTGAGTGAAAATATAGTTCAATACATGATTCACTTGAAAACCATACACACCATTCTTCAAATAAAAATATGCTTGAGGATAACATATAACATTCGAAAATATTTTTATTTTTACTGAGTTTCATTTCTCTTGGAAAATTATTATATATTGTGAGACTTTTGCAGAAAACACCATTTTATTGAAAATTTTTCCTAAAAATTTTTATATAAATTCATTCACAACTTCTAGTTGATGGGTATAATATCATTAAAAAAGAAATAATGTTTGATGAATCAGTTGAATATAAGTTATTTGGAAATTTTATGAAATTTCATCATTATATTCATAATTATAGTTTGTTTAACACTGGGAATTTGAGTTTTATCCAGCACTAGTTTGATAGGAGTATATCTATTACATTTGAGAATTATTCTCAATGCCCGGTTTTGTTTTTCTTGAAGAATTTCAATTTGTGTCTCATTAAGTGAAAATGAAATGAAGGAACAATAATTGAAATGGTAATGAACCATCAATAGTTTTGTCCAGTTCGAAATATTTATGCTGATTCGTCCAAATAAATTTATTTTTAGTCCTAGTTTGCTACATTTTCACAACGAACCTTGAATGCATGACCCTCATAACTGCTTTCATCTTGGAGAGCAAGATTGTTCAACCGTCGTGGAGCTGCCATGAGAAGATGTTACCATCGAGCAGGTCTATCTTTTATTTCAAAAATCATGATCCATGATCTAACTCATGTATGGTTTGTTGATGTATGTACGTAGTCAACGTGAGATTATATCGATAACTGATAATAAATTAACAATTACTGTTGATTATTCTAATTAATTTCTCGATAATGAACTACTGCAGTCACTACCTGCAAAGTTTGTTGGTCCGTCATCTGATGATTTTGAATACTTTCTCATCAAATGATTAAAAAGCGTGCTGAAAGGGATAGGTCCCTTTTCACCATTCCTTCTGTTTTCATGTTTTGCTATTTCTAGACTCTCACATGCATCGAGTAATCTGGTGTCATGCACATGCTTCGAGTAATCTGGTGTCATGCACATGCTTCATCAGTTTATGATTGCATTCACCAATTTTGTGGTCATTGTCTAGAGCATGTTGGGCGACACTGGATTTTTCTACCCTTCCATATTTCATATGTGCAAAATGCTCTCTGAAACGAGTTTTGATAGCTTGATAGCTCTGACCGATGAATTTGTTGTTGATATCTTGACAACTGATTTCGTAAATTCCCGGCTTCTCTGACTTTTCTGATTTATCTTTTGGGTTGCAAAGAATTCGTAATTTGTTAAAAGTTTTATATGGAACTTTCATAATCACATTATCAAATATCTGTTGAAGTCCTTTACTGTATTGAGGTTCATATGGGATTACTATACATTTCTCATATTTTTTCATCCTTTTGAAAAGTCGAAGATTTACGAAGTGTTTCCCTAAAGTTACATTTTTTATGAAAACTATGAGTTACCTCCAAAATCGAGTTTAAAGACGTTGGTGAATGACTTCAAGTTAATCAGCATACTGGGGAGGTCAAAAAATATTGAATTCATCCAAGTACCTTTTATTAAATTTTATTTGACAAAGTTGGCATACTGTGTTTAAACATATTTGCGAAATTTTGCAATTATGTTGAATTGTATAGCAACAAACTTGTAATTTGCGGTAACCTGAAAATGAAAGGAGAAAAACTATGCTCCACCGAGAAATCTATGGAAATGTGAGCAAACGTTCTTCCATACAAATCTGCGTCACTCACCCCAGAGCCTTTGGAACCCAAGATAAATAGCAGACCCTTACCCGCACGAGGCTCTGCCTTCTTGCCGCACTCGTAAGAGTATTCAAGAAAGTCAAATTTCCATCAATTCACTTGTACCAACTCACAAGTAACAAACATTGTTAACATGATAAAACTATTATCAATCAACGTACGCACTTGGAAACTTTTTACACAAAAAGCAGAATGAGTAAATTGCCCGTGATTCCGTATTTTCAATTCAGAATATATACAAACATATTTTTTCTGTTTCAATCGTAATGGCCATTAGTGGAAATATATATTATATTAACGTGTTTCTACTTAGGATACTAGAGGTGGCTTTTAGTGGAACTGCAAAATTCAGTGAAGGCCATTACGTTACTTTGTGAAATGTTGAATATATTTGAGCGGAATGAATAGTGTTGCAAACGAAAACAAATTTCTTCTTCCGTTTCAAAAGGCCGAAAAGAATTCCATTAGGAAAAATATCGGAAAGATATATAGGTGAACTTTCACAGTTCTACTATTCTCCGTCGGAAGTAAAGTCATCATACTTGCGGAATTTTGCAATTATGTTGAATTTCATAGCAACGAACTCGAAATTTGCGGTAATCTGAAAATGAAAAGAAAAAACTATGCTCCACCCAGGAATCTATAAAAATGTGAGCAACCGTGCTACCATAAAAATCAGTCAGTCACCCCAGAGCCCTCTGGGACCCAAGATAAATAGCAGACCCTTACCCGCATCAGGCTCTGCCCTCTTGCCGCACTGTAAATTGTGTTCAAGAAAGTGAAATTTCCATCAACTTAGTTCTTCTTACCGTTGAATCATTCCCAAATAACGGTTCGAATGGAATCGGACCCCTGTTACTATAATGTACTAGCACTGCATTCAGGTACTTCCAGGCTTTTGGGAACATCGAGAACCCAATTGCCATGTATCAGTTGAAAGTCGCTCTTACTGAAGCAGTGATCTTCTTCAAATATATCAGAAACTATCTCGACTAAGTTTTTAAAGAATCAGGGAAAGTCGTATTTCGTGTAAATAAATTTATTTAAAAATCGCAGAGCGCTTTCGGCTATTAAGCCATCTTCAGTGCTATACCTGCAAGTAAGTAATAGTCGAAAATTGGATTAAAGGTTAGAATTGAATAACTTACTCGTCTAGGTATTTACAGGAAGATCTTCACAATCACAAATAATCGTGAGACATTACACTGAATAAACATCAAAGTTAAAGTCAGTGCCTTTTGGGTTGACAGTTGAAATTTTACTAATAAAACATTGTAAAAAGATAAAAATTTGGATTCCCAACGTGCTGCATGCTGAGCAAGAGGGGTGACAGGAAGTGAAAATTGACATTGACTTAAGGTCCTAAATGATTTTGGAACATAAATTTTGTGACAAAACTTTCCAAGGTGAGCACAGAATTATTCAATTGAGATCATTTGAAATAGGTAAAGTACGTTCTCGGTCCATCTCCCAACAGAAACTCCACTATAAGAATGCTGAAAGTGTACCAACCGTTTGAGTCTAATGGGAACCCAACTCACGGTCACTGACAGAGATCTGACAGAAGAGTGACTAATTTGGAACGGTCCGAGGTACGTTCTGAAGTTAACTATTGTGGTTATGAATTATACTTGAAGTAGAACTGAAAATTTCAAGAGTGCGTTCCGAAAACCAATTTTCAAGGAAGAACAATTTCACCAGCAGGGGGGAGTGAAAGTGGAATTAGGGTCTAATGAGAACCCAACTTTCCAATCCAAACACCGGAGCCAGGTAGAAAGTGAGTTCCTCGAGAAGGCCTGTGAGGTGCACTCAGAAACATTAGAGAACTATTGCTCGTGTCCTCAGTAAATCTTCAGGACAACGTCAGACTCAACCAGCGGCAAACCGTAGGTGAACACGAAGTTTGGGTCTAATGGGGACCACATTCGTTGTTCACAAGGGGTAGTCAACTGGAGAGAGAGATGAGCCCAAGAAGGAAAACCAAGGACAGCACAAAAATCGCCTAGTTGCATTATGATTGAAATTGTAGAGATATCGAGTGTCAATTCAAAGGTGAAGCTTGGACAGGAACTCGAAGTTTGAGCCGAGCTACAACAAATTAGAATCACAGAGAATTTAACTTACTAATTTAGTCGTCTATGTAGAGGAATATATGATCTGTTCAATTGTACTTGTGTATTCAAACAAAGGGGATTGTCATGTAATTCTTTGTCTATTTGTAAATCTAGGAAATCCAACCTGTTAAAATTTTTTGAGTTTACTTCTTTCAGAATTTGTGAATTACGGTTAGGGCTGAAACGATGTTGGTTGAAAATAATATGTTGACCAAAAGCTGATTTGTCTGGTTTATTCATGTGTTCGTTTATTCGAACTCTCAAAGGTCTACAAGCCCTTTCTATGTATGAAGCTTTACGGTCGTTGCAGGTAAGTTTGTAAATTCCACTTTTTGATAACTCATTGATTTTATCTTTTGAGTTAACTAAATGCGTACTTAAGTTATTTGAGCTTTTGAAAGAAATTTTGACATCTTTTAATTCATAACTAATTAGCCTGGAGACTTTCTGGAAAATGTGTTTATTTAGAAAAGGTAGAGATACATATTTGGGAGGTTCTTCAATGATAGGGTAAGTGAGGTTTTGTTCCTTTTTACCTCAGCTCTGGTTCCACTGTACTATTTTCTCGGGATCGTAATATAAGGCATTCCAGATCAGGTTATGTCTGGGGGGCAAATACCATTTTTAACCAATCACACACCTATAAAAAGGAAAACAAACGAAAGTTCCTGGGGGGCAGATGCCGCCGTATTGGTTCATTTCGATTTATTTGACATTTTTGACAAGTATCTGGAATGCCTAATTAAATCGAAAGATGAAATGAATTTCTTCACCTTGCTTTTCATAATTCACAGATGTGATCTTTATAGAGATAATTTCTAATGTCTCTTTCGTACTGTAGTTCGTGGAAAATAGGTGACATCGTCATGCAACAGCCTGCGGTTCACACGTATGTTTTTCCGAAACCGACATCTCCTCTCAGCTGAAATTCGTCTGACGCCCAGTTGCAAATTATTCGTTCCACACCTATCTCGGAGGAGACATTAATTAAAACTCGATCTATCATTCCTGCTTGGTCTCCCGAACACTAATCTAGTTTTCTGGTATAGCCTAAAAGTTTGATCATTCCTGCCAACAATGCATTAGAAGTTTGGAGACCCTGTTTTTGGTTCGATGTTTCCGAAAGTTGTACGACATTTGGAAGTTCTTTCGACTGGGTATTTTCATGAAAGTCGTTCGAATATTCTATGACGATAATGGTTGAGGAACCGTGTTTTATCTGATGTTTTTTGCATGATGAAAGGCAGGGAAATGAGAGAAAGATAGTGAAAAAAATCGATAAAAGAAGCGTCTTGGGCAAAATATTCCCATGGATAATATTTATCCAAACTTCATATCTTCTTACAAGCACTTTTGTAGGAATCTATAGCTTCAAAAGTAGTCCGTTTCTGCTGCAAAACCATCACTCCTAAAACTAAGTGTTTCTCAACAGATTTATACGACTAACCTAGTTTCGTCAATTGATACCAAATTAATTTGTGAAAGGACGCCATTTCAAAGTGATAGCAATTCGGAATACTGATATGAGATGAGTTGAAACTGAGTTGAATTTGCGACTAGAAAATTCGTATGTCGACAGAGTGAATTTTTTATAATCGATGATTTTTTCCAAAAATATAAATAAATTTTGATAATAATAAGCAATATATTTGTTAATGAAATTTCATTCGCAGTGGAAATATCAATCTTTGAAGCAGAAAAATGTCTTCAACAGTTTTATGACTACAGAAGTGAAATCATTAAAATGGTTTTAACCTTTCTATTAGTTTCCACTTGGTGACATATATCTATTAAATTTTCCTAGTGTTCAATATGGAATTACTTCTTGCGCCTTCAAGAAAACATTTTCAACACTTTTATATTGTTTTCTTACTGCATTTTATTGTTTAATGCTCTCTTGGAACTACTAGAAAGAAATAAAAAAATTGTCTTTCATCTATTTTACAAGTAGAAGTTGAATATGTTGCGAAAGTGCAGTACAAGAAGTCTTTACAAAATTGCTTTATAAGAGGGTTAGTAGGGTAAGAGTGTTATAGTATGTTACGGGTTGAATTTCACTCACCTTATTCATCTGATTACCAGCTATAGAAATGAAATAAAAGAGACTATTGAGACATTTATTTTCACTCAGGTAAGGGTCAGTACTCTATTAAGGCATTTATTTTCACTCAGGTAATGGTCAGTACTCTATATCACTGGAGCAATCTAAGTGGTTGTGCAGTTGTTCGGAGTAATAGCCGCTTACACCTGAGTAGGGCCTTTGTCTTGGGTTCAGGTGCTGAGTACCCTCGAAACTACACCTTGGTCCTTTAGCTGGCCCAGAGAATGATTTAGTCATATCTCGTTGAAGGAATCTCTGAAAATCAAAAATAAAGGGGTAACCTAAAAATAATTATTTCACAATAAAATTATACCTTGCACTATTAGGCAGTTCCCGATCGAAATCGAAGGAAAATATATGGCACAATGGACAAAGATGAGCTAAAATGCATTATTTTTAGATACTTGATGGTATTTTTCAACTTTTGAATTGTCACTTGTCATCGACTGAAAGCTGTCTATATTGACAGCCAGTGACAGGAAAATTCCCCAGGCCAGAGAGAGGTAGTTTTGTAGTTCAAAAAAAAGGGCTTCCTTCCTCATTTTCTGATCAGAGCTTATGTGGTAAAGGACGCCATTGCTAAATGCAGATTTGAATTGTGAATTTCCCGTGAATGGTTATTTTGTTAATTATATTGTGGAAATTAATTAACAACAACTTTGTTGGATATAAAAAAACCATTATCTGAAATTCTAATATTGGGCGATAAACTCTCTCTCAACAAAAATCTTCAAGGCCACATGCCAACCAAGGTAGGTCGAGGATTTTACCTGTTTTTATTCTATCAGTTATCATATGCAACGGAAGAACCTGTGTGTGACATTGCTGTTGTTTCAGGCCTTTTTATTTTCTACTTCCCCTATACTTCCAATTCACTGGCACACACTTGAATGCGGAAGACTCCATACAATACCTAGCTTGCTACGTACCTCACTTAGTAGTTGTTAGCTGCTTGAAGCTTAGTTCCATAGTGGAATTGCATGAAGTTTAGACAGATTGCTTGGTACCACAACGGACATCACAACTATAAGGTCAGACACATCCATTTCTCTATTTCAAACTACCTCCAGGGGTGCAAAGGTAACAACTTTCCTGCGTTGTGCATGACTGTGCTTGTACACCTGCTAAAAGTCACCGTAGCGGCTGGGCCATTTCAATTGTAGGCATCGTATTGCCATTCTTCGATTACGAAATAGTTCGCATTGCTTTGTGCCTAGTAGAACATGGGCCTAGTGCTGTGTATATAGTTTCTACTGCACCAATCTTATAAAATTAGTTCCTAATACGTGCATGACTGCTTCGTGGATCAATTGTACTGCCAACCTGTAAATGTGTAGATACTTATCGTAGACTCTTAGTATTGCTTTCTGCCTGACAGAATCGTGGCTTAGTGAATGTAAATATTATATTGAATATTTATGCACAACTTCCTTGTACATAACTTACCTGAGAACATTTTGAAATTGCACCAATAACCTTGTTAACCTTTGGTATGCATACTACGGGGATCTTCTGAGTAAGTGGTTATATAGCACTCTGGAACTACTGCTGTGGTTCTTCAAATTGTAAATAGAATACTTATTTTCCCTGTAACAGTTATAATTTCCCATTTTCGTGCAACATTTTCACCATTTTGTGCTTATAATATTCTGAAGTTCATATGGTTCAGATTCGCTTGTCTTAGAATAGAAAATAGAACCTGTAATATTCTTCTTCTTTTAGTGACCGTGGCACTCAGGACCACTTGCCAAATATCGCGAAATTTATTAAATTAAAGAAATTGAAACAAGAAATCTTTTCTTCCATCACTAACACCCAATCAAGAACCCAGCCCATCTCCACTGTATAAAAGCTAGTCGAGTTATACTAAAGGTAATAAAATGGCGCCCCACTTCAGTTTTGCGTTGTAATTTATACAGAGGGTGATTAGTGATGGTTCATGAACTTTGAATTGATGGTAGCTTTTCAAAACTTTCGAGTTATCTTGTGTTATTAAAGCTTGTTTTTTTGTTGAAAGTTCACACTGTCAGTCAAATTGCTTCTGATATTTTTGTGTGTTCGAGTATTCTGTACTTCGACGTTCGTATATTCGGTACTTCGCGTTCGTATATTCCTTACTTTGGTTAGCAAGAGGTTCGCTTGAAAAAAGGAGTTGTGACACGAGCTGCTCATAAAAAGGTGGTAGTATCAAAAAGAAGAACCTGGTCAAATACAGGGTGGTCAAATAAATTGTACAGTAAAAGCTAGGTTGAAGTGTATCAATTTAAAGTTTTCCGGATTAGTACAAACTCCTTATCTCTCCGTGTAAACTGAGATATACAGGGTGGTCTCAGTTATTGGAATTTGTACAGGGTGATTAAAATTTCAGTTTTTTTTCTCGTTCTGGGGAACGTTTCTTTGTTTTTCCTTTTAGGAAAGGGGGGGGTCGTGTTGAAAGATCAACACGTTTCTTAATAATTAATTATTTAATTCATATAATTAGTCATTTATTTATAATAAGGGAAAAAATCATAATGGATATTAATAGATTACTTGTAGATGAAATCACGTATGAACTGGCGGTTAGGGGTTTACCAACAGAAGGTACAGTTGCTGATAAGCGCATTATTTTACGAGGTGCTTTACGGTGCGAAAAGGAGGGTATTGAACCTGTAAGAATCCAACTAGCCCTCGATCCATATTCTGAATTCGATATATGTAAAGTAAAACTATGCGATCTAGAAGAAGGAATTCGAACTTTTGATGAGGCGAATAGATTGAATGAGTTCAAACGTATCTCTTCTCGATTATTCCATGTACAGGGTAGACTTAGGAGAGTGCCGCCTTGTGATGAGGCTGGTGAAGAAGCTAGGAAGGCAGCATTGAGTAAATGTATGCGATTAATTGAAGAGGTGTCGGAACTTAACGAACGAATTATGTCAAGAGATCTTAACCGTTCTATTCTAGATGGGGAAAACAATCCTGAAAGTTCAATTCTGGATGAAAGGAATCCTTTGATTCCAGAGTTGGTGGGTCAACAGCCGCCTGTCGTAGCCGATATTCCGCCTCAGCAGGAATCACGTTCCGCTAGGGTGAGGTTTGAGAATAGCCCGATAATTGATTTTGTTTCTGGGGAATCTTTCAATACAGGATTCGGTAGACCGCACGGGGATTCCAGGATGTTTTCGAACAATCAGCGTTGGGAATCAACTGGAACACACCCCCCTGACTTACCAGAATTGAATTCTAGATTTCCGCGATTTTCTATTCCAGCGGAGGACATTACATTTTTGAATCAGGGTTTCAGATTTGCAGATGTGTCTAGGTGGAATATTCGATTCGATGGTGAATCAAGTGTTACGACATTTCTTGAACGGATTGAGGAGATGAGAACTTCTAGAGGTGTGTCCAAGGAACAGTTACTCAGGTCGGCTCCGGAGCTATTCACTAAGGATGCTCTTATGTGGTTCAGAACCAATAAGTTTTATTCGTGGGATAACTTGGTGCAGCAGCTCAGAGCAGCATTTCTACCATACGACTACGAAAATAGTTTATGGGAAGAAATAAGGAAGAGGACCCAAGGAGCTCGAGAAAGAGTGGTTTGCTATGTAGCAGCCATGGAAAGTTTATTTCAGAAACTGGGTAGCAGTTGCCCGTCGGAAGGTGAACGAGTGAAGTTGATTAAACGTAACTTCTTGCCGTACATTCAATCGCAGCTTGCTCTTCATCCAATTTATTCGATTTCAGAATTGGTTAGGCTGGCTAAATCTGTTGAGGAGACTGAAACCAGAATACAACATTTCACACCTCCACCCACCAATTACAAGCACTTGGTCGAACCAGAACTAGCTTATCGCAAATCTCATTCAACCGGTTCAATTTCAGCAATAACAACTACTAGGACTCCTGTCAAACAGCCTACTCACGAGATCGAGAACGTTGTTACCGCACAGTCTGAAGCCTCTTCTGTCCCAAGTATTGGTCAACCTGTTTGTTGGAACTGTCGAGGAGTGGGACACCGGTTCCGCAAATGTAACCAACCCAAAAATTTATTTTGTTTTCATTGTGGCTTTGAGAAAGTTACGGTCAACTCATGTCCTAATTGCAAGTCAAAAAACGGCCCATCGAGACTCTAGGAGTCCGGCTAGATGTCTCGGATGTACATAATCGGACAAGCAGCTCTGATGCGATTTTTGAAAATAAAGTTTTGTTGGATTTTGTCATTGCACACGCTAAAAATGATATTCGGCCTTACCTTCGGGTAGATATCTTTGGTATGGAGTTTTTGGGATTACTGGATTCGGGTGCTTCCAGGTCTGTGGTTGGTTCCGTTGGGTGGAATAAGCTGCATAATGTTTGTAATCTTCGGCAATCGAATCTTCCTCAGTGTTTTGTCGCCAATGGCCAAGGTTGTCAGATTTTGGGGGAAGTTTCTCTACCGATTACCTTGGGTGATAGGGTGAAGGTGATAGACGTTCTGGTTGTTCCCTCATTACCCCACAATCTCATACTTGGAATGGATTTTTGGATCCGAATGGCTATCGTACCTGATTTGTTTTCAGATAGTTGGCATTTTAGAGAGGACACGGAGGAATGTGATGTATCCGTTGGTGCTATCCAATCTTTTGATATGCTGTCGGAGCAGGATCAACGTAAATTAAGGAGTATGATAGATGACATTTTTGGAAAAATGGGTAACAAGTTAGGGTGCACTAACTTGGTGGAGCATGTCATAACGACTGATTCTCCCCCCATTAGGAAACGCCATTACCCAATTTCACCTGTTCTGCAGAAGCATGTAAACGAAGAGCTGGAACAGATGTTAAAGGATGGAGTGGTGGAACCTTCTACCTCTCCTTGGGCGTCCCCTATTTTACTCGTGAAGAAGCCAGATGGTCGCTACAGGTTCTGTGTGGATTTTCGGGCCCTGAATCAAGTAACGAAACGAGACGCGTACCCTCTTCACTTTTTAACCACCTTGGACATAAAATCTGCCTATTGGCAGATTCCCCTGTCGGAACATTCGAAACCATTGACGGCTTTTGTGGTACCGGGCCGCGGCCTATTCCAATTTCGACGCCTCCCAATGGGTCTCCATAATGCGCCTGCGACCTGGCAACGATTCATAGACCGGGTTATTGGAATAGATTTAGAGGAATATGTGTTCGTATATCTCGATGACGTGATAATATGCACGGCCACATTTGAAAAACACCTAGAGATCTTGAAAAAGGTTCTGGATCGGATTATGGCAGCAGGACTGACGTTGAATAAACAGAAATGTAACTTTTGCAAACCCGAGTTGAGGTATTTGGGCTATGTAGTCAATGCAACTGGGTTGTTAGTAGATCCTGAGAAAGTGAGTGCTATCCTACAAATTCCAGCTCCTCGCAACGCCAGTGAAGTTCGTCGAATAATTGGCCTTGCCTCGTGGTATCGCCGCTTCGTGCCGAATTTTTCAAAGATAGTTGCGCCGCTGTGCGAACTTACGAAGAAAAATAAATCCTTCGTGTGGGACGATGCTTGTCAACAGGCACTCCAAGATATCAAAGATTATCTTGTGTCGGCACCCGTCCTTTCGTGCCCAGACTACTCGCTACCATTCGTCGTACAGACCGATGCGTCTGATTACGGTCTTGGAGCTGTTTTGTCACAAGTGCATCCGGAAGGAGAAAAAGTAGTATGCTACTTGAGTAGGTCCTTGTCTCCCTCGGAAAGAAAATTCAGTACGACCGAGAAGGAGTGCCTAGCTGTTCTTTTCGCCATAGAAAAGTTGCGACCATATTTAGAAGGGACAAATTTTGTAGTGGTCACTGATCATTACTCGCTGAAGTGGCTCAATTCTCTGAAGGATCCGGTTGGCCGACTTGCACGTTGGGCCGTGAGGCTCCAACAGTATGATTTTGAAGTCGTCCACCGGAAGGGAAAGGAACACGTCGTCCCCGACACTCTTTCTCGGGCAGTTCCGATTTCAGTGGATGTGGTAACCGAGTTCAAGACAGGTCAAGAAGACAAATGGTATACGGAGATGGTGAATAGGGTACAGCGAAATCCTCAACAATTTCCAATGTGGCGTTACACTGACTCTCAACTTTTTAAGCGGTCTAATAAACTCTATCCAGATCTTCGTGACGACATTGATGGTTGGGTACAGGTCGTGCCGAAAAGTAGTCGTCGTTCTATAATTCAACAACATCATGATCCACCTACTTGCGGACACGCCGGAATCTTTAAAACAGCTTCTAGGATCAGTGAGCGGTTTTATTGGCCGAAATTGAAGGCTGATGTTGCTCGATATATTCGGCATTGTAAAGTTTGCCTGAGTATCAAGCCTGAGCAGAAGGCAGCAGCCGGACTAATGCTCAGTGCTACTCCCCAAGCCACTCGACCCTGGCAAACTGTAAGCATAGACCTTGTGGGCCCATTGCCCCGTTCGACCTCTGGGTACTCCTACATATTGACGGTCTGTGATGTGTTTAGCAAGTTCATCTTATTGTATCCTTTACGCAAGGTCACAGCGAAAACGGTAGCCAAAACTTTTGAAGATAATGTCATTTTGATATTCGGGGCCCCTCGTAAAATAATCCTGGATAACGGAGTTCAGTTCCGAAGTAATCACTTCAGAGAGACCTGCGAAGCATATGACATCAAATTAGGATTCATAGCAAACTATCACGCACAAGCCAACCCAGTCGAACGTGTACACAGAGTTATCAAGACCATGCTGACCGCTTACGTCTCAGAAAAGCACAAAACGTGGGATGCATATATCGCTAAAATAGGGTACGCTCTTAGATCGTCAAGACATGAGACGATCCAACTCACTCCCAATTTTGTTATGTTTGGACGAGAGATATGTATTTCAGGTGGGCTAGAACATCCTTTGTCAAACGAGGAACCTGCTTCCGATTTTGATGCCAATGTTCGATCGACGGCCTTAGCAGAAGTTTTCAAGGATGTTTCACGTCGTCTCAAGCGAGCTTATGAGAAGAGTCGTGAGCGCTATAACTTGAGGCGGAGACCCGAAAAATTTGTTATCAATCAGCGTGTATGGCGTAGAAATTATGCGCTCTTGGACGCATGCAAAGGAATTACATCCAAGCTTTTACCAAAATTTGTAGGTCCGTTCAGCATAATCCGAATTTGTTCACCGTGGTCGTATGAATTAGCAAACGATTCAGGAAAATCCTGTGGTGTCTGGCATGCCAAGGATCTGAAATCACATCCTCCTGACGAAAGGGATGATGATCATGAATAGTATAATAGTTCTATTATGTTTCGATCCTGAGAGCACGAAGACGAGTCAAAGAAAAGTTTTTTTTATGGAAAAAAAAAACTTTTTCCGAGGAAGAAGGGGTGTTGTTACGGGTTGAATTTCACTCACCTTATTCATCTGATTACCAGCTATAGAAATGAAATAAAAGAGACTATTGAGGCATTTATTTTCACTCAGGTAAGGGTCAGTACTCTATTAAGGCATTTATTTTCACTCAGGTAATGGTCAGTACTCTATATCACTGGAGCAATCTAAGTGGTTGTGCAGTTGTTCGGAGTAATAGCCGCTTACACCTGAGTAGGGCCTTTGTCTTGGGTTCAGGTGCTGAGTACCCTCGAAACTACACCTTGGTCCTTTAGCTGGCCCAGAGAATGATTTAGTCATATCTCGTTGAAGGAATCTCTGAAAATCAAAAATAAAGGGGTAAACAAACATAACATAACCTAAAAATAATTATTTCACAATAAAATTATACCTTGCACTATTAGGCAGTTCCCGATCGAAATCGAAGGAAAATATATGGCACAATGGACAAAGATGAGCTAAAATGCATTATTTTTAGATACTTGATGGTATTTTTCAACTTTTGAATTGTCACTTGTCATCGACTGAAAGCTGTCTATATTGACAGCCAGTGACAGGAAAATTCCCCAGGCCAGAGAGAGGTAGTTTTGTAGTTCAAAAAAAAGGGCTTCCTTCCTCATTTTCTGATCAGAGCTTATGTGGTAAAGGACGCGGATCAATTGTACTGCCAACCTGTAAATGTGTAGATACTTATCGTAGACTCTTAGTATTGCTTTCTGCCTGACAGAATCGTGGCTTAGTGAATGTAAATATTATATTGAATATTTATGCACAACTTCCTTGTACATAACTTACCTGAGAACATTTTGAAATTGCACCAATAACCTTGTTAACCTTTGGTATGCATACTACGGGGATCTTCTGAGTAAGTGGTTATATAGCACTCTGGAACTACTGCTGTGGTTCTTCAAATTGTAAATAGAATACTTATTTTCCCTGTAACAGTTATAATTTCCCATTTTCGTGCAACATTTTCACCATTTTGTGCTTATAATATTCTGAAGTTCATATGGTTCAGATTCGCTTGTCTTAGAATAGAAAATAGAACCTGTAATATTCTTCTTCTTTTAGTGACCGTGGCACTCAGGACCACTTGCCAAATATCGCGAAATTTATTAAATTAAAGAAATTGAAACAAGAAATCTTTTCTTCCATCACTAACACCCAATCAAGAACCCAGCCCATCTCCACTGTATAAAAGCTAGTCGAGTTATACTAAAGGTAATAAGTAACTAGCGAGATGTTTATGAAACTGTGTCGTAGTATTCATGAAAGGCCCTACAAGATATTGATGAAGAATATAATGCTTTATGAAATAGTGTCTATTTCCTACTTATAGGTAGCTGTTTTATAAACACATGGAGAACATTTCTGAAGGACATATGGTTTCATAATCTGTTTCTCCGGAACGTTTTCTCAACTTCTATAAAATATTAAATGGCTAGCTAGGCGTCTGAATGACAGTATTGCCGTGAAAGCCATGTCAAGTTTTGGAATTGAGTTTCAGTTTCAGTATGAATAAGGAAGTGACCAGTTCTGCCCAGTACCAAACATTGGGTACATTCAGGAGGTCCCAGCGGCTAAGTTCAGCCACTCAGCATGTTGTGGCCGCTGTTTCTCAGCGGCTTCGTTTCGCCTGAATGCGTAGCTCATTGACAGCGACCAGCGACAGCCGACCAAAAGGCAAAATATTCAAAAACAAAAACATAACCAAATTGTTTTTTTGTTCGGTGTTTATGCATAAAAATATCATGAAAAATAATATAAAGATGTAATCATGCAACATGCAACCAATATTAATATCAGGAAGACCAGGGGGGCTAGTTTTGAATATAAGTGAAAGTCAATTCACCTTTGAAATATTTCGATTTTCAATTGACCTCCGAAATGCTATACTTAGTTTTCAATTGTAGTGAAATGAAATGTTCATAAATTCACTCAAATGAATTCAATTCGAATGATACACTTTGGCAATGATGGCATATCTATCCAATAAGTTCAAATGATTCACATCACATAGAGCAAACTTTAAACTTTGAGGTTGGCTTTTGAGTTTTCTTAACAGGTGAATTTTAGTCTTAGGCATGCTTAGTAAATTATAAATATATCAGAATTTTGATACAATATTTGAATAGTTAATAAAATATTCATATACACTAAGTCTCACCTAACTATTGTATTTTTTAGTGATGGCTGATTGTAGTAAACAAATTTTTGTCAATAAAGAGCATAAGGAAACGTTGTTTGAATTTATAGAAAATAAATCTCTTTTAAAACAACCACCAAAACTAACTAATAAAGGAAGGAAGAAAATTATTGCTGATCGATTGGAAGAGTTGGCCACCCACACCTTAATAAAATCGGGGAAGTTACAGGTGGAACCCATAAGGATGCAAATACTTGGAAAAATGTAATCAGGATATAACTTTTTTTATAGTGTTTCGATGAGTTTCACCATACCATTAAATAAATAAAAAAAAAAAATTTCAGGCATGGCTTGATTTGGAAAGCAATATCAAAAGTATCTGAGATGGAAATATATGAAACCGGTACAGGAGGAGGTCTTCCATTACCAGAAACATCTGACTACGAAGCAAAAATTAGAGAAATGTTAGACCACATGGAAATTGAAGGAGACTATAATTTTTCTCTCAAGTTTTTTCTGGAATTTATGACGAACCCAAAGTTCAAGATGAAAATGAAGAATCTATAATAAATTGTGGAAACGTGCCGGGCCCTTCAAAAGTGCCAAATATTCAGACACCCTCAGTAAAAGGTGCCACAAAATCCAAAAGATTAACTGAAACATTACAAGATTTCTCAATAATAACAATTAAAACTGGGCTAAACAGAGATTATTACAAAGAATTGAAATTTTAGAAGAAAATACTCGAATTGAACAAGAAAAACTACAAGTTGAAAAAGAAGACGTTGTAGTTGAGAAAGAAATAGCAGCTGCATTAAAACTGATTGCTCAGAGGCTTAGCCCATCTAATAATCGGAAATAATTACTTTTTGTTTTAATAGTGATTTTCATGTCTGTATTGTTTGGATGTTATTTTTAAATTCAAACGAGAATGTGACTCAATTTTTGTACTGTTATTAAGTTATTTAATAAGGTTAAACAAGAATGATATACGTATGTTACTTTTTTATTCACTTTTTCACCGAGTCGCTAATTCACTATAAGCTTAACAAAATGAACATAATGTTTTTATTTATGTTGTGTTATTTATTAGTTATATATAGGTGTTACGATTGAAAAATATTTCAAAATATTTTATATTTTATTTAATGCTACACCTTACAAAAATATCTTTGGTAATCACAAGTAATGTAACTTACACCCAACTCAATAGATTAGAAACGAACATATATTAAAAATAGTCTAGATATATCTGACCTCATGCATACCGGGTGTTTCATTGGTGAACAGATAAACGGTCACTGTGGCTAGAGGACACCAAGATCTAAAAAACTGGTATATTTTGAAATTATATCTGGACATATTCAATCACTCACGAATAGCATCAATTTTTTTACTAAAAGATTTTCAACCAACGAATTTTTTTAGACTCAAAGTTGTCTTTAATTTGTTACCAGTTGATTTCTCAATGATCCCAATGAAACATCCCAAAATCAACATTATTTATATCTTCAGGTGGTGGCAAATCACTATTATGTTCTACACAAAAAGTATGAAAGACTGCACAAGCATTTATTACTATTGATGCTTTTGAGGGTTTGTAATGGAGTACCCCGTGTTTTGAAAAACAAAAACATATATCTTCTGTTATAATCGTGACGGCCATTAGTGGAAATGTAATATAATATGACCGTGTTTCTACTTAGAATCCTAGAGGTGGCTTTTAGTGGAACTGCAAAATTCAGTGAAGGCCATTACGTTATTTTGTGAAATGTATGAACGTTTTTGCGCGGAATACATAGTGAAGTTGCAAACAAAAACAAATACCATGATGACTGTTTCTATCTTTTCGGTTGAAAAGGCCGAAAAAAATTCCATTAGGAAAAATCTCAGGAAGAATATGTGAACTTCCCAAGTTTCACTATTCTCCGTCAGAAGTAAAGTCATCATCACAGGCGGAATGGCAGTTTCAAAGGCAAGCAAGGTCTTTTCGGTGCCTCAAACCAATATGAGAAATGAAATAAGAGAAACATCTCTAAGACTCAACTGCCAATGTTGCTTTTATGCCTTCGTTGGGAGAAATCTATCTGGGGAGTAGAAATAATAATACTCCCAAATCCACAGAGCATCCAACGCCAACAAATCCGCTTCTGGCATCCCAAACCAGTGGAAGATCCGGCTGAACGCCCAGAAGCTCTTCTTCTTTTCATTCGGGTGTCACTGACAAAATGAGCCGAATTCTGACAAAACACGACATCAGGACAGTTTTGACAGCAATCAATCAAATATCCTCTTTCCTGCGCTCACCTAAAGATATAATATTCGAGGAATCACAAGGAATAAATGAAATTCCTTGTCACGACTGCTCGAGAACATACATAGGACAGACGAGCCGACGAGTTTCCAACAGATCCTACGGGAACCAACTAGCAGTACGCAATTCAAACATGACCTAGACTCCAACACAACGAAGACCATTGCCACAGCAAAAACACTCCACTCCAGAATAATTCGGGAAGCAATATAAATTGAAAAACGTCCTCAATGCCTTAACAAAGAGAAGACTCACAAAGGATACCCATTTCCTGGAAACCATTACTATCACATCGAACAAATCCTTTAATCAATCCTTTTCAAACCAGACCCAGAATACCATTCCTCTATCCTCAAAACAACAGTCTCCACTTTGTCAAGATGGGAGTTGGGGGTTGAGGAGACTCAGGCCTCGACACTTACTCGCTAAGAAGTCTTGACACTGGATTTCATAAACGATTTTTGCCTTTTCCTTATTATATAATCTCACGTTAGTGAGTAACTATTCCATTATATTATCATATTATGTAATATAGACTTGAATAAATATTGACGAAAGCTTGACGGATAACAAAGATTCGTAGTTTAGCCCAACACAACTGACTGTAACCCCAAAAGATTATACGAGTAGTTGTTGACTAATAGAACGTGTTCCATTTAGGAAAGACTATTATTCTGCCTACCTTCATTCAAAGTACACATCTTTTGGCCTCATTTTGGGGAGCAAACATATGGTACCTCATCAATGATATGACTTAGGCGGCATTGACGGTCTGAACTATATTCTATTATATGAATATAAATTTTAACGTTCTATCATATAACACCATGTATTTCGCAAATTGGTACAAATCAGTAAATAAGGTAAGATAATCTCAACAGGATGAAAGTGAAACGTCAGATGTTATAATAGAGCAACCGAAATACAATAAGTTCTTGATTCCGCAATAGTAACCTGCGTGTCTTAATAGCGCACCTTTTACCTTAGTTTTGCAGGCATACTAGATGAGGGATCGAAGCCCGGCATCGACAGTTTTTCCCTTTTCATTTAATTCTTTTTTATTTTGAGGTTCTCCTCATTTTCGGAATTTCAGGATCTGCTATACTGTACCTACATCTTAGTCCAAGTTCTTTAACAAATACTGTTTGTAAGTTTCATGAATAAATTATTTTAAAATGAATTGTTATTCGGGGCGAGAAAATCATATACAATACATGGAGGTGAAGTGCCTTTTCCTCCTTCTTTCCATCTTCGGGAAGATGAGAAACACTTTCCTCCCTTCCATTTACTACAAATCCATCTTTTCGGGGTAAATTGAAAATCTGCCATCCTACACTAGTATAGATTTCAATATTGATTAACAATTGTTCAGTGGTAGTTTGAGAACCCGAAAGAAACAATCTGAGAAATAATTATTTCCCATACTCACGAGGAGAAGTATACAGATGAAAGTTGGCATCACATATAATTTCCTATAGTTCAGATAATGGAGCCTTTTGGCTCGCAATTTTTTCGTCCACCATGGATTTACCTGAAATTTTCACAGAAGGTAGGGAATAGCTCAAGAATCATTTTCGATATCCATGGCGCTGTACGCTAGAGCCTTGGGGATGGTTGCCACTCCATCATGGGGGTGGAAGTTTTTTATCACATTTCAACTGTAGGAATCGACGGAAAAAAATATTCTAAGAAAAAAATGTGTCATACGTTTTTTTCGTGAAAGTTATATTTTTTGAGTTATTCGAAGTTGAAAGTAACAGTTTTTGGACGAAAAAATCGACTCTTTTGAATGGTTTATTGCAAATAACTCTAAAACTATGCATTTTATCAAAGAAAGTGTGGAGAGGCAAGTTGTAGCCTTTGAAAAACCAAAAACAATGCTTTCCCAATAATTTACCTACGACAAATACGAATTGAGATACAGAAAATTAATGTTTAGCTTTTTTCGTCAAATGTATAAATTGGAAGATTCAAAGAGAAATAACGAGAAAAATTTGCATTTCTTGAAGAAAGCTCATAGAATCATTTTCAAACTATTCAATGAATGCTTTCTAACAAATGAAAAATTATCTTCCTTTCATGAAAATTTAGCGAATTATGATCAAAATAAGATCGGTCCTGCTTTTTTCTACGAAAAAAAATCTGTGAAAACAACCTCCAAAGTACCCCCAAACTGAAATTGATAATGTACCATTAATAAACCTACAGAGTTCAACCAATTCAAAATGCCTTATTTTAGAAGAGTTTGAAGAGAAAACGATTTTTTCAATTTCGTGTTTGTAACCCTTTTCTCATAAATATCTCTCAAAATACTAAAGATACAAAAAAAACGATACAGTACTGAATTGTAGCTTTTTTAATGACGAAATTCCCCTGTGTGTACCTATATTTACGACCGAACAACACCTTAGTCAAGCGCTTTAAACTCTCTCCTTTTGAAAATTGAGGAATCTTAAGTAATTTGATTCAGATAGTCTTATAGCTCTTGGAAAGCTCTACAAAATCGTTCCTGAAGAAAATTCCTATCACCTAAAATGAAGGAGCTATGCTTAAAAAACCGATAAATTTTGTTGAATTACACGCTTCGGAGCGTAGTAATCTACATAACCGGTATATTCGGCCGTTATACGTTATATGTTCCACTTTTTTCATTCGTATTGGAAGACAGAGAAGAAGAAAAATCTGCTCGCGTGTGTGAGTGTATATTTCGTTGATATCTCACCAGTGTATTCTGAACTTCGAAGACATATAAAAATTTCAATGTTTTCAAGGGTTGTTTATAACAAGGGTAGGTTGAAAGATTATGAAATTGTATCCCAAAGCATGAAACAATCATTATTCAACTATTTTTACCCATATTCAGGTTTCAAATATTATTTTATAGTTTTTGACGATTAGGGGTAGTTTTCACTCCTGAAAAACAAAAGGCGTACAACGGCACAATATAGAAAATGAACTAGAGGGTGTAGTAAGCCTAATCCTGAATTTTTGTACGAATCGGTGCCGGACGAAACATTTGCGAGATTTTGCCATTTTTTTACCTTCATTTTCTGAACTACTATTTTTCAGTCTCAACCTATATCCATTACAACGCCTCACGATACCACCTCCACTGAACCTCCTCCGCATTCTCCTTTTCCTGCAGGCATATTCCATGTCACATTAACCAGACATGATTATGTTCCACATGTGTGCATGTAGTTGCAAAATATATGATGATGCGCCTCACATAAGCAAAACCTGATACGGCGCGCTGTAAGGCAACTGTTGCAGCGTTGTGAACTTATATAATAAACGCGGTGGCAATTCGGTTATTGTTAAAGGTACACGCGGTGCACTGGTGATCCCTTCAGAGGCAGACAGTCGCTCGTATATCATCTCTGAATGGAATACTGCGAGCAGCAATGATTAAGTGCCTCGCAGGACGGGTTATGGAACTGGACTAGGAACGTTATATCTTGCTTGGACACACGCCGAGTGTATACCATTATAATCAACAAAGTACTGATCTTGTGAGAACTATTGAATTACACAGAATATTAATAAAATTAAAATTTGTAACCTACGTTAGAGGCTAGTTTCAAACCAAGTTTTTCACTGCTAAATAGCTGATGCAAAACTTACCACTGACTGATTCACACTGAGCTGAATATAAATACTTACGTTGAAATGATCTTCAAGACTATGTGAACACGATTTCAGAGATGAATTATCCCGTCCCATCATCTTGACATAACCAAAAATCATATATATTCCCTAGTGTTTTTTTCTGCAGTATCTCATGTTTCTGAGCTTTAAGCTACTATACAATCTGAAAATGAAACTTTTCCGGCACAGAAGTACCAATATCGTAGAAAAACTCGGTAATGTTGAGTTTATCGGGCACCAAGCGATAAAAAAAAATTTTTTTACGGGAACTTACGTATTTCGACCTCCTGAACAAAAAACTTAGATGAAAATTTTGGCGCTCTCCAATAGTTTTCAAGATACAGGACATTTTTTGGGTCAAAAATGGGATTTTTGAATACACGTTCCTGCATCAAAATCACACTTGAAATTCATCCTTCTTTTTTATCAGCACAATGTACACATCCCTAAATTATCCGTTCCACACTTTTTTTCATTCGGAAACACTAGTTTTATAACAAAAAAAATGAACTTTTCCTCAACAACAACAAAAACATTGAAAATTCGACATGTCACTGCTAAATGTTCAGTGTTTTTTTTTATGAGGGGTTGGTACCTTGGAAAACCAGAGCACACTATTCAAATTTAAAATATCAAGAATAATAAAACAATTGCTAATTGTCGATGGTGAAATGAAGGAAAATTAATTCGCGATATTTCAAATTTGAATAGTGTGCTCTGGTTTTCCAAGGTACCAACCCCTCATAAAAAAAATACACTAAACATTTAGCAGTGACATGCCGAATTTTCAATGTTTTTGTTGTTGTTGAGGAAAAGTTCATTTTTTTGTTATAAAACTAGTGTTTCCGAATGAAAAAAAGTGTGGAACGGATAATTAGGGATGTGTACATTGTGCTGATAAAAAAGAAGGATGAATTTCAAGTGTGATTTTGATGCAGGAACGTGTATTCAAAAATTCCATTTTTGACCCAAAAAATGCCCTGTATCTTGAAAACTATTGGAGAGCGCCAAAATTTTTATCTAAGTTTTTTGTCCAGGATGTCGAAATACGTAAGTTCCCGCAATTTTTTTTTTATCGCTTGGTGCCCGATGAACTTAACATTACCAAAAACTCATTGACAAAGCTGAAAAATACAGAAAATTTTACTCATTGGATACAGTGAAAATACAGTGAATACTGAAATTAACATCAAGACGTGAAGCGTTATATATCACATCGTCAATGTGTGTAATAAATGAGGAAGTGTCTCAGGTACTCTCAATAATATAATACCATTCATCATCATTACTATGAATCCTGAAGACATTTTCGCTTTTTCAATCGACTGTTAGAGCTTTCACTTCAACGATGAGCTGAATTCTTGGACTGTGTACTTCAAGTCTTATTAAGATTCACCACTTTCTTTTGATATCTTTTCCCTGTTGAATTTCAGTCGAGACTGGCTATTTCGTTGCAAATATTTCGTTATATTGTCTTGAAAGGCAAGTCAAACTTCAATATACCCTGAAAAAGATTGTACTTGCCAGGATTCGATTAGAACTTTGGCGTTGATGACATAATTTTCAGGCTTCATTAATAAAATGAAAACGCAACCAGAGATTTCACATTGGGAATTGATTTATAGTGAATGAAAAAGTGAAGAATATCAATATCAAAAACAGTTCCTTTCGAATGACTTACTTCCTATCTTCTCATAAAACTAAATTTGCCTATTGAAGAGATAAAAGAACTCATGACGAAATGGTTAAGGCTTTCGCGGCCGAGGTTATTAGTATAACTACTTCTCTTCGGGCTTGAAGGCCGTCGTTCTTTGGAATTTCTTCCTAACATTTCGCTAGCGCGAGTGGCCAGCTTCTTCAGAGGCTTTCTCATTTCCGATGACTAAACGTTTCGGTTTCTCAAGGCGTATTTATATTGATGCAGATAGTCTGGACTGTTAATTACTTCCTTCGGGTTCGGGGAATAATCATCATTATTAGTTGTCGCACTACCTGCCGTGATTTCATTAGTCACTCCTAATTTCCTCAGAATGGGATTCCAAATTCTGTTCAAACTCAACGCGGTGGCTAATTGGTTTACTCTAAAGCCAAAAAAACCAATCACACACAAATCAAACTCAAAGGCTCTTCTTTTCTGTTGAAATTGTCCGTATGTTTTTGTATCTCTATCGCCTCCCGACGGGAGGCTTCCGTACCAGTCGGCTATGGTAACCCTGGTTGGGGGCAATCAGTTTTGCATTTTCAAACAGAATCCTGTGGTTACCCTCACTCAGTGCGTGTTCCGCCACCACCGATTTGTTAGTTTGCCTCAGCCTGCAGTTCCCTTCATGCTCTTTGAGTCTTGTTCCCATTGATCTTTTCGTGGTACCGATGTATACCTTCTCACAAGTGCACGATATGCGATAAACCCCTGCTGCTGATAGTGGGTCTCTTTTGTCTTTAGCCGACCTGAGGCTTCGTTGGATCTTCTTGATCGGCTTGAAAACCGTTTTTATGTTATATTTCCCGAAGAGTTTCCCAATTCTGTCAGTGACCATCAGGATATATGGCAGATATGCATTTGCAACTACCTCAGAGTCCTCCCTGTTTTGAACCGTGGAACTCTTCAGTTTAATGCCCTGTTGATCTCAGATACACTGTATCCATTTGACCTCAAGGTCACTTGAAGATATCCCAGTTCCTGCTCTAGATGCTCTGGTTCACATATTCTTCGAGCACGTTCAGTTAAGGTAGATGACTCCTCTCTTTTAGCTGGGATGGTGGTTCGATAGTGCGTGTAGGTACCTATCCGTGTGCGTGGGTTTTCGGTATACTTTGTGGGTTCTTCTAGAACCACATCGTTCAGTCAGAATATCTATGAATGCTATCTGCTGGTTCTGTTCTAAACCGATACGTTTAGTCATCGGAAATGAGTAAGCCTCTGAAGAAGCTGGCCACTCGCGCTAGCGATTTGGAAGAAATTCCAAAGAACGACGGCTTTCAAGCCCGAAGAAAAGTAGTTATACAAGAACTTATATTTATAATATATACTCATTGTTAACAGTTCGGAAACCAAATCTGTTTCCGTTCTCATAACCAATTTTCAACTTCATTTCTTCCGCTTGCTTCGGAGATATTATCAATCAAATCATGATGAACATCAAAAGGTCGGATCATTCTGAAGTTTTCATATGTTTTTTGGACCTGACCAATACAAATAAACCAGATTCGAAATTTCCAAAGTGCAGGGTGAGCGGTAGCGTACCCAAAAACCATGAATTTTGTGACCTTTTTTCATTTTTATCTTAATATCCCCGTGAATAACATTTCTGACTGGAAGGTCGTAGTTCATTGTTTTTGATTGACGCAGGAACTTCTCCGGGTTAATTCAAAGCCTGTTCCTCCAAATTTGTATGAATTTCGCTACCAATTCCTAAGTTTTTCAGATTGTAGTTGGTTCAAAATCCCAAAAAACTGCGAATTCATCCACCACAAAATATTCAAAGTTCTTCCACCCTATGTATATGTTGATGAACAAATACATAGGGATATGTTCCATCAAGCAAGCTATAATATAATAATAATATATAAGTTGATGAAAAATGCAATTGATTGCTTCGAAATTCTGATATCCAAATTGAAACACTATGAAGTAATTTTCGATAGCAATCTGTTCAAAACCAGAAGACAATAACATTGGCCACGGGGAACAAAAACACATCGGACTAGGTGTTTTTTCATTTGTGATTCTTGTTGTTGCTCTGATTCTCCATATGGAATATGAAATATGTGAGCATCTGTTGGCTGATGATGCAATATTCCATTTATTTAATTCTGATATCAATACTTTCCAAGTAATATCAATATTTTGACTTGTTAACTGAAGTTTATGAATACAATCTCTCGTTATTCACTTTATGATACGAAATCAAACAATTCAGTTTGATAATCAGTTGAAAATAATGACTGAAGGACAATGGTGTAGACTAAACTCAATCACAGGGTCACCTGGATTTGGGGTTACTGTTACTGTGTAATATAAAAATTCTTATACAGAATTGTTGGGAAAATTGATTACTGAAAGTAATCGTCTTACGGGGTTGAAAATGGTGAGAAATATATTGTAGGGGTTAATCAACACACAGCCTAAACCACGGATCTTAGAGATCTTAAACTCGAAGGGATTTCCGAAATTCCATCCTTAAGGCGGTGAAAAACGGGGTCGAAGTTTATATGGGACAGCATACTTTAATTTACTTAAAATTTCGCAGAAATATACTTCAATAGAATTGATGAAAGACTTGTTTCGTATTTTATTGAAATTCAATGTCTACCGGGGTAAAAATAATATATGATACACTGAGGTGAGAAGTGATTCATTCCTTTCGTGAGATCAGTTAGTTAACCAAGACGCAAAGCGTCGAGGTTAGCTATGATCTCGAGACAGGAATGAAACTTCCTACCGAGGTTTGTATACTATTTTATTTACAACCATCATATTTCGATTGAAATTAATATATCTCTGTTTCGTTCTGAACATATCTAAAATATTACATCTAACGGCAAATTACCAAGAACGCGGTGTTCTCATAATAATCAAGTAGATATATTGTTACCGTGACTACGGGGTATACAATTGTCACCAATATAAGTGAATGTCAGATAAAGTCAATAAATGACAGATAAAGTCTAGAATAGATGAAATGAGGTCGAATAGTTAGGGTGGGAAGTAGAGGTTTTTAATGTGACACTTCCCAACCTTTAATGACGTTAGCAATGACAGCATTACATATATGGTTGTAAATTGAAGGGTTCATAACATTTTCGACTTCTATCAAAAACTATTTCCAGTGCGTACAGGAGGCAGAGCTTTGATGAACCTGATAAAACTACTAAGAATTTTACAATATATTTACATCACAAAAATAATCATCGCCCAGCGAACTGGGCACAGTTCGGCTACTAATAAATAAATCGAAATGTCAAGTGAGAGTCTTCATTCGAAAACAAAACACCAATCCGTGTCATCGGTTCGTGACCCACCGAAAACACAACGTGCATCCGATATTGATGAATCCGCAGCGTAATCGTATTAACAGTGGATCTAGAGTGCCGTGGACTCGCTAATATGCAATTTGGAGTTTGGATTCGGTGTAGATTTCTCGTCAGTTTATTCAATTACCTCCGTAATATCTGATATAACCTGATATAGTCTAATTAGGGCTAAGGCGGCTAATGACTTCGCATAGCAGATAACCATAACTCAGCGTTGGTAATCAAGTTAATTAGTTGGATTGATTTTTGATGGAAAATACCTGGTGAGTGGAAGGATATACATTTTATCTCTTCACCTTTCTATGCCTCATACAATGTGCAGATGAAAGAGCATGGAATCTACTGGAATACAAAGTTTTGAATCTGAATACTAATTAAAAGAAGATATGAACATGGGAATATTCCCATTGTGAAACTGGTATTTCAAATTGATATATCAGCGCCACTTTGATAAAGACTTCAACTAATTTCCATCATTTTGACAACAATTGGGATTCCAAGATAAGCGATACCCCCTTTGGTGGAAAGTTTCAACCAGTGTCAAAGTATTGTCAAAGTCAAATCATCTTTCGAACAATCTGTTCAGGCCAGTCTCAAATTACCTACACAGTAGGTTTCGGCTGGCACCTGTCAGAAAACAACTACTCCCTTGGCTAATACCACGAAGGGCATTGAATTTCATCCGACCAGGTGCCAGTGCAGGTTTCTTCACAGAAGTAAATCCTGCATCAATGCCCTTCGTGGTATTAGCCAGGGGAGTAGTTTTTTTCGGACAGGTGCCAGCCGAAACCTACTGTGTAGGTAATTTGAGACTGGCCTGAACAGATTGTTCAAAAGATGATTTGATTTAACGCCAGTCTTCAAGTATGCCCACTGACTATGTCAAGTGTTTTTACATTTTCCTCGCAGGAGGAATGGGCGAATTCGGTTTGCTTTTGGAATACCTCGTCCATTGGTAGATGGCGTAATAACTTCGTTGTTCGCATTAGCTTTGGTCGGGGCTTGATACTCGTGAAGGAGTTTGATTTTTAATCATGGGAAATCATCGACTTTATATTGATGATGGCACTGCCTTGCACTGACGAGTGGCCAAATAGCCCGAAACCGGTCTGCAAGTGTGTCCGTCCCTATAATTGGAAATCAATTCCTTCATTTGTATCGACGAAAGCAAATGCAGGATTTACTTCTGTGAAGAAACCTGCACTGGCACCTGGTCGGATAAAATTCAATGCCCTTCGTGGTATTAGCCAGGGGAGTAGTTGTTTTCTGACAGGTGCCAGCCGAAACCTACTGTGTAGGTAATTTGAGACTGGCCTGAACAGATTGTTCGAAAGATGATTTGATTTAACGCCAGTCTTCAAGTATGCCCACTGACTATGTCAAGTGTTTTTATTGTCAAAGTGGTGTTTATTAGTTGAAGTCTTGGTAAAATTGGCGCTGCGATACTGTTATGGAATTTTGGAATATGATTAAATTATTACTTATATTCATTGTGAAATTTACACAAAAAATGTGATAGTTCCTCACGAAATTTTGCGGTTAAGGATTTTTAAACAACGTCAAAGTCATAACCTCATATAGCAATAGTTATCAAAGTAGTGCTTATTGGTTAGAGTTGGCGCTGCGATCTTGATTTGAAATCCCAATCAAGGTTAGTACTTCGACATTTTTGACATTACTTTATGAAGCTTTATTGACATGACGATTGGAATATCCTAAACCAATGATAATCTGGGCTGAGGTATCTGAAAATTGTTGTTACTTCTTAGGTGGTATTCGTGTTAGAGTCGCTCCTTATTGTCTGTACAGTGTGTTGCATTTGATTTAACAAATTTCAAAAAATCCAAAATGTGAATTGAAGAGGAGGTCGAAATATTCAACTCGAGGAAAAGTTTTCTACAGAAAAAATCACGTATTTCAATAGCAACGTTCCAATTATGCATTTTTGTAGGATAAGAATATCTTGTGCTCTCGAACAGTTTGCCCAGCAAATGACGCTGTAACTCAAATATGATTGAATAAATCCGAAGGAATATAATCGTAAGGCTACTTGCACACACACCGATCTTGGAAGGCCGATTTTATACCGGTCGTCCAAATTCCAATAGTGAACCACATGTGGGAACGGGACCTGGCACACACGCCGACCGCTGATCGGTGCCGGTAAAATATCGGTTAGCAGCCGTCCACTGCCACTGCATGGCCGGCATTACCGGGAGGTAGTGGCGTACGTAACTAAATACACGCTTGCACACCCACCGATTGTTTACCGGCAATTATACATTTTTTTTCAATAACCTCGTGTCACGACAACAAAGCAACTGATTGTTCGACCGGTAAAAATCCGGTGAGTCTGCAAGCACCCGCTACCGATAAAATATCGGCCGATTTTATACCGGCCGTCCAAAATCGGTGTGTGTGCAAGTAGCCTAACAGGACGATGGTAACTTCAGATCGAATTTGCCACAAAACAAAACAATGTATTGAGAGTTTTCTGAGAACATAATTAGCGTGTTTCTGACCAGGTGAGTTGGGAATCTATGAAAAATCTAAGGAACGTTACAAACCGCTTTTGGTCGATACTTTTTCATTTAATTTAACTAGGGACTTTTATTCAATTCGTGAGTTGAAAAAGTGATCGACCTTATCAATTCACTTTTCCTTATGGGAGAACTGTACCATTACGAAGTCGTGTCGATGTTATTTCAATTTTCTTTACGTATATTAGACAACTATATTTGTAGAGAGCTGGAACTGAAAGTTGACTGCAGGATTTATACCACTTCAATTCAAAAGTCATACATATTACTCTTTTTTGTGAAACAAAAACTCGATTGATATCGCTACTATTTCCCCATGAAGTTACAATGCACGATAAGATAGAGTCGATCATAACATAATATATGTCAATCAGGGAATTTATATCTAGAGTTACTTCAAGTTGTAGTATGACAAAGAAATTTGTTTGGATCTTCTTAAACGTATGCGCCATATGCTTCTTCCAATTGAGATTATGATCAACCCAAGTTCCCGGAAATTTTGTAAATTCTGATTTTTCGATGGGGTCATCATTAACAGAAAAATATAATGGAAAGTTTTGTAACTTTTTTTTCAAAAATCTGAATCAATACTGTTTTGCTTGCATTCACAATGCCAAGCTATGAAATAGTCTGTAACACTTTTCACTTTCATTTGGATTGCGCAGAGATAAGTCGCACACTGATGCAAATGGAGTTTTCTCCTTCGAAATGGATTAACACGTTTTCCAGATCCATATCATTAGCATTCTTATATTGCAACAAGATCTACGACCTAATCAGTAATGTATATAGTGGAGGCACGCGAGAAACACCATCGGCAACAAATAAATGAGGTTTACTTATAAACTTATGAACTTGTTTTATGTTTTTTGAACCTTATCAATTCATCTTTACTTGTGGAATCACTGCAACTTTGCGAAGTCGTTTCGATGATATTTTTATCTTTCTTTACGTGTATTAGACAATTGTATATGTAGAGAGCTTGAACTGTTAATATACCACTTTCTATGTCAGTTGACCTGCAGGATTCATTCCACTTTAAGTCGAGAATCATACGTTTTACTTCTTTTTTTTGTGAAACAAAAACTCCATTGATATTGCTACTACTTTCCCATGAAGTTATATTGTACGATAAGACAGATTTGATCGAAGCAATTAGGGCTCGAATTAGGTACTTTTTATCTACAGTTTCTTCAAGTTCTAGCATGGCATAGGAATTTGTTTTGATCTTTTCCCTCCTATGATCAATATGTTTCTTCCAGTTGATCCATTATGATCAACCCAATTCTCAAAAATTTTGTAGATTCTGATGGTTTGATGGACATCAACAAAAACATCAAAAGAAAAGTTCTATGGCTTCTCAAGAAATCTGATACAAAACTGTTTTGCTTGCATTCACATTAATTTTGTTGGAATAACGCCAAGCTATGAAAGGATCTGCAACACTAGGGTTCTGGATCGTGCAGAGATAAACCGCACACTGATGAAAATGGAGTTTCTTTCCTCGAAATGGATTAACACGTTTTCCAGATCCATATCATTAACATTCTTATATTGCAACAAGATCTACGACTCAATCGGTAATGTATATAGTGGAGGCACGCGAGAAACACCATCGGCAACCAACAAATCAGGAGGTTTACGGTTCCTCTTTGTTCTAGCCTCTGGCACGTTCGTTCGATAACACACCCAGGTTTCCTGCGATTTAGTACACCTCCGTCACATCGAGTACACGTGTCTGATTTTGGATCTCCCAGTCGGATTAATACGTTACATTTAACTACTTGATTGTCTTCCGTGTTTGCCATCGAATCGGACATATTGCTCGTTCAGTATGTGCAAAATGGGTGGATATTTGCTCCGTTGATCGATTGAAATAGTTTATAATTGTTAGATGAGAGAATAATCAATCTGAACATGAACCACTCTTTCTTTTCAAGATATTCCTTGAGGCTTGATTCCCAACCAAGGACAATCTGTGCTGAGGTATCTGAATATTGTTGTTACCTCTGGTGGAATTCGTGTTGAAGCCGCTCCCTATTGTATGTGTAGTATGTTGCATTGGTTTAAAAAAATTCAACATAATTCAGAATGTGAATTGAAGGAAAAGTCAAAATATTCAAATCAATAAATAATGTTCTACAAGAGAAAAATACGTGCTTTATAAGCATCGTTCTAAATTTCGTTTTTGTATGATAAGAATATCTTCTGCGTTCGAACAGTTTACCCAGCAAACGACGCTGTAACTCAAACATGAATAAATATATCGTAACAAAGCGATGTTAATTTCAGATTTTATTCCACCCTGAATCGAAAACCATAGGTATTATTCTTTTTTGTGAAACAAAAACTTGATTGATATTGCTACTAATTCCTTTCCCATGAAGGTATGTTTTACGATTAGATAGATTTGATATGAGTTCAATATATGTTGATCAGGGACTTTCCAGTTGAGGTTATGATCAACCCAACTTCCCAAAAATTTTGTAGATTCTGATGGTTTGTTGGGCTCATCTTCAACAAGAACACCCAAAAAAAGTTTTGTGACTTTTTTACAAAAATCCGAATCAATACTGTTTTGCTTGCATTCACAATAGTTCTGTTGGAATTACGCCAAGCTATGAAATACTCTAACACTATTCAGTTCGATTTGGATTGCGCAGAGATAAGCCATACACTGATGAAAATAGAGTTTTCTCCTTCGGACTGGATTAACACGTTTCCCAGATCCATATCATTAACATTCTTATATTGCAACAAGATCTACGACTTAATCGGTAATGTATATAGTGGAGGCACGCGAAAAACACCATCGGCAACAAATAAATGAGGTTCACATATAAACTTGTGAACTTGTTTTATGTTGTTTGAACCATATCAATTCACCTTTTCTTATGGAATCACTGCAACATTGCTGAGTCGTTCGGTTGCTATTTTCATTTTTCTATACGTATATCAGACAATTTTATATGTAGAGAGCTGGAACTGTTGATATTCCACTGTTCATGAAAGTTCACCGGTAGGATTCATTCCACTTTGGTCGAAAATCATACGTATCACTCACTCTTTTTTGTGAAACGAAAAATCGTTTGATATCGCTACTACTTTTCCATGAAGTTATATTGTACGATAAGATAGATTTGATCAAAGCAATAAGGGACTTTTTATCTAGAGTTTCTTTGATTTGTAGCATGATATAGAAGTTTGTTCTGATCTTTTCCCTCTTACGTTCAATATGTTTTTTCCAGTTGATCCATCATGATCAACCCAGGTTCTCAAAAATTCTGTACATTCTAATGGTTTGATGGACATCAACAAAAACATCAAAAGAAAAGTTCTGTGACTTTTCAAAAAATCTTAATCAATTCTGTTCTGCTTGCATTTACAATAATTTTGTTGGAATAATGCCAAGCTATGAAATCTGCACACTGGGGTTCTGGATCGCGCAGAGATAAACCACACACTGATGAAAATGGAGTTTCCTTCCTCAAAATATATTAACACGTTCTCCAGATCCATATCATTAACATTCTTATATTGCAACAAGATCTACGACTCAATCGGTAATGTATATAGTGGAGGCACGCGAGAAACACCATCGGCAACCAACAAATCAGGAGGTTTACGGTTCCTCTTTGTTCTAGCCTCTGGCACGTTCGTTCGATAACACACCCAGGTTTCCTGCGATTTAGTGCACCTCCGTCACATCGAGTACACGTGTCTGATTTTGGATCTCCTAGTCGGATTAATACGTTACATTTAACTACTTGATTGTCTTCCGTGTTTGCCATCGAATCGGACATATTGCTCGTTCAGTATGTGCAAACTGGGTGGATATTTGTTCCGTTGATCGATTGAAATAGTTTATAATTGTTAGATGAGAGAATAATCAATCTGAACATGAACCACTCTTTCTTTTCGAAATATTCCTTGAGGCTGATTTATTTCATGGAAAAAAAGTGAAAATTCGGATTTTGTCCTTGAACCTTAATTTGTTTCACAATATTGTAGAAATATAATAATTGTTAGTCGCTTCATATTGATTTCCTAATTTTTTTCATGTGCAGATTCACATGAAAAGGAAGCCTTGTAATGTTCAAAGAACACCGCGTGAATCATGGGACAGGATATACGAATTAACATTCACTTTGAATTTTTGAAAAAGATCCTTGAGCAAGCGGGGTTCGACAGGTCTCCAAATTCACAACAAAAGGGTGGGATTCTGTACTCGACGAGTCATCCGGGTAGATATTGCCAAGGGTGGAAAGATTGACAACAATTCAAGAGAGCACCTTCCGTGGAAATATCTATAGGAGAGAGATAAGTGTCCGACCCTTCTACGATGTTTCAATGAAGTGAGCAAGTCTGTGAGTGAAGAATCACCAACAAGATGGACTGCCTTTTTCTGAATAGAATCGAGAAGCCTCGATTAATGTTTTGGTGCCGAATTCTACACATGAGTACTACATTCCAAGACAGGTCGTATCTGAGCCTTGTTTGTAGATCATTAGAAGCTGACGAGAAGTGAAGTATTTCTTCGCACGAAATAGAAATTCAGGTTTCTAGGAAGCACCTTTAGCGATCGATCTCACATTTTTTTTTTCATGAGAGATTATCACTGATCGTAATTCCTAGCATCGAGATACTGACTTTGTAAGAATAGTTACTCCTGATATCTGAATACTACATTATGATAGAGCGGCTTTCCTTAAGAAAAGACAAGCCTGGGTTTTCCCAGTATTGAATTCCACCAAGTTCATGGTATTTTCAATTCATTTGTTCTTACTTTTATGTGTGGGCCAACTCAAATATATAATGAAACATGTAATCGTAAGGTGTGGTAAGTTATAAACAAGTTAACATAATGTTGAAATCACCTATAGACAAACCTTGCGAGGGCTTTTTTGGGTAATACATCACGATTTACCTTCCTTGCCATAAAAGCATCTTGATATGTTCTGTATTTCCTTCATATAACCTTCATCACGTGACAAAATTATTATCATTATGTCATATCGATTGAATCTGTTTATTGTTTAATGAATGAATAAATAAACATCATTATTATCACTGTTTTCTAATTGATCAAAAATAAACGTGAAGGCAGTTCTTAGTTCCGAATGTTCGCAAATGTTTTCATTTTCCAATCCTTCCTTTTTGAAAATCGCGATAACAACTAGAGCATATTGTGCTATAGTCTTGTTGTGTCAGAATCGTATTCTTAGAAGCGGTAAATGAATGATTAAAAGATCCAAATCAAGCCTCATTCTTTAATTTCAGTTGATGTGGAAGTAATAGATAAGTGGATGTTATAGCATTGGTTTTCCCTAAATCATTTGACCGAGGTCTCCCATACAAACATTTTCAGTAGGAGGGGAAGAGACTGGTCCCGAAACATCTAGGCCTACACCTTATATTTTTTTAGGGTAACGCATAGTTTGTAGGAGAATTCCAAAAATTTCACTAAGTATTATAATAAGTTGTAACAACTTCAGGATCTGTCATCTCAATCAAAATTGATTTTAAATCTCAGCATCACTTTTTCTGGGCATTTGTCGGTAACTTCGTCTGCGAAGGATCTCTTTGAAATGTTGTCTTGAAACTGAAATTTGCCAAGCCTCATCTCTTTCATTATAGTTCCAGAATGGAAATCTTCGATCCATGTCAATAAGTGTATAGCAAACATTTGTTTATTTTCAGTTTTCGTTATTGCTAACTCAAAGTTACTGAGATATTCGTGAACTTACAATTTATTTATATTGCTTTCCTAATCTTCATAATTTTTTCATTATTGATGTTATTTAAACCATTCCTGCAAAAGGCAATGATATTCCACGTAAAAAAAATTCAAATACTGTGAGATGGACGCTTCTTCATCTAAATTGGCATTATTTGGATGTGCATTGAAACTGTCTCTCAGTTGAATTGAGTTGATCGAATGAAACGAAAAATTTCACCTGATCCTTTGGGACCTGTTTCATAAAAGTACAAGTCTTGTAGCTACGAGAGAAACACAAAGAAACACGATGATGAATAATTGTTTGTACCTGCATTGTGTTTCTCTTGTAGCTACAAGACTTGTACTTTTTGGAAACATGCCTCTGGTGGAACGGACTACCTGTGTGCTTCAGTTATCTGTTTTGAAAATTCAAGCCAGGTTTTCCGACATAAGAAGTGTTCGTCGAATTCAACGGTTATGAGCGAAAGTACTCGTTTTGTGAGATAATTCCTCAGAAAGAGCAACGGAAGACATCAACATAAAAGAGCTTCCTTTCCTACGTCGGGGAAAATGGAGAGCGAACTCTGTGAAGTGTGCCCGGTAGTTGAAGATGGATACTCTCCCTAGCGAGCGGTTTGATTCATTGCCTTGACTATGCCGGAGAGCTACAATTCAGTCAGTCGTTCAGTGTTTTACCCTTGAGGTTACGCTTTCATGCTGACCCTCTTGAACAGATTATCTCACTTCACATACAGAAAGAAGGAGAAAAACAAATATATGATGAGATTATTTGGAGATAGTTACGCAATGGAAAATGACTCCACATCTCATCTGAAAACGGCAATACTTAGTTTATACTGAGCATCTTGACTTCAAAAAAACACTGGGGAACTCAAGTAATTCCGTCTCCTTTACAAAAACTCCAGATAAAATGTTCTTCAGTCACTTCTATTTTCGAAGATACAAGTTCATCTTTATATTAAACTTCACCATTTCCACATCAAATTTCTATTGTTTGTAACACACAAAATTGTTCTATTTTCATCATGATGCCTCACACGCCCTTGTTCACTTGTTTTAAACATTTTCGGGCAGAAAAAAACATTTTTGATTCACACTCATTCAAAATGTCAACATCTGTTCAGTTGTCATCGGTAACAGTGGGGGCGGCAACATTGCAAATAAATCAGTATCAAACTATGACATACCAATGAATTCTAGACGTTTTTTCACATGCAGATTCACATAAAAGGAAAGCCCTCTAATGTACAAGGAACACCGCGTGAATCAAGGAACAGGAGATACGAATTAACATTCACTTTGAATTTTTGTGTGCCTCAGGAAAAACCTCTCTTGGCAAGGAGTTCCAAAGCTCAGCTGTTCTATTGGAAAAAGATCCCTAAGCAAGAGAGGTTCGACAGGTTTCCAAGTTCACAACAAAGGGATGAAAATTCTGTATTCGTCGAGTCATCCGTGTAGATATTGCTAAGGATAGGGCGATTGATAACAATTCAGAAGAGCACCGACTGTGGAAATATTTATAGAAGAGAGACAAGTCTACGACCCATTCACGATGTTCCAATGAAGTGAGCGAGCCTGTGAACGAAGAATCACCAAGACAGATTGCCTTTCTCTGAATAGAATCGAGAAGCCTCAATTGATATTTTGGTGCCGAACTCCACACATGAGAACTATATTTCAATACAGGTCGTATATGAGCCTTGTTGATCATTTTAGATGTAGACGAGAAGTGAAGTATTCTTTCACACGAAATAGAAATCCAAGTTTTTGGGAAGCACCTTTAGCGATCAATCTCACGTTTTGAAAAAGGGTGAATTTTTCGAAACAATAATGTTGAAAATGAGGGCGTGTTCTGTGTTTCGATAGAAGGAAGGACCACTTGGGTGTGTTTTCAATAACAGAAATCTGACGAGAAAAATGATTTATTTTTTCAACAAAATGGACCTGTATCTCCGAAAATAGACTTGTCCGCCACCAATTTCAATTGAATTTCTTGTAGAGGAGACTGCTTTACATGAGTTCCACAACTATTTTTTTTTCAATTCAGATACCCATTGTAACCAAGGTATAACAATAATTTCTTTTGGACTGAGGTGGCCTTTACTTGATGGAAATCCATAGTTATTACGCTATAAGGTAGACACGATTAAATTCCCACAAAATTTATTGTCTTCGCGACATGTTTCGGTACACTGTACCTTTATCAAGCGAATGTATTTAAACATTTAAGTGTTTAAATACATTCGCTTGATAAAGGTACAGTGTACCGAAACATGTCGCGAAGACAATAAATTTTGTGGAAATTTAATCGTGTCTACCTTATAGCGTAACAATAATTTCTTGAAGCGGACTCAGATTTCAGGATTCTTCCCCACTCCCTGTATTTCAGTACAAATCTTGAACATCAGATTCAGCACGGTCCCTAATGATGGCAATATCATGGTGAAAAGAATAATATTATATAGTTTGAGGCAAGAACTATGAGTCAACTAGTATATTTTTGATCTTTCTGACAGTGAAGTTTCATCCTTAGTGTTTCTTATCATTTTACTGAAATCTTTATTGTCATATGTCTGATTCGTCACTATCAAATGGTATTTACTGTAATTTCTTGTTTTTGGGATATCCAAGCCCTAACTTCACATTGATCAAACGGAAAGAATTTCCACCTAAGGGACAAAGGACCATAAAAATAGTTTCATTACTTGAAAATCAACTATGAAATATTGCAGTTGAATAAAAATATCCCATTCTTTTGAAATCCTCAAAAGGAGTCATGGAGTAGGAACGCAATGAATAGATCTCGATAATTCTTCCTTGTTCAACTCATTTTCTATTGTTTTTGGCATTCCGTGGTAGACCTGATTCATTGTGTAATGTGTAATAACAACTACAACTTTAACACAATGGAGGATTGTGTTATCGTGTAAGCAAATGAAATTGCTGACCTACAATGTACCTTATCATTCAGCCAACAAGAGGAAGAGCAGTTTTGTGTTATAGCTGTAGAGGAAAAAATTCAACACTGCTGATATATATATATATATATATATATATATATATATATATATACGTGAATTCAATTCATTGGCTCTATTCAGAAAGAGGAACAGAGAGTCCTTATCAAAACCTACCCGTACTTGTGTTTGAAAAACAGACTCAACTCCTATCATATATGTATGTTTAGTTTTTTCTCCATCATTCGATTCGGAGAGAAAACTCTAAGAAATTTCCCAAGAATTGTACCATTTTGAGGGAGGAATATATAAATTAGTTTTCCTAAAAAGATATCTTGTCCATGATTTTGGGACTCATACATCAGAATGTGATGACTCATGAGAGACACTTGAATGTTTGTTGTATTCTAAACAGATCATATCACTTTTCCATCGATCGTAGTATTTAGGAAATAGTCTTCAATAATCGTTTCGACTCTAATGCTGGAGTCACTGTCGAGAACTTCTAGACATATTTTAGTCTAAATAGGCAACCCCCTCGCGAAGTGACCACCCAAACTACAATATCAACTTCGGCAGTCTGTTTTGTGTTCGATTAACTTATATAAAATACTCCTCTCACAATGAGGTCTGACTCAAAACTCATTACGATTACATCGGTCAAAAGGCATTGCTCGATCAGACCTCTCATTGCTCTCCCTGCCCGTTCAGGTGTGATGAAGGATCGAAAACAACTCAATTCTCTCACAAATATGTGGAAGCTGAATGAACAAGTTTATTTTCCAGCATCATCGAATCATCTGTGAAACTGTTCTGAAACCCGAGTGGAACTCGGAATTCTCCGGAACATACTTCAAGCTATTTGTGATCCCCAATTAATTGTTTATGTAGCCATTCATCCGCGATTTCCCATTACAGCAAGGCGTTATCACAACGTAGCGTATGGTAATCAGCCATATTCACTGCAGCTCACAGTATACAGGATATTGTATATATTCACCCCTCTATTAATTCCTAGGAGGTGTTACATCTGAACTCTATAATATGGAGTCACTGAAGTTCGACATATAGTTATCGAGGCGATGTCAATAGTGGTCTCGGTAGTGTAGTGGTTAGCATATCTGTCCATCAAGCGGAAGACCGGGGTTCGATTCCCCGCCGGGCCACCGTGCTGGGTAATCGCACGTTAAAAGGTAAGGCCTCGTTGATCCATTGCTCGCACAAGTTTCCACTTCTGAGGGTTGACGTTCGTCAGCTGGTTAACGGAAACGAACAATAGAATTGGAATGAGTCCTGACTTTTATGAAGAAGTAGAAAAAGTCAGACCTTTTCAATTGATTCGGGCTTTTTTTAAACTGATTTCCTATCGAAATGATCAAATTTATGTACTCGAGGCGGGTTTTCAGTGGATAATCCATTACTTCATAGCACAATAATTCATTAGAGTTGTATTTATTGTATTCAATGCGATGATATATTCAATTATTAGTGCCCAACTCATAATGCATATATATTTCATTATTGATAACCTGGAATTTTCAAATTTTCTTATTGATAAGATGCGTACAAATTGAAAATGCTCATGCGCCGCTTCTTAAATCTGTTTCTGGTATGCCTGTGTCACATGTCAGGATAGTAAACAGACAATGACCACGCATCATTTCATGAAAAGGAAGAACAAGAATTATGCATTATACAATCAGTAAACCCCATTGGTCCTATATAATCTACATTAGAGATACCCACTGAACTTAAAATTGTGCCTTCAAGTTAAAGATCATATTCTAAATTATGTTTATTCGTTAACCGTCCTTTGAACAAATAAATCTCGAATCATAACATCATTAAATCCAACAGTATTGATTGAATAAAAAATGATTATAAATGTAACTCATTCAGTAGTCTATAATTTAATTTCCCCACCTTGAAACATTACGACACAGTTATGTTAGAGTTGTGGTACGTCCTCAATTTCATTTCCTTGTTAGAGTTATTGATACTTAAAAAAAAGGCTTGAATTCCATACCGAAGGTTTCATTGTCATCGTCCATGAATGAAATCTATTAGTGACCGAGTAGGAAATGTTCAGATTCAGTTCATTCAACCATGTGCCCTGGTGATTGTAAACGAACTCTTGTCAGCTCAATGCAGACAAAAGAGAATCTACATGTTACACAATAAAATCAATACCATTCTCGTGGAATATGCGAATTTTCTCTGTTCTGATTTCATTACATGAATCGTCTCAACACCCAGTAGGAATACTGATGACTCTGCAATGTCACCACACGTTGATGAATGAATGATGAATGAATTATTACAATGATAAAATAAAAAAATAATTCAGTTATCAACTTGCACATCTAATGCGACTGATATCAGTTTGGTGTGAAGGTAATTTAAAAATTATATGTGAAGATGGTCAATACAACAAAAATTGAAATCAAAACGGAATACCGTTGATAAAAACTAGCAGTTACCTATTGAATCTGAAAGTTTATTATCTGCCTCTCTTTCACAGAACGATATTTCAAGAAGAATGATATGTAACGCGCATTTGACCATTGACTATACTTTCAATGAAGTCATTTCGTGAAATTTTCAGTGGGAGAAACTAGAATTCCTAAGGATCGATCATCTCGTTGCAATGCTCTTACCAAAGAATTCGAGTCATTTTGTATATCAAAGCTTACATATAGCTACCTTATATTTCAATCCAAGTTCATTTTGTAGTATGTTTTTTGTTTGGTTGTGAATAACTACAAGGCTCTCCAAATTGATCAATGATAATCTAAATAGTCTTGATAAACGAATCCAACAAGCTACTTTCAAAATTTCGATATTATCATTGAAATTACTCAACATAATTGCCTAGATTCCTGAATTGACAATAGTCAAAATCAATCGTGATCAGTCATAGCACTCTAGAATGGTGCCTATTCATCAATCATTGAGGAAGGCTGATTATTTGGATGATAAAAGTTATCAGTTTCGTATGTTTCGAGAAACTGCGTTCATTGGCAAATCATCTGAAAACTACACTGTCAATCTTATTTATTCTGTTCGTGAAAACTTGCACTTAGTGCCGGTTCAGTTTACCATCGAATATTCAACAGATCTATAGCATCAACCAATTCAAAAGTGAACTAGTCACTTTTATAAAAATTTACCTAGAGAGAATATCCATAATTTGTTAACTCAAGACAAAAGAAACAATTGTGAATCATGAAATTCGAATCTCACACTACTCAAGTATGAGCTTGGCCTCCGTTGCCTTGTACTCGTGAAACTTTCAGAGATCAATTAACCTAACACCAAACTGATATTTTTGCACTCGACGCGCGTTCCGCTAATAAGGTTAGCATCTTCAGGAGAAGAAAATTGATACTAAATCTAAAGCTAGGGTTAGTTGTTCATATACCTAAAGTTTTTTGGTCCGAAATGGACTTTGTTTGTTACTGTAACTACAAAGTCTGTTGGTATGTCATGTGTTATTATTGATTATTCTGATTACTTTCTCAACAATAAATCGAAAAGCGGACCGTTCATGCTGTTTTTACATTTTGCTATTTCTAGACTCTCACATACATCGAGTAGTCTTGTGTCGTGCACATGCTTGATCAGTTTGAGATTGTTTCCACCAATTTTGTGGTCATTGTCTGTAGCGTGTTGGGCGACACTGGATTTTTCTACCCTTCCGCATTTTATTTGTGCAAAATCCTCTTTGAAACGGATTTTGATAGCTCGTCGGCTCTGGCCGATGTATATGTTGTTGTAATCTTGACAACTGATTTCGCAAATTCTCGACTTCTCTGACTTCTCTAATTTATCTTTTGGGTTATCAAGAAGCTGTTTCAATTCGTAACAAGTTTTATATGTAATTTTCCTATTCACTTCATCAAATATCTGTTGAAGCCCTCTAGTGTATTGAGGTTCATGCGGGATTACTATGAACTTTTCATTTTTCTCATCTTTTCGAAAAGTCCAAGTTTCACGACATTTTCAAATTATCTTATCAACTATCTCTGGGTTAAAACCATTCACTTCAGCTACGTACCTTATCACTCTCTTTTCATTGTAGTATTTATTTTTTTTCTAAGGAATAGTTATCAACCTATGGACAAGGAATTGCAGTGCCACCATTTTATGTTGTGGACAATGATTCGAGTCATTTGGAATGTATCTGAATATGTTCATTTGTACTCTGTATGTATATACATGGTTGTAATGAGACCATTCAATTATTTTATTGTGTTTGGATAGTGGATTCCATGAATTCCATCGTTTCATGTTGTGTGTCACACCTGCAGAGAACAATATATTGGTGTCCGCGCACAAAGCTCTTCATAACAGCACGTCAGTTATACGGCATTATGCCGTAAATAATGTGCAGATGGGAATCCTAATACAGATGATCTCCTGTAATTGCTCCATACTCCATTAATTATCGACGGCCTTGTGCTCTAATTGCATTTATGCAGTCCTCATCAGTTACTGTGACACAGCCCGGTAATAATAAAGAAAGTCCGTTAAACAGGGATATAGATGTGGCATTATGGAGTCGTTCATCAGCCTCCTTGATGACGTTTTTGCAGGCGCACACCTCAATTAATCTTCGGCAGCTGTCATGGCGTGCTGTGAAAAATCTGATTTTCATTATTCAGCCCAGGTGGAGTTGGAAATAATTAAAATCTAACTTAGTGATCGTATCATATGAACAAGTTCGAACGATCTGCATCGAGAGATTGAGTAGGTATCAATTTTATTGTCCTGAAGATGCACACCTTGTTAGCGAAACGCGCGTCGAGTGCAAAAAATATCAGTTTGGTGTTAAGGTAATTGATTTCAAGAAAAAGTTTCAACTTTTACTCCAAAGGTTTCAATCTCATCGTTTAAGTTTTGAAGCTCAACTTCAAGTATTTTTTATCTCAGAGACAGACTGTAACAAATTGGCTCAAAAAACAGTGCCCCACCATCGATCCAGTGGAAGTTGACAGGATCTGCGACTCCAATGCATTCCGAACAGTCTGTCAATGTAAATCTGTCACTATTGAAATCATTGCAGTGGTATTTATCCATTGATGGAAATGCATTGGAACGTTTATATTGAATTTTAGTTTTGGCGCCTGTTAATCTTTGGCATTTGGTTGGCAGCTTTTCGATGTTGCCGCAACTGTGTCTGAAGTCTGTTATTTACCAATTGACAATTGTCATTCGAAAGTGACAATAATGGCTAAGGTCTTTTTGATTATCCAAACTAGATGATTGTAATCAAAATTTGTATATTTCAGTGCTCTTATAGAAAGTATCAGTCTCTTCCTATAAATGCCGAGAGATTTAAAAACTATCGCTGCCAAGAGTTGGTGATCTTCGATTAGTTATTTCGGAATAGAGCGAAATAATAATGTCCTTTTGCTTCCCTGCTGTCAGAGCTAAATTGAATACAATGTAGTAAAATGTATTTATAATCTACAGTCGGATATTCATTTTTATCGTGTTGCAGCAGATTTGAAGTCGAATATGAGTACTATCAGTGCAATTTCCCAAGTGATCAAAGATAACAAAGCTCAAAAATCACCAAGAGGCTCACAAACACTGCATGTAGGTTCCTGGGTATTCATATTGATGAGTTTCTCAACTGGAAAGCTCATTGTCAACAACTAACTCCAAAACTCAACTTATTGAAGTTTCTGTTCATAAATCTACGATCAGTTTTAACTAAGAGTCAGCTGCTCAATATATATAACTCACAGGTTGAATCTAGACTTAGATATGCTGTCTGTTTCTGGGGCGGAAGTACCTCAGTAAAAAAGTTTTTATAGCGCAAAAGCGTATCCTGCGTTGCATAGCATATTGTACAAATAGATCTTGCAGGTTAATTTTTGAGGAGTATGGTATCTTAACTCTAACATCAGTCTACATTTTAGAACTATGCATTTATGTGTACCAAAATGGACTTAATTTCAAAAAAAAAAAAAATATTCATCAGCATGACACTAGAATTAAAAATAATTTCCATTTGCCTCTAGCCAGATTAACTTCCTATGCACCGGAGTACTTAGGACCGAGGTATATAATCATCTTCCAAATTATTTGAAGGCTATAAAGGGATTCGCTAAGTTAAAATATTCATTAAACAATTATTTAGTGAAGAAATGTTATACATTAACGGAATTCTTTACTTGATTAATTTTTCCTGTCTTTTGTATTAAATGGACACTTCCTATACAATGTATATTGTCTGACTGGGAATAAAGTATCATTATTAATATCATTATTATTATTACTGGATATATGTGTTATGCTTCAATACTATGTAGGAACGCAATGAGTATTTGTGTTCCATGAATATGGAAGAATCTCGATTTTTCAAAAAGTTTGGATGTAGCTTTTCAAATTATATGATTTGAACCTTCGGAAGGTCAAATAGCTCTGAGTTCTCTATTGAAAAAATAGGATAGAACTTTTTCATGTATGAGCTTCCATATTTCAATGAATGACGTACAAGTTCCTACTAACGAAGGAGGTTTGTCAAAATTTTCGATTTTCTTCCTCCTACATACAAGACGTCATTTTGATCTATGTCCATAATTCTATAACAATCTCGCTACAGTGTTCTCCAAAATGTAACCACGCCCATGATGACGTCCAACAGTTTTTGAATTGTATCAGCTATAGTAGAGTCACGAATGAGTGCAACAAAATTTCCATTGCACTTGTTCAATGAAGAATCAGTTTTTCCAGCAATTCGCTTCTTTGCATGAAAGGAGACAAAAAAATGATTGGAAATCATTCTTCTATTGAATGAATCTCTGTAAAAAATTTCGTACCACACTGCTTGGAAATTGATGCTTGAAACCCCACGACCCAAGACCCACATGACCCCAAACAATCCTCAGGAAATTTCAACCAAATCTCCCCTTCTCCATGTATTATGAAACAACACCGTAGACGGGAAATTCACTTTACATATTTGATATCTCAACTGTCACATACTCTTTTATCTGGAGCCTCAGAAGTCCCTTTTACTTTTTCCATTGGAGTGACTATAGGAAGCTGTTTGTGTATATTGCCAAAGGGCTTACATTACTCCACTTACCCGTTGTATCTACGTCTTTTTGTGCGATACAACTTGAATGAGTTTCACACAATAGAGGTAGTAGCTGCGAGCGTTTCTACTGAAATTTTCATGCGAAAGGAGGAATTTACTCATGTTTGCCTCTACGGACTTTTCAATGTTTCATCATTATCTCTTTGATATAAACAACGTAATTGTTCGAATTTCAGAGAGTATAGAGATTTGCAATACAGGGTGTTTCACATCATACACTACAGATTCCAACAAAAAATAATAACAGTTTTCTGTACGATCCTCACTAAAAATATAGAAGATCTCAAATTTATTTATTTATTATTTATTTATTATTCAAACTCACAAAACGTCTCACCGCTGGTCGGAAGGAAATGTCACGTCAAAGCAGGACACAAAATGACAGCATATTATGCACAAACTCCTGATTTCACGTGAGCAGAGATCGGAGGAGTGAAAGCAGCAAGGTAGTTATGATGCCATACAATATATTTTGGTCTCTATCAAAATTCAAATTCAAATTCAAATTCATTTATTCGTAATTGCAACAGCAGCCATCTATAAGATGGATATACACGTCATTTTCACATTTTACACATATGCACACATTATCAATTACTTAAAAACAGATAGTCCGTCAAAATAAAAAAGTATAAATATATAATGAAAATGGTCGTTATGACTGATTCATTCTAATGAGTCATTGAGGAATTCTCTTACAGAGTAATATGCTTTCTCCAACATTATATTCTTAATTGTTTGTTTGTATTTTCTGAAACTCATGTTCTGTATGCTGCTCGGTAGTTTGTTGAAAAACTTAGCTCCGACATATCCCGGGCTTTTCTCAAATTTTGTTAATTTATGTTGAGTTACGCTTAATGCATTTGCAGTTCTTGTTGGATACTTATGGAAGGATGAGTTTCTCTTGAATGAATGTATGTTTTCTTTTACATAAAGTAATGTTTTATAGATATATATGCAAGGAAAAGTCAATATTTTGTTGTCGATAAATTTAGTCTTGCAGCTATCATCGGATTTCATACTGTACATAAGTCTCAGGATGCGTTTCTGGCAGACAAAAATTCTATCAGCGTTGGTGCAATCTCCCCATAGGATAACCATATATGAAAGGTGACAGTATACTAGTGAGTAGTATATGTCTATCAGTACTGTTTTGTCCAATGTTTTCTTTAGCTTAAGCATAGCAAAAAATCCAGAATTAATTTTTGTTTGAATGTGTTGAAGATGGTTGTTCCATGATATGTATTGATCTAGGTGAAGTCCTAGGAATTTGGTTGATTCTGAGTTTTGAATTCCGGCAAGAGAAGAACTAGAACTGTTTCTCCTGCACTTGAATTGAATATATACAGTTTTTTCGATGTTCAGTATCAAATTATTGGCATTGCACCAATTTCTGAAAGAACTCATGACTTCACTTACAGTATTTTCCAATTCCTTCAGGGTCCGTGCAGAGGCCACCACGGAAGAATCGTCTGCAAACATTGTGACTTGTCCATTCGTGATATGGTCGGGCATATCATTGACGAATATTAAGAAGAGTAGTGGTCCTAACACTGACCCTTGCGGAACCCCTATATCCACGGAGTAGGTTTCAGAACATTCATTTTCTATTTTCACATAGGCCTTTCTTTCAGTAAGGTATGATTTCATTACTTCAAGAATCTTTCCTCTTATTCCATTCCTTTCTAGTTTATTTAAAATGAAGTTTATTTGTAGGCTGTCGAATGCACACGAGAGATCAAAGAAAATGCCAGCAACAAAATTGCCTGCATCAATATTATAATAGACACATTCCATGAATTCAACTAATATCTGAATTGAACTCTCGTTTTTCCTGTACTACTAAATTGTTATAATGCTTCTTCTGTTTTCTATATAGTTCCCATTGGTTGGGGTCATTATTATTTTTTGCCTGACTGAACAATATTTTTAGTTTTTTACTGCTGTTTGTGATATTTTCGGTAACCCATCCTTTTTTGGGACGGTTGTTTTTTTGTTTTGATTTCAAGGGACAGTTTTCTTCGATAGCATGGGTTATACTTGACATAAACTCATCAAATGTTTTGTCTACATCAGGGCCTATTTCATACATTTTTTTAAAGCCGATCAATTCCAAGTGCTGCCTTGCTCTATCTAAATAAAAGTCGGACATGATTCTGTAATTTTCAATGTTTGAACATTCATCCTTAATAGGATATTTTTGGTTAAGTGTCATAGTTGTTAAAATTGCTTGATGGTCTCCAATGTTTGGTTGGGTTACATAACTATTTCTGTCGTTATTACTATTCGTTGCAAGGTAATCGATTTTTGTTTTGGACGTTTTGTTTTTGGAGGTAGCTATTCTAGTAGGTTCATTTGGAATGCAATCTTTCAGGTCGATCATGAGCTTTGTAACATAAATGCCACAGCAGTTTATGGGATACCAAAACATAACTCATACGTAACCACTCAAAAGTGTACCAAAACTCCTCATTGACGTCTATTTCACAGTAGTATATGGATAATATTATATTGTTGAGGTTCACCAAAGTATGATGGGTTCATTTACTTTTTGCTAATATCAGATATCAAGTGATTTGATGTATATTATAAATCGATATGGGTTAAGTTAGTTACAAATTGAATTTTGATTGATACTGAGATGTTTATAAATGTAGAACACCTACATTTGAATGGTCTTTACAACAATACAAACACGTTAACTACATAAATGTTTTCGTACGTTCACATTGCTTGAAATACGAATGAACAATTTCACATCGCACATCTACTGCTATCTACTTCTATCTACTTCCATGGAAAGTGACTTTTATTCTCGGAAAGTTACTTTCCGCACTAATTCATATTTGAATTAACATCAGAGATATGTGTTTATATCTCGTGATTTACATTAATCTCATTATGATATTTCTTGTATTCTCATTGCATCTAAACAAAATTTAGCTATTTTGCAACAAAAGCTCCAATTTGTCGATTTATATTTCTTTTGGTAGTTGATTTCAATAAGAACTACCTGAATATCCAGTTCAATCCAAATTTAAATCACGTATCACACAGTCAACTTACATAATCAAAAATTGTAATGAAAGTCTAACAGGAACTAGATGAAGAATACGAATCCTAACACTTTTTTTTCTACAAGAGATGTTCGAAATGAGCTCCATTGACTTCAATGCAAGCATGGACTTGGTGAATTTACATTTTGTTGTTTCACACCTTTAACGACAAATACCCTTGAACATTTGTGTTGTTTCATTTCAATTTCTGTAGGGCTTGTATTACATTTTTTTATATTCAAATTCTTATATCACACTTCATACGTGGTTAACATTTGTCGAATAAATTATGAAACACCCTGATATATTCAAGGGATATAGTTAGAAATGGTAAAAATGACACTCCTTATAGCTTCATACGAACATTCACTCCATTTACTTGCCCTGTTATTATTTTCGTGAGTACACATTGAAGTTGCACACGAAAACATTTTCGGTGTTGATTATTGAGAGAAATCAATGCAGTATATACCAAAATCGGTAAAATTGGAACATTCGATGTAAGAGTGGAAACTTTTACAGAGATAAATTGATTTCAATTCAATCAAGGAAAGCCTTGTTAAGTTCAACGTATTTATTTTCTCCGAATTGAATCAATATTTTGGTGCCAAGCTCCATACAAGAGAACTATATTCTAAGACTGGCCGTATTCTAGTATTTCTTCGCACGAAACAGAAGTCCAAATTACTTCAGCACCTCAGACCTCACATGATTTTTTTTACAGGAGATCATTATTGATCATAATTGGATATCAGCTAAAGATAGATTGTCTTTCTTTGAGAAGAGACATGCATGGGTTTCCCATGCATGGAATTCCAGCAAATTGATGATCTTTTATTTTTCCCAGGTTATCATTGATACTATCGACGCTAGTGATTCTTCGAATCTTCGTTCTCATGAAAAACAAAACTAGTATGAAGAGTATTGTCCGTCATTTAACTACGCACTAAACAAAACGTTTTCTCCATAAAATAATTCTTAAGAAGCAGAAACAAAGTGGAGTCAGAACTGAACCTTGTGGATCACCTGCATTCATTGAGGAAATACGTCAATAAGCCATCAAAAAACACATTGAGACTCCTATCGGACAAGAAACTCTTTAACTAAGTACACAATTGAGGAGATGAGCCATAAAAGAGAAGTTTGGAAAGGAGACCCCGATGACAACCTTTATCAAACGCTCATGAAATATCGAGTGCAACAGGTAACGTAACATACACCAATAAGTCACTGGACGATCTTTGATAGCGGAATATGTATTTTAGATCAATAATTATTTAATAATAATAATAATAATCGACTTTTTTGTTTCCCAGTTGTAGTTACATACATATAGATTATGAAATTATGAGAATACCTGCTGAGATACAAAAGGCGAAGTTCAACTTAGCTAGCACAACTGCTATTAAGTTGTTCTTCTGATTTATCCAGATTAAAGTGGCTATATGCTGGTGTTTTCCCTCTATATAAAAGATTGTCAGTAAATCGGACGACTGATCTGGCCTACTTGATCAAGAATTGATGACGTAGACCGTTGTAATAACTCAAAAAAAAATTCGCCAGGTATTGTCACTCTCGCAGTTGAGATAACAGTCATGTGCATGTCCCTTGTTGCCAAGTGGCTATGTCGTTGCGAATTCTGGTCTATGTGCTGAAAAAATCAGTTGATTTTTGATATTTTCATTTCCTGCAATATAATATTGTGACCTCAATTCAAAAGCTCGGTCCAGAAGTAGTATCACAATTAAGCCTACTATTATTCACATCAATAATAATAATAATATGCTTTATTATCATAAGACATAATCTTGTTGACAAAGCTTGGGTAGTAAATACTTACTTAAAAAATGCGATATATACCAAAAGATAACAAAAATAAAACTATAAAAATACATACAAAACATGGTAAAATGGTGATTATAAAAAGAATGTATATATAAAAGAGTGGAAGTCAAGTTCATATAAGAATAGACATAGAAAGTAAAAATTTAAAAGCTCCTTAATGAAGATAAAAAACATGAGCTAGTCAATCAGTTGAAAATTGTCGTCAAAAAATTCATTCAAAGTATAATAGGGTCTATCACATAGAAATTGTTTGACTAACTTCCTGAATTGGAAGTCATTTATGTAGGCAGATCTTATGTACAGAGGCAAATGATTGTACATTTTTCCTCCATTGTAAAATATGGAGTCTCTGGTGATGTTTTTAATTGGCACTGTGAGTTGCAGAGTGTGTCTGCTGTTCCGGGTGTTATAATGGGAAGAGGATGTGGCGAAAATCAATACATGCTTATTTATTAAACACACAGATTCCAGTATGAATAATGCAGTTACCGTTAGGATATTATGGTTTTTGAAGAAGGTTCTACAGGACTCTCTTGGTTTAAGGTTTCCCATATACCTTATTGCCCTTTTCTGTAAAATTAGAAGACTATTGAATAAAGTTGGGCTGCATGCTCCCCAAAACGGTATTCCGTAGCGTAAGTGAGAATCTATGAGTGCATAGTAAGCCATCTTTGCAGTGCCGAATCCCAATTGATTCATGTGAGCGAATAGTAGTGAGAATTGTGATCAAATTTCGTGGATATGTGAAGTGAGAAAATGCCATTTTTTCTGGTGAGTGAAATCATTATTATTTTTTATAATCTTCTGGGTTGAACTAAAAATATCTAAAACACATATCGCTGCAATTATAGGATATTCAGAACGCGTGCACACTCTAGAATGTTGTTGCCAGCAAACTTCTCTTGTGTTTTTTTATGATCACAACGAAATTTTGACATGGTTATTGAATGTACTAGAACGTGAGATTATTCTTGGGGTAGGTCATTGAAGATGAAGTTTGTTTTCATCAGCCGTCAGACTGATCTCGTGTTCTATTCTCTGTTCCAACCAAAAGTGATCTGTAGTGGCAACAACGAGTTCCATGGATCGACTGATCTCGAAAATTTTGAGGAATTTCAACCACAAGCACACCCTTAAAGCGTAATCTTGAACATCTACACCCTGTCAACAGGTTTATCTGAAACAATATCGCAACTCTGAAAGTATATAGCCATCTCACTCCAGATATTCGATAAGCTTCATATTGATTATTTTTCCAATGACTCTGGAAATGATAGAAAGCAATGCAATTTGTCTAGTTTCCTAGGAATTGTCTGAGCTCTGTCTGTTTCCCAGGATTCAGGAAACGTTCCCAAGCGTTGGCGTTATACCCTTTTTTTAGTTCTTTCTCTGACGAGAGTGGAATTTGCATCTATTTGCCTATTTTATATTAGTAATTCCACACAACATGTCTGTCTCGACTGCACTCAGTAGCGACGGGTTTTTGCAATACGCGCAATGTCTTTGCTAACCAGCTCCTATCCTGAAAACCTAATGGATCCCCCGTTGCGTCTCACTAACTCGTCTCTACTCAGACTCCGCTAATGTAACATCTGATGTTGTTTCATGTTCCGTGTTCACGTGTCATCTTTCATCCGGGTGAGACAAGCAGAATGGGAAATTTAATATGAGCATCTTAGCACTATGTGGCGCACTGGATGACTTCGATGATTTATTGGCCTTCTAACCGCGGATGGTACGTATGCAGGTATGTACGGAGGACAGATATTGATATTTGACACTTCGATATTGTGTAATATCCTATTCGTGGCCTGAAACGCTGTGGCGAGAAACGTAGCGTATGATGCTATATTGGCACACATTTATGCTTGATTTATCTGTACAGTACTGTAACGATATTAAGGATTAGGTATGATTAGAAGCAAAAGGGATACAGCTATTCCTTTCATTTGAGCATCTTTATCACTAAATTTGGATGAGGGATTTGAGTTCAGGATAGAAATAGGCTTGAAGTTCCAGTCCTGGAAAAGAAATGAAAATAAAATAACATTAGCAATCAATTGATGAGTCTCATCTGTAGTTTTATCTACTGATTTCGTTAGCACGTCTCCTTGTTCCAGTGGATAATATTAATTCAGGTCCAAGTAGAAATAGAAATAGAAATACATAACCCCACTTGTGGTTGTCATCTAGGGGTTCATTGGAACTACTGATAGCTGTAAGACTACCAGACAGGGTTTCCAACCTGTAAGAGAAAAGCCACAAACGGCGTTAGTAGAGTGGAATATGAAAATATGCGCGTTTTTATAGATACCAGTGTACCGAGAATGTGGCCAATCCTAATTAGTTGAGTGCCTCAAGGAGTAAAAGTTATGAAATATCTGACTCCAGGGCAGGTCAATGAATCTTCATGAGAACTTTTGGACTGCATTGTTGAAAGCTCAAATAAAACAGTGAACGAACAAAAAATGTGCACTCTTGATTACAACAAATTTTAACAACAATTGAGTAAAAAATGAGACGACAAGGAGAAAAATGTTCACAGCAGATAATTATATCAAATAAGTCATTTTCACTTTAATATCATTCCATTTCTATTTCGCACGAAAAACGAGTATCAGCAAAAAAATATTATTATAAACTATGTACAAAGTCTTTATCTATTTATGAAGGTCGATATATTCAGGCAATTATTAAATGTTTCGCCATTTTGTAGTAGTTGACGATATTGACTCAATAATATTCTAGGGTTGTGCAGTATATGTTAGAAGCTTTCAAAGGATGTGTCACAAGGCCCCACTTTTCATAATTTTTTCTCCCAGATGACGTACAGTCGCCATCTTGATATTCAATTTGTCAATATCAATCCGAAGTATAGTGTTCATGCGTCAATTCCATTATCTCAATTTCAAATTTTATGAGTTGATCCTTTCAAAAAATGAAAGGAGGGAGGACATTGAAAGAAGCCACTGTATATAGCTTATATTATTGTTTTTTTTTGCTATAAGTAGTTTATTTTGCAAAATGTGAATGAATCAACATTATATTTACCCTGAAAATATTATTTATCAGGTCTGAATGATCTGCTTCAAACTTTTTTCCTTGTTCTTCCCATTTTTTATTAAATTGTTGAAATATGGAGTTGTTGATCTTCGAACAATGCAGTCCAACAACTTTCATGAAGATTCAAGGACCTGCCCTAAATTCCGAAGTATAAATCTCATAGCTCCCCACTAAATGTTTTGGATCAAAATGTATGAGGAATTTGGTGCCCTAATTGATGAGCTTTTGTTCCATCAAATCCTCTCGATCTGCGAAATCGAAATAAAACTTCATATTTCTTGACGGTGGGGAAGATACAAATACGATCTCCCAAAGTTGCATTTCCAATCAGACGGCAGCTTTCGAGGAATTTTGACACTGACGGTCTTATTGGCAGAACTCTGGCCGACTCTTTCTGAGGAAAGACTGCCTGTTGAAAAGCTAGACTCTTACAGACAAGTTTGACCCTTCGATTTGCAGGATTTGGAATTTGAATGCGTTTGAGAGTTGCAATTAATCCAATTCAATATTCTGAATATTCTATCCAGTTTCGTTCTTGTTCCATTCCAAGTTGTTTCTGTTCAATTTTTTTTCCACCTATTCATTGTTATTGTTCCTTATCACCTCCAGTTACTTTCATCACGAAGAATGTATGCATTGTTTTTGGCGTACATAATGCAGAATATACTCAGCTAACAAATCTTAATCTTGAATATCCCCTTTATCTCTGGCCCGATTTTGATATTCTCGTTAATGAACGAAATAAAAAAAATCTGGAAAACAATCAGTGAATCACACAAATAGGTTGAGTGGAAAAGCGCGTCCTCTCGGTAACTAACCTTACCGTCAAGACCGAACTCTGCCTTTTGTCGTCAAACTCCGTAACCTCTGAATCTCACAAATGTGTAAAGTGTAATACATGTAGTTTGAGGCAATGAAATCTATTATTATTATTATTATAACTTCTATCCAAGTAAGAGAAAGATCATTCAAGGTGAAGTTTGTTTTCTTCGTCATCAGAATAATCTCGCGTTCTTTTATCAATGACATAAATTTTGATTCTGGGATTTTCAAAATATCTTCTATTCTCACATTAACACTTGGAAATAATTTACCTGCGGTAGCTACTTGCTTGGTAATTGAGATAGATATTAGATTCGGTTCTGATAACACCACAGACAATGCAAAATGCTTCACTATGAAAGTACCTAGAAGTAAACAATTCTCTCAACAATAGCCACGATGAAAACATAGGAAGTACAACGTGAAATAAAAAGAACAAAACTAAATAGAATAGAATTGAATGGTGAGTTTATCTGAACTTCCAAACGCATACATATTTCAAATACTCCAAATCGAAGTATGAAACTGTCAAACTTATCTGTAAGGGGTTAGATTTCTATGAAGTGGTCTGTCCACAATTGTTTTGTACTAATGACTTCATTGGTGAACGAAAGGTCCCGCCAATGGGACCGTTGGGATCAAAATTCATCCGTGAACTGTCGCTTGATTGAATTGCAGCTTCGAACACTAGCATTTGCATCATCATCAACTGTTAAAAAATGTAAGCTTCAGCTGCGATTCCTCAGATCGACAGGAATTGAGTAATGAAAAGCATATCAGTCAACGCTCCTGGGTTTTTATGCATCCTGTTGTTACCAAAGGAAACACGATAATGAAGCAGTATGACATAAAAATAACCTCGTCATCAACTGGGGTATTTTGATACTCTCAAAAAAATCTTCGATACCATCAATTTGATGCATGCCAACATCATCGTGCAGATTAATAGTTACATTCACAAAAACCATTCCAGGAATGGTAGATATATCAGGACAGAATTCTTAGGACATGATTTCATGCTTTTTCTGTCCTGTGATAAATAGGGATATTTCAGCGGAATGCCAAGCGGGAGTAGTGGCATTTCATCTTCGTGATCACGGTCCTAATATTTTATACGCTAACAAGCAATAAGATAAATTCGCCAACATTCTGGTAGCGATGAATGAACGAACATGGCACGGCGAGTCACGCGACGTCAACATATTTCAGAAACTATCGCGATTCAGATATAGACCGGTCAATGAAGAGGGAGATTTATTTCACCATGACGTCAGTCACTTGATAAACGGAATTTATCTGAAATATTGCGCTACCTAATCCTTTTTTATTGCTGATGGAATGAGAATGAATCTTTACATATAGGAAGTTTTTCTCCACAGGGCAGAAGTTTTGGGGTGAATTCTCAACTACTTGAAATAGCATCACTCCAGTATTCTATAATAATAATAAGCCTTCATTCCATACAGGTCTAAAAACCCACTTACTGGAAAATAAAAACAATGTTAGCAATATAATTAGATTCTGAATACAAAAAAAAATCATCTCACAACAAATTAATCTGAATAACAAGAGTATAAAAACGACCAGGAAAATGATTCTTCGATAGTCCTGCGTAGTTCATTCAGTGGACAATAATTCAGATAACAAAGATCACAGTTCCTATTGAAAATATTACACATATTGAAAATTGGATTTTGGAACAAAATATTATTTCTTGCCATATTATTGTAAAAAGTTACATTTCTACGCGACCCATATCTTGGAACAAGTAAATTAATTTGTGCCAAATGGAACGGACAATCAATAAAGTTATGCCATGATTTGAATGGGAATGTTACAAACATAATTCGTCTCCTAAAAAATAGTGAAGAACATTCAAACCTGTCAAGATAAGTGGAGCTTCTTCACGAAAGCTGAGGTGCTTGAAAAATCTTCTCTGAACTGCTGCGATTGTATTTATATAAGATTGGTAAAAAGGGCTCCAGACTATTGATCCATATTCCAGTTTGGTCCGTACAAAGGAAAAGTATAACATTTCTACTGTCAAAGTATTTCTAAAAAAATCGGGTGTTTCTCAAAATGAAGCCAAGTATCCTCGATGCAGATGCAATGACCTCATTGATTTGTGAAATAAATGTTAATTTGCTGTCGTAGAGTACACCTGAATCTTTGCATTCGTAGCATCTCTAACAGAGTTATCGATCATATTATTATAATGGATGTTTTTTTGTCGTGAAAGAAACAATGAAACATTCAGAAATATTGAGTTTGAGTTTATTCTGATAACACCAGGAGCTTATCGAATTCAAATAAATCTGTAATGAATGACAATCATCTGATGAATTCATTTCGGAAAAAAATTTCATGTCATCTGCGTAGACCAATTTTCCATAATTGACTGAGGTTATGAGGTCATTGATGAATATCGAAAAGAACAGAGGTTTTTAGTTGGACCCTTGAGGGACTCCAGAGGCTGGAACAAAACAGGGTGACTTATAGTTCTCATATTCTACGAAAAACTGACGATCGAAAAGATGGGATCTGAGTAATTTCAACATATTCGGAGATAAACCCATACTTTGTAATTTGTGGAGAAGAACATAGTGATCTATCTAATCAAAAGCCTCCTGAAAGTCGGTATATTTGCTTATTTCTTGAGAAAGACATGCAAGGTTTGTAATGCAATAACGTTGAGACATGAAACCGTGCTGATTTTCAGAAATCAAAAAGCGTGTTTGTGAATATAAAGAATCGTACATAATATAGTGTACACAATTTAAAAACTGTTGCAAATCATGGATGAGGAATGAAATCAACCCACTAATACCAATCCATTGATGAAAATGAATTGAAACGTTTGAATTGAATTTCAAATTTGTCGGCTGTTATTCTCTGGCGTTTGGTTGGCAGCACCCTCGATGTTTGAAGTGTGTCAGTTACCAATTGACAATTGCTATTCGAATGTGACTATCTTCTGAAAATCTATGTAATTCTTGACTAAGGCTCTACTGAAAATATGGTGAATGATCGTTCTTACTTCACTTCAATAAAAAAACTGGATAATCCTATTCATATAGCCCTGGCAAAATCAGGCCAGTCACTAATAGCCTGGGAAGTTGAAGACATTGAAGCTACTTTACAGTTTCATGGGAAAACTATGGATAGCTAAATGCTAATATTTTTTTATGGTCTTGTTGAAATGAAATATAACAATGAGACAGTTGCAGAAGGAGCTTTGGATGGAAAAATATACACTTTGAAAATGATTTTGAACATTGATCATTATGAAGCCGTTCCTGCGTTACAGAAAAACAGATCATCGATGCTAAAGCTTTGGCATAAACGCTTAGGGCACTTGGGTGTGAATAATATTTCGAAGTTAGTTAAGAAAAATATGGTTAACGGTATTGATCTGTGTTCTTCAAGTTTCAAGATCAACGTTCAACTCGCCCTCTTGAACTCATCCACAGCGATATTTGTGGACCTATTACACCAACCACTTGAAACAATGAAAGGTATTTCGCAACTTTCATTGACGACTACACCCATCTAACAGTTGTTTATTTATTAGGTTCCAAAGATGAGTGCTTCAAGTATTTTAAAGAGTTCGAGGCTATGGCAACAGCACATTTTGGGAAAAAAATTTCTCGTGTTCGTTGCGACAATGGAGGAGAGTAAACTTCCAAGGAATTCATCAATTTTTGTAAAAATGAAGGCATTCAAATGGAAAATATAGTCCCTTATACACCACAACATAATGGGGTAAGTGAAAGAATGAATAGAACCCTAATGGAAAAGGTGAGATCTATGATAATTGATTCGAATATTTCGAAAAAATTATGGGGAGAGGTGATATTAACCTCTGTTTACCTCACGAATAGAAATCCATGTGAATCTTTGAAAGGAGAAATAACACCATTCGAAAAATGGTTCAATAAAAGAAGTCAAACTTAAGAATATTTTGATGTACTGCTCATGTACATATAGCAGGTGTCCTAAGAAAAAAATTTAATGAAAAATCCAAGGAAGGGTATGTGGTATGAGCAACAAAATATAATATCAGTCAGTAGGGATGTGATCTTTAGTGAGAACGATGAAAGGGAGAATCGTTCGACTGAGATTAATCTTGATGTGGTTGACTACAGTGATTCACTCAGTATGAAAGATGGTGACAGTGAAATTGTGGCAAACAATATCAGAGAATATGAACTTGAGAATAGAATGTCGAAAGAAAGGCATGAGTGGTCACAGAGTGAAAGAACTGAAGATAGTCAGGCAACTGAAGTTGTGATAGATCATGTACGGAGAAGTCAAAGAAATCATAAATTACCTTCATATTTGGAAGATTTTGATCCAACTAACTTAACACTGAATGCGGATAATATCAGTTCTGAAGTGCCAAATAATTTGAATGACATAAAAGATAGAAATGATGAAGAGAAGTGGGAAGAAGCACTTAGAAATGAAATGAGTTCATAAAAAAAATGAAACTTGATCTTTAGAAAAACTTCCAGATGGTAAAAAACGATTGGATTTGAGTGGGTGTTCAAAATAAAGGAGGATGAGAATGGTATCAATTCCAAATAAAAAGACTGGTAGCGTAAGGTTTTGCGCAGAAGGAAGGGCTTGATTATAAAGAAATATATGCCCCTGTTGCAAAATTCACTACTATGAGAATTATATTAGCTATAGCAAATTATTACAATTTTCACATTCATCAAATGGATGTGAAAACTGCTTTCCTCAATGGAGTGTTGAGGGAAGATATTTATATGCTTCCACCAGAAGGAATGGAAACAAATGGTTTAGTATGCAAATTAAAGAGTCGCTCTATGGTCTAAAACAAGCACCGAGATGTTGGAATGAGCGTTTCAATTCGTATGTCATGGGACTTGGTTTCGAAAGGTCTTGTTCTGATTATTGTCTTTCTGTAAAACAATCTGAACGAATGTTATTATATATATTATTATATGCTGACGATATATTATTAATTTCGAATGATTTGGAAAAAATACATCTTGTAAAAAATACATCTTGTAAAAAACAGTTATCAAGAGAATTCGAGATGGTTGATGAAGAAGGATTCAAATAATTTTTTGGGGTTGCATATTTCCAGAGATAGAGAACGTCAGATTCTGGCTATCAGTCAAAAACAATATCTCACGGAACTTCTGAAAATCTTCAGAATGGAAGATTGCTGTTCCATCTCCACACCCTTAGAGTATGGACTGAAATTAACTGATGGTGAGTCGAATAATTCAACAGACAAACCCAACAGAGAATTGCTAGGATATCTCATGTATGTGATGCTCAATACGAGACTAGATATCAGTACAGCAGTTAGTTATTCAGCTAGATTTCAAAATTCCCCAACAGACCTCCATTGGAACTATCTAAAAAAATTCTACGTTATATCAAGGGAAGTCTTGATTATATGTTAGTATTCATGAAACGAAATGATGAGATTTCAAAAGGTTTTGCAGATGCAGACTGGGCAAATGATGTCATGGATAGGAAATCAGTGAGTGGCTACGTGCTGAAGATTTTTGGCTGCACGGTTTCATGGGCCACTAGGAAGCAAACAACAGTGTCATTATCAACAACCGAGGCAGAGTATATAGCACTCTCTCAAGCTGTCAGTAAAACTCTCTGGATGAAAATTGTCTAGAAGATATTTGAATGCCACAGATAATTCCTACTACAATCTACGAAGATAATCAGGCATGTATTCAGATATCCAAAAATCCGCAAGACCAACGACAAATGAAGCATTTGGATGTGAAATATCATTTCATCAGAGATGCTGTAGCACAAAACATGATCCAATCAACTTATATAACCACCAGTAAGCAGGAGGCTGATTTATTCACGAAGGGATTGGTCAGAAGTAGATTCGAAAAGTTGAGACAAGACATAGGTATTTTCAAAATTCAATTGGAGGGAGATGTTGAAGTAGCAAGAATCAATTGAACATTCTGTATTTGATAAAACAGTTGTTTATGTTGATGATATATATGTTGTTCATATAATATTTGGTCTTGTCAATATAAATGTCAGAATAGAAATTTTATTTTTGCATTTGCTAATTGAAAGCTTGAATTCCACTACCAATTTCATTACAAAAATAAAACGAAATACTGCACCATAACCAGTCTAAGTGAACTACCTTATAGATATGCCTAATGAATTGATGGTGGAATATGAATAATACAAGTATCTGAAATATCCACGACGTTATTATACCGAACAAAAATCACGTATTTTCTGATAGGTGCACCTTCCAACTCACTGACGTCAGTCCCAAATCTTGAACTGTCCCCTGTGTAACTCTTATTGGATTTCACCGAAATCACCCGGTGACACTACAATGACCCGACTAACGGATCGGGGATCTAGTTTTTCTGTATCGGCCATGTCTCTCGCAAATCAGCGGATTCGGTGTCGGACGTGGATAGCAAATGGATGAATATCTTTGAAAGCGGTAGAATTGGGACATCTCGTGTTCTTGAAAGTTTAATGTTTCTGAGAGCTTTCTTCGGTCGCGCTCCGTTTTTCTCCAACTGTGAAATCGGTTGATGTTTGAAACCATTTAGGTTTTTCTGTTATTAGAATTTCAGGATGAGCAATATGCTCTCTGGTGGAAAGTTTCTCACAACGTCTAAGTATTGTCAAAGTGGAATTATCACAAACTTTGATGCAGGTAGATTTGTTTGTGGCATATTTTTTGATATTTCGCGTGCTTTTGGCAGTTTGCAAAAGAATTTTATTCTGGAAAAATTGAACCCATATGGAGTCAGAGGAAAATTTTTTGATCTATTAGAATCATACCTCACGCATAGACACGCGTATGTAAAAATTTGCAATGGATATTCTGAACACTATGCTCTGGATGATAGTGTACCACAAGGGACGGTACTGGGACCACCGCTGTTCATACTCTTTGTAAATGACATGCCGAATGGATTTAGTAAGGTTGTCCTTTATTTTCACATACCAATATAAATCAATGTCTCAAAAATCTAAATTTTGGTGAGAATGAATTCTGAAATGGATAACAATAGAAGAGTCGATATAATAGCAATGGACAGATCCACCGGAAAAGCTCATATTCTTGATCGAACAATCCGATTTGAAAGTGATAAAAAACAGCCGGCCGAGGTGGACGAAGGGAAAAGAAGAATTTATGAACCAACCATTCACTTCTACAAATCTAAATTTGATTTGAACAACATAACAGTAACGGAATCATTCTTTGGTGCACGTGGGACGTTACTTGATTTTTTTTATGGATTTCAGGAGGAAATTTGAATTAAAAATTTTCCTTGATTAGAATATTGTTTTGGAAAGATTGATATCTTCAATGGGAAATCATCTTTATAATTCCAAGAATATTTCATAAATAATTAGTTCATTATATTTATTGATACATCATTTAATATTTGATTTTTCATTTTATATTCATGTATTGTTTTACAATGTCTGATGGCAAACCAGATTGACAGGTCAGTTGTTCAATTCAGAACTTTATGTAAGATGGAAACTATATTGCATCAAGACGAGATTTCATTTCATGAGGCTTATCATAGGAAGACACGAGAAAATGTGAAAAATTTGAGGTACCTTTCATTTTTGGAAAAACTCAACTTCATTAGAAGTCTCGCTAGCTGCAATAATAGTAGAGCGCCAGTTCCGTATTTGGAAAATTTTGGAATGATATCCTATTAATTTCGTATTTTTTTTACTCTTTTTCAACTAGGGAATTATCATCATCTCAAAAGTTGAACTATCTACCTCGTTTCCGAGAGAAAGGGATACTTCAGAATTGATTTTGATTTTATATCAAGTATCTAGTGAAGTCATTCGAAAAGTACCTACAGTATTCTTCAAGTGAGAAATGATTATATCTCGCTCGTTGAAGAATATACAATCATGCTGATTTAAATTTTCCGGAAGTGACCCATTGTGTATGAGTTCAGTGACATTCCTATTCATTTTTCAATCAGTAAATGGAAAATAGTTTAATAATATCATGTTCGACATAGTTTCCGCTATAATGTGATGTCACATTGATTGTCAGCGAACATTATCTTCATAATCATCCGTTTTCAGAATTGGTCATAAGACTCAACTAGATCTTCATTGGCCAACTTTTTATTTCTTGTCAACCTTCCATATGACGATTGTGTCCTTACATTGTTTACCGCATTTTTATAAATTCTCCTAGAGGATGGTGACTAGCAAGTCCTTTTGTTCTCTATCTGAAAGAGTCCTTTTACATATTGTTTATTTTGTCAGATGTTCGAGACTGTAAGTGTTGGGAAAGGATTGAAAAGACCTCCAGCAGTTATCCCGAGTGCTTTGAAATAATATTGGAACAACTAATTCGAGAAGCGAGGATGAACTCTGGAACCATTGATACTGTCTTATATCCAGGAAGTATATTGTTTCAAAAAACACGGTTGTTATTTCTAGAGATCCAAAATAGTTATTTTTACTGTGGATTTCATACAATTAAACATTCATTCGATCTGTAAACATTTGCTTTGACAGAATATGAAATTATGCCACAAAGTGGTTTCAAAGTTTAGCAGATATCGAATTATTCGAATCATATAATTATTATACTATGAGTTCAAGAATGAATACTTCATGTCAATTTCAATAATACATTCCGAAAAACAGACCATTCAAACCTGCCGAATAATGACATATGTGCTCATTGTTCGTGGAGAAGTTCATTTCAATTAAAAAAAAACATATCTTAATTGTATTCCACTGTATCAACATTTGTTTATACTATATTTGATTGCCTTTGTCATTACCATCACACAACTAAAGAAGAAACTAACACCAAAATGAACTCCATGAGCTATACGTGTCTTGGTAACTGCCAGACTTTTTTCAAACATTGATATACCTGCCTTATTCTCAAAATGGAACTATATTAAAAAAAAATTGAAACACTGAAGACAACTTTTCCTCTGTATTTTGGAGAATTCTACTGAATATCCTATTGCGTTTCCCTTGAAGTTTCGAACATAATGAGTGAAAATTAAAAATATTACCAGGTGAAGAAAATTGATCCTGAAAAAATAAAAAGTAAGTAAATAAAGTAGTATCAATTTTATTCTCCTGAAGATGCTTACCTTTTTAGCGAAACGCACGTCGAGTGAAAAAATATCAGTTTGGTGTAAGGTTGACTGATCTATGGGAAAAGTCCTGTCTCATAACTAGGCTATAACAGTCGACACTTTCCCAACCAAAAAAAAAACAATTCTGAACTCTGAAATATACCTTGAGATAAAAAGTGAATGATAGAAGTTTCTTTGTGAATCATTTCTTGATAAGACTCGCAAGTTTGTTATTTGAGAAAGGATACTACAAATTTGTACAAATATTTGAAGTTTGGGAAACATCAAACGACAAGCTTGACCTCATTACATTCATTGTCGAACTTATGTAAATTACAACTCAAATACAATGAAAATTTATTTCACCAATGATATGTAGGATTTCAATCGGCAAGTTTATGGTGTATTCAGACTATAAATTCGTTGTGCAGATTGTTCACAGAGATCAGAATGTACAAAATTTGAATTTGAAATTGTTGGTCGAGTGGCCGCATGAAGTAAAATTTGCATATTTTAAAAAAACCACATAATAACTCCAATTATAGGAAAAATGTTGCGTGTCTTGAAATTGTTTTGAACCGTTCAAGGATGATGTTGGAGGGTAATACACTCATTCTAACATGGTGGAAAAGAAATTATTCGTTACAGACGAGACACAATTTTAAGAGGATCAATTCAAGTTTTTTAGTGATCACTTTTCGATTCATAGACATTTTCATTGATTCTTATCATAAAGGATAACTGAAAATATACTCTGAAGTGGCAGAATCATAAGGTTGACAAATTTGAATTCATACTCATACAAACCCTAAGTGAACTTATTTATCAACAATAAATTACTCATATCATGGAAAAAAGTTGACATAAGTAATCGAAACAACTCGAAACTATCTCCATTCTTTTTGTCAATTCTTTTCCTTTTATATTCCATACTAATTGTTATTATAATCTGTTGTTGAATATCTGCCGATTCACATTCCTTTGTTGAATAATTTGAATTTTTCTCCTTCGATTTTTTTTGATTAGGAGTCAATTTAATAGTCTCATTTAGATTTATCATTTTCTGATTCAGCCTATTTCCTCAACGCAATACAATTTCTTTCCTCTTGACTTCGATTCATTCATGTCGAGATTACCTTGAAGATAGTGGTCATAATCTGTCTGCCATCCAAACTCACTCAATAAAATTTTTATGCGGTCTCGTTTCATGGTACGAAAGATATATTCTTTTCAACGGTGGAATCGTTTTAAAACACAAGTTCAGTCATTTTAGATAATTTGTTACTGTACAGGTTTCATCCACTTATCATAAATCATCGTTTATGGATGGTTATGAATTACTCTCGAAAATTGTCGTATGAAAGCTGGTAAACCTACAGTAATTAATTGTTTTCTTATTAAATTAATTGTTGAAAGTTCTCGTTATTCAGATAATAAAATTGTTGCAATTCAAAAATTGTCATTTGGTTTTCATTTGGATGCTTCCAGCTGAGAACATTACAAGACCCAACCCTATCGAATATCACCTGGAATTTTTTTCTCATATAAATCTCTATTTGTTTAAAAACGAATTTCGTTACTTTGAGCAATATCGATCGAGCAACCAGCAATAAATAAACATGCGGGTTCCTCCAAGGATATTGTTGGAATTTCGTTCAACAACAGAAATTCATCGATGGAATTTTTGAAATCTTGTGGTATTACGCTCACATAAATAGACTTTTCATATTCTGGAATCCATTTTTTGGGTTGACTCTCTCCTAGAAATGAGGAAGAAAAAACCCTGAGTTCTAATAATACCTGTATTTCGGACAAATTGATACTTGCCCCGGTACGTAACTTCAATATCAATTGCAAAATTGAGTGGATATTTTGTGAAGTTAGGTATCGTATGAATACGTTGTGCAGATTGTTCACAGAAATCAGAATGTACAAAATTTTTACACTACGTACCACACATTGCTATTCTTTTGAAAATTTCACACTGTAGTTTTTATTTGTAATAACTACCAAATTGAGGTAAAGGAAATATCAACCTTTTTAATTATTTCAACTCAAATGTCACATTGACAACAACATTCAAAACTATCTACAAAGTGTTAATTAAATAAAGATGAACCACTACATTACTCCCCCCCTAGTGACAGCGATATCGAAAGAAACCCTACGATTATTTCTACACTCATGATTCCTATTTTGAACCACAAAAGTTTCATATTCATTTAGATCTTCATTTTCCAAATATGCCGGTTTGAGTCTGTCTACTGATATAAATTTCTCTCTTCCATTCATTGAGATCTTGAAGACTTTATCATTTCTTTCTAAAACCTGGAAGGGACCAGAATATGGGGGCTGCAATGGTTTCCTCACAGCATCCACTCGTACGAAAACATGAGAAGACTTGAACAGATCATTGAATATAAATGTTTTATTCTTGCCATGCTTGGAACCTTGGACAGGCCTAAGAGAAAACATGTTGTCTCTGAGCTGAATCAAAAATTCATGCGAGTTGAAATTATTTTTGTTTTCATTCATCATAATAAATTCCCCTGGGATTCTGAGTGTGCTTCCATACACCATTTCAGCACAAGATGCTTGATGCTCTTTTTTTACTGCAGTTCTCATACCCAATAAAATAGTTGGTAATACTTCGGTCCATTTCTCAGTTCCATGACATTGGATAGCAGATTTCATTTGGCGATGCATTCTTTCTACCATACCGTTTGCTGCAAGGTGGTAAGCAGTGGTATGTATATGTTCAATGCCGAGAAATTCTGAGAGTTTATTGAAGAGAGACGATTCAAACTGACGACCTTGATCGGTAGTAATTTTCGAGGGAACTCCAAAACGACATATCCATCCAGCATAAAATACTCTAGCAACTGTATCAGCTTTAATATCTTCAATAGGAAATACTTCAGGCCATCTAGTGAATCTATCAATACAAGTTAAACAATAAGTAAAACCATTTGAGGGAGGCAATGGTCCGACAATATCCATGTTTATATGTTCGAATTGTAAATTCGGAATCTCAAAATGTCCGACAGGTGTTTTACAGTGTCTGTGAATCTTCGATTTTTGACACGGTATACATTCACGTACCCATTTCTTGATATCCTTCTCAATACTAGGCCAAATATATCGCTCTTTGACGAGTTTGGTACTTGCCTTCATCCCAGGGTGAGATAATGCATGTAATTGTTCAAAAACTATTTTCCTGAATTTCTTTGGAATATATGGCCTAATTTTATTATTGTGTAAATTGCAATAGATCTCTTCATCTGATCCAGGGATTTTTATTTTAGTTAACTGCAATGACACCTTTTGATCCGATAACAAATTTGATAACTCTTCATCAAGTCTTTGTTCCAACTCCAATTGATCATATTCAATTTTTGATGGAATTTCGATATGATCAATTTCCAATCGGGACAGAGCATCAGCCACTGCATTATCTTTACCTCCGATGTGTCGGATGTCAATAGAAAATTGGCCGATATAATCAAGATAGCGAAATTGACGAGGTGTTGATTTATCAAATTTACTTCTAAAAGAGTAAATCAAAGGCTTATGGTCAGTATATATGACAAATTCTCTGCCTTCTACTATGTACCTGAAATGCTTGATTGCTTCGTATATTGCCAAAAGCTCTCTATCGTAAGTACTATATTTCTTTTGACATGCATTCAATTTTTTCGAGAAAAATCCAAGGGGCTGCCATATGTTATCCTGCAGTTGTTGTACTGAAGCTCCAATCGAAAAATCAGATGCATCGACCATTATTGAAAGAGGAGAAACACTCGAAGGGTGAGCTAACAATGTTACATCTGCAAGTGAGTGTTTTATTTTATCGAAAGCATCCAAAGCTTCTGTTGTCCATACCAACTTGGTTTTACCACTGGGATTTCCTTTCTGAAAATCGTGCAGGGGCGCTTGAAGATCAGCTAAATGCGGTAAACTGGATCTATAATAATTGACCATGCCAAGAAATCTTCTAAGTTCTGTTAAGTCTTTAGGATTTTCATATTCTAAGATAGCACTCACCTTTTTCGTTGAAGGTTTTATGCCTGAAGAAGATACAATATAACCCAGAAATTCAATTTCAGATTTTCCAAAATCACATTTATCAGGGTTTATAACAATGCCAGCATTTTGGAGTCTAGTGAAAATTTCTTTTAAATGTTCCCGATGCTCCTTTTCATTTCTTGAACTAATGAGAAAATCATCGATGTAGGGAAAACAATAATCTAAATTTCCTACAACTTCGTGGACGAACCTCTGACAGGTCTGTGCTGCGTTTCTGAGTCCGAACGGCATCTTCAGGAATTCAAACAATCCAAATGGTGTAATAATAGCTGTTTTTTCAATATCCCCTTCGCTCATTGGTATCTGATGGAAAGCACGAACTAAATCAATTTTGGAGAAAATATTCTTGCCAGCTAAATTAGAAGTGAAATCTGTAATATTCGGAATCGGATAGCGATCTGGTATGGTGACAGCATTCAATTGTCGAAAATCTCCACACGGACGCCAATCTCCATTTGATTTTCTGACTAGGTGTAGGGGGCTGGCCCAAGGACTCTTGGATGGCCTTATAATACCATGCTCCATCATGAAATGAAATTCTTTTTTAGCAGCATCTAACTTCTCTTTGTTCAATCTTCTTGCTTTACAATGAACGGGGACACTTTTGGTGATTATCTGATGACTCACCCTCGTTTGAATCTTAGTTTCACAGGAGAAGGGTCTCAATATTATTGGGAATTGTTGAAGAATATCACTATATTTTGAATTAGAATCAATGGATTTGATGGTAGGGATATTCATTTCAGCAAATTGACCGTAACTCTCTAGATGGGTAGAATTGTCGACTAATTTTTTGTTTGATATGTCTACCATTATTTGATGATTTTGTAGAAAGTCCGCTCTAATTATGGGTTTGTCAACATCAGCAACAACAAATTGCCACATGAAACTTCTTCTTAAACCCAAACTCACAGTCAATAGTTTTTCACCAAAAGTTTCTATTTTTGTGTTATTTGCAGCATAGAGAAGTCTGGAAGTAACATTTTTTTCTGTTGTTCTGGGGATGACAGATATATCAGCGCCAGTATCAATCAAAAACTCCATTTTAGTTGATGGATCATATATAAATAAGCGACAATTGATTTTGCCAGTGCCATTCGCCGCTAATAATGACTGGCTCTCTAGTTTTCCTGATAATTAGATGTGGATGATTTCACTTTAAAATTGCAAGGTTGAACACATTTTGTTGCATTTTCTCTTTATTTTCTATGGTACCAGCAAATATTACTTGGTGATCTAGATCTAGATCTGAAGTTTATTCGTGATCTACATTCACAAGGTTTAGGAGAAAAATCTTTGCTCAGTTTTTTCATAAATGTTTGTAGTTGCTCTACAATATCATTATTTTGGGAGGTTGTTGCATGTATTTGTTTTGTTGAACATTCCAACATACCATCGGCGATACTAGGAAGCTGACTTATTTGCACCACTTTTCTTAATCCCCGTAGATGTCGTTCGGTTTCCAATGGTAGTTTCTCCAACCAAATTTGTATTAACACATTATCATCAATTTTTCCACTTGCTGCTTCTTGCATTTCTCCAAAAAGCGCACTAGGTTTTTATCGCCTAATTGACAACCTTTGAGTAAATTATCAATTTTGGCTTCTTCGCTAGTTTTGAAAATATCAATCAACTGGGTTTTTAGTTTAATATATTTTCCTTGGAAATTTGTGTTTCTCATGACGTTCGAAATTTGGCTGATGGTTGAACTGTCTAAAGCGTCAATGACTTTGTGATATTTTATTTTTTCAGATGTGATACCTGCATCTTGAAATCTTTCTTCGGCATTTATGAACCATATCTCAGGTTCGTGCCTCCAGAAAGTTGGTAGAGATAAAATCGAAAATTTGTTCTTAAGTTGGATCGGATCTTCAGATGGCGAAATTGGGGAATTTGATACGATTTTAGTTGCTGTAACTGTTCCTCAAGTTTTTGTGTTGCATCGGATTTCTTGGTTTGTGGCTGATTCTCAGTATTTTCACAACAAAATTTTTTTTTGAGGATATTTCGAAATTCATCAATTTCGTTTTGTTGGGAATCCACTTGCTTTTGAATGTGTTCAAATTTTAATTCGATTCGCTCTTGATTCATATTAATTTGATGTAATATTTGATCCAAAATTACATATACGTTAGAAGATAAACTTGTGAAGTCTTTTTCCTGGTTCTCAAGCAATTGGGAACAGTCAAAAATATTGGAATCACCATATTTCTCTTCAATAGTGTTCTGCAATCTGGAGAATCTATCTTGCGGGCTACCGGCTATGTCTAATTTCAGCTTACTGAGGGCCATTGAAATTTCATCATCTGATAGGTCTCCAATGTACTTCTTAACCATTTTTGTTGCTGATTTGAAGTCGGGGTCACCAATGTAGTTTTTATTTGTAATAACTACCAAATTGAGGTAAAGGAAATATCAACCTTTTTAATTATTTCAACTCAAATGTCACATTGACAACAACATTCAAAACTATCTACAAAGTGTTAATTGAATAAAGATGAACCACTACAACACCAACAGTTTTCGACCAATGAAATGCTTATTTACCATGAGAACTCAGGGATTTCAAAAATTTTATCGGAATTTTTCCCCGCATGGGTAACCTACAGCGAATTATAGTGGAACTTTTTTTGACATGAGCAGAGCCTATTTTGTTTGACGTAACAGGTCACTTACCCACTTTGATCAAAGGTAAACAAATTGAAACGTTCAAATAGGGCACCAGAACAATTTAGCCGACTAATGAAAATCCAATAATAATTCACATCTTTATTCACGAGCCACCGACACGGTAGTTTCTTGGCCGAATCGATTAATTTTGTTGAAGCTCACACAATAACCTGAGTTAAATGTGAAAGAACAAGACAATTCAGTTTTATTTGTCTAATCTGTGATGTATTTCAAATAGTTCGTTGAAATTCAATATGGTGTGGAATTTTCTCAACGATTACTTCGCGTACTTGAATTATCCTTGGGAATTTTTTCTTGCTCACAAATATCTGAAAAAAAAAAATTATTTTCAAAATATTCGTGAGGTTGGAAAAATTTACGAATATAATTCAAACACTAGTAGTATTACAAGTGAAATTTTTCAAAATAGTTTTGAAAAAGGAGGTAGACTAGCTTCCGAAACGTTGCCAAGGGGAAGTATACGCATTTTTTTAATAAATTTGTTAATTGAATCTCCAAATTCATAAAATTTCGATACGTGACTGAGAGAATACTGAATTTTGCCACTTTTCTGCAAATATACCAATTCGCCAAAAAACAGATATTATAAGAATTCGAAGATGTTCACATTTCATTTTAAACAGATTTTCCATAATTTGCAAATAAGAATTTCAGATTTACTGTCGAATTATTCTTTACTGCAAATGATGATGGACCCCAAATTGAGTTTAATTTTATTTTGCCGGATAATAACCATCCTAAAAAAAAATTTCAACGTGCTTCTGGTCCGATCATCATTAATAAGAGAGAGCACATTTATTTCCAGATTCATAAAATTTTTTTACCACCCCAAAACGGCTCGTATAATCCCAGCAAAATAATTAGGTACTCGAAAGTTAATTGCGCACTAATCCTGTTATCTGTGTATAAACAAGCACGTTCATTTTTTAAAGGAAATCCTTCCGCAAATGTATCTTGGAATATTCATTACTCAAAATGAATATACCGTATAATCAGTAGATCACTAGGTATTAGGCTCGGGTGAAGCGGAATGGAAAGGCATCAAAATTGCGTTCATCAAGCGATATTAATTTTCCGTGCTAAGAAGGGGTTCAGGAGGCGTAAATTTCTGCTTAATGTTCACTAATTCATTGATTACTTCCTGGTGATGGTTTTCCTCCTTGTTCAGACACGGAAAATTCAAACAAATATTCCAGAAATAGAATTATTGGAGTTCATATTGTTTTGTGTTGGAACTCTGAAATATCGAAAAGGATGACTGTTCACTTATTCACTAATGATTTAGTGACAATTTTCCTTCTAGATCTGAGATTGATTATATAACCAGGGACAACCTTGTAGAAACGTCAGTTCTGATTTGTCTACCTACACACACGAAAAAATTTTCAGTTCATTGAGTCAAGTTTCAATTGTCACACTTGATGTTTTTTCTTTGTGGAATTGAAGAACTTACGTCCACTCCTGGAGCCAATAATTAGAAATAAAATAAATAAATAAAATAAAATACATTTATTTGCCTAAGAGACTGACAATAATCAGTTTAGGAGTCGTCCTTTGTTACAAAAGAGAAACGTAAATCTAAAAGTATTCACTGAGTGAATACAAACATTTATCTAACAGGAAGTCCTTTTTTTGAAAATATTTATATAATCACATTCCGACACGTGTATTGGAAGAGCATTAAATAATCTCAGACCTAAACAGCTTGGCGCACAAGACGTTAGTTTTGTTTTCGCAAACGGTATGACATACTTTTCAGTTTGTCTTGTGTTAAACGAGTGATATTCACCAACACGAATGAATTTATTTTTGTTTTTAAAAACATACAGGCACATTTCATAAACATACAAAGACACAACTGTTAAAATTTTATATTTTTTGAAATATTGGCGGCAAGATGTCCTTTTTGGTAGACCAATAATACATCTCAGTATTCTTTTTTGCGATTTCCGGAGTGGAAGTAGAATTTCCCCATACACAGATACCATATCGCAGTCTTGAGTCGACCTGAGCGAAGTATAAATTCATCTTTTGACCTATATTCAAAATCGATTTCAGATTATAAAATAAATATGTTATGGAGTTCAGCTTAGAGACAATTCCAGAGCAATGGATTTTCCAATCGAGATGCTTTTCAACCTCAATACCTAAAAATTTAACATTATTTTTTTGTTCTATCTGAGCATTTTCAAGATAAACATTGATTGCCTTTCCTGCTTTTTGCTTGTTATGAAAACATATAATATTGGTTTCATTTGGATTGAGGAGTAGTAAGTTTTGAGAAAACCAGTTATTCATTGTAGAAACTACCCTATTACATTTGTTTTCCAACTCGATTTCGAGTCTATCTGATATGATTGCAGATATGTCACCGGCATATTGCGTAATGAGAGCGTCAGATGTTAATGAGCATATTTCATTCACATACAGAGAGAAGAACACAGGACCCAAAATACAACCCTGTGGAACTCCAATATCAACTGAAACTTGTTGTGATTTTACTGTTTTAATTTTTCCCCCCTCACAAAAATTCATACTGACATATTGTTGTCGATCAGTCAGAAATGATGAGAGCCAGTCGAATGCTGTTCCCCTGATACCATATTCCTCTAATTTCCTCAACAATATATCGTGGTTGACACAGTCAAATGCCCTGCTGAGGTCACAGAATAATCCCACAGGACATTCTCCCGCATCAACAAACGAGACCAACTTTCATAAAATGCATTCAACGCCGTAACCGTCGAAAAACCATTTCGGAATCCATGCTGATTTGAAGAAATTATCGTATGCTTTCGAAGAAATGAGTCGAAACGACTCAGAAAACAATATTTAAAAATTTTACCCATACTAGGGGGAATGGTGACTGGTCTATAGTTTTTCATAAGTGTTGGATCTTCTTTTTCAAATAACGGAACTACCATTCCCACCTCAAGACGATGTGGAAAGCGGCCTGTCTCAAATGATAAATTTACTAGATGGGTTACGGGTTGTGAAATAAAAATTAAAACTTTTTCATAATAAAAGGTGGAATATCATCAAAACCTAATGACTTTTTGTTTTTCAATTTATTATTGATGAGCATCAGAAGCTCCGTTTCGGTAGGCGATAAAAACAAAGTATCCTTATTGTTAATTATTCGGCTATTCAGCACATCGTTGACCTTTGGAATTTGTGATAAAATCTCTTTGGGTGTCTCAGAAAAAAAAGTGCAGAATAGATTGGCCACGTTGTCAGGTTGATTTATCAAAATATTGTTGTTGTCTTTTATTTTCAAATTGTTAGTTTTCGGTCTACTTTTATTAGACAATTCATTTATTACACTCCAAGCGGTTTGACTAGGGTTCTCTGATGAAAAAATTTTTTCTTGATAATATTCTCTTTTTGTGTCTTTAATCAACTTGAAGTGTGTTTTTTGCCTCGATATATATATTCTGAAGATCTGGGTGAGTGTTTTTCATTCTAAAGAGAATTTTTAAGTTATCAGAAGATACTTTTACTTCATGATTTACCCATTTCTCACCCAAACGGTGCTTATTGTTATCACGTTTTCTTATAGGAAAATAGGTATTGAAATGATATAAAAATATATTATAGAAATAATCAAATGCTTCGTCCATATTGAAAATGTCATGAATATTATTCCAGTTTTCCTGAGACAGAGCATTTTCGAAGTGTTGTATTGAATCATTATCAAATGATCGTTTGAAATACTCCAATCCATGCTTATTGCCTCCCATTGACATATCCAATTCAATTAATACCGTTTTATGATCTGATATGTTGTTATGTTAAATTTGGCAACTCTGTACCACGTAGATGAATACTGAGAAATCTCTACCTATATTATCAAAAAAACTAAGTGTTATACTTTTATAAAATCGAGTGTCATGTGTGAGTGTAGTGCCCTTATCACATCGGAGAATATTTTTTCATGCTGAAAACGAAGGTAGTACTTTTCCTTCATAACCTATCAGTTACTTTACTTGGGGTCGTTCTGAAAATCCTACTGATATCAACTTCGACGTTGCCGGATTGTCGAAAGAAATCACTCCATCACAACCTGTACTTTTAATTTATTCATATCTTGAAAATCAAATAATTACTGAGTGATGGGCGATTCTGAAGACTTAAGCAACACCGATCTTCTCTCGAAATTAGTTGATTTGATCAAAAGTGAAGGCAGCGAAAATCGGAGAAAAATTTTGGATGAAATCAAGATAGAAAACAAACTTCTTATTGAAAAATTGAATGAGAACTCTTCAGAAATAAACCATCTCCAAAATAAATACACAGAATTAGAATCTAGGCTTATACACCTGGAGCGTCTTCACCGTCGCAACAATATTTTCATACACGGCTTCGAAATACCTCATAACGAGAACTTACTTGACTATACACTGCAGAGATTGAACTCCATTCTTAACACCGACCTTCATATTTCCGATATTAACAATATCTTCCAAGGAAGGAGTAACAATAATGGTATTCCACCCGTTAAAGTGAAATTTCTATCATATCTGAAAAAACTACAAGTTCTTCAGAATTGTACCAAACTGAAGGGAACTGGAATTTTCATTTCACATGATTTGTGCAAAGAGGACAGGGAAGACCAAAAATTACTCTCAAAATACCTAAAGATAGCTAGAACTAAAAATCAATTTTCTAAAATTAAGGGGAAAAAATTGCTTGTCAACGGCGTCGAATACACGTTGGATCAAATAAAAAGTTTGGAAGCCAACACCGAATCTCTGGAAGAGGTAGAATCCAGTTCTGAAAACATTCCTTCTGTCAACCACTTTGGTGGCCCCTCGTCTTCTCTTTCTGGAATCCCTAAAGAACTATTTCCGAACTCCTCTGCACATCAAGACCTCTTCACGACTCCAGCAAGTCTTTTTCGAGATCCCCAGGTAGTAACAACCGGCTTACCTATAGCCTCTGTGGATCCAAAACAAATACCGAAAGATAAGAAGAAACGACATCGTTCATCGTCCAACTCCTCCAGCGTCAGTGAAAAATTGGAACGCGTCACCAGACAACAGAAACAAACTGTTCGACTCTGATTCGATTTTTTTTTATTTCGATTCGATTTATTTAGATATAGTGTTCCTATCTGTCATTGCATATTTAAAGTATGATTAAACGTTTCTCATTTTGCCATATTAATGCTAGATCTGTATTAGCAAACTTTACTGATTTCAAAACTTGTGTGCAGAATGTCTTTGATATCATTACAGTGTCTGAGACTTGGTTCACTCCCAGTATCATTGATGAATTAGTTTCTTTGCCTGGATATAAACTCTACAGAATTGATAGACCGATGAGGAGAGGTGGTGGTGTCGCGATTTATGTGAGAAATGAGTTCAAATGTAAAATTATTCGAGACATAGGTAAGACTGATTTAGAACAGCTATGGCTACGGTTGACATTTCAAAACAAAGTAATAGGTCTAGGTGTACTCTATAGACCCCCTGAATTTCCTCTTCAACAATTTCTCTCCGATTTCGATGGCTCGCTTAACATAGTAGCACCTATTTCCGACTATATTATTTGTGCAGGTGACCTCAATATTGATCTTACAGACCCAGACAACACTAACTGCAAATCTTTACAATCACTTCTCGACTCATTCAGCCTCACACAAATTGTAGAACAGCCTACGAGGGGAAGTAAATTAATTGACCTCATTATGTTATCTGATGATCTTAAAATTACTAATATCAAAGTTACTGATGGCTCTGTTATATCTGATCATGACATTCCCTCGTGTCATGTTGGCACTAATGATGGCAAACGACAACCATTTTTTCATACTTACCGCAACTTCAAATACTTCAGTCCTGATCTCTTCAAACGGGACTTGCTGCGCACAGATTTCTCAGCAATATACAACTCTGATGACATCGATTTCAAGGTTGAAGAGCTTAACAGAATCATCCTTGATTTATTTGACACACACGCCCCTATCAGGGTCGTGAGAATTTCTAAAAGCAAATCACCCTGGCTCACGGACACATTAAAGGAAATGATGAGAACACGTGACAATGCGCATGCCAGGTATAAACGTTCCAGAGATATCGGAACCTGGAACTACTATAAAACTCTGCGCAATGAAGTAAATCATGCCATTAAACGTGAGAAAAGGGCTCATCTTCAATTCCGATTGGATAATAACAATAATATGTGGAAAGAGTTGCGTGCTCTCAACTTATTCACTTCCAAAAAAACCTCTAAGATTCCTGATCACTTGGCACGAGATACAAACGCAATCAATAATCACTTCGTCTCTGGAATCGGACATAATCTTCCCGACCAAACTTTGCTAAACAAATTCAATTCTGAAATTATGGAATATGTTGAACAATTCAATTTCTCAACTATTAATGAAATGAAGATTCAGGAAAAACTTTTGTCTATCAAATCTGGTGCAACTGGTCCAGACAAGATTAATATAATAATGCTCCTTCACTGTTGCTCGCATATACTCTCTATCGTCGCTCATATTTTCAACCATTGCCTTATCCACTCCGTCTTTCCGAAACTTTGGAAACATTCGCTCGTCATACCACTTCCAAAAAAAAATGATGTCACGAGTTTGAATGAGCTGAGGCCCATCAGCATACTCTGCACCCTTTCCAAAGCTCTGGAGAAAATCATGGAAGAACAAATACGTTCGCACATTACCATTTTCAATATCTTACCGGAACATCAGTCTGGATTTCGTCCGAACCACAGCTGCACCACTGCCCTGTTAAAAGTCACTGATGACATTTATTCCTACATCGATATTAATAAGCTCTGTATACTAGTACTCCTCGATTACTCAAAAGCATTCGATTTGATCAATCATGACCTCCTCATCAGTGTTTGTCATTTCATCGGATTTTCTAGGTCCTCATCTGACCTGCTCTCAGCTTACCTAAATAATCGCTCTCAAGCAGTAACATTGGATTCCTGTACGTCTGACTCGGCAATTCTTTCACGAGGTGTACCCCAAGGCTCCATCTTGGGCCCACTCCTCTTCACCATTTATACATCTCAATTTCACAAATATCTAAATCATATGGAGTCTCACTTCTACGCAGATGATACTCAACTGTACCTAGCTTTTGACGAATGCGATGCCACTTCGACGCAAGATGAAATTAATGAAGACCTTGAAAATATTGCTGATATCTCAGGTCGTTTCTGCTTAAAAATAAAAATAAATGCCTCTAAATCTAAAGCGATGCTATTTGGCAGGAAACCTTCTAAAAACAGAGTGAGCAAAAAAATTTCTCTCGCCATTCGCGGCGACCCCCTCTCCTTCTCTGAATGTGAGAGAAACTTAGGTCTGATGATTGATGATTCATTGAAATTCTCGAATCATGTTTCCCACGTTGTCAGAAAAGCGTTTTCAAATCTCAAGCTTATTTATTCAAATAGGCATTTCTTGAACGAACACTGCAAAATCGCACTTTGTGACTCATTAGTTTTGTCTCAGCTGAACTATGGCGATGTCATCTTTGGTCCCACTCTGTCGCAGCTTGACAAAAACCGTCTCCAAAGGTTACAGAATTCATGCACTCGACTAATATGTGGAATCAGGAGACGTAACCCCACCTCTCGCCACATAGCATGTTTAGGTTGGCTCAATATGAATAATCGACGTCTTTTACACTGCTGTGTACTCTACCATAAAATTATGCTTACTAAAAAACCCTCCTACTTGTTTAACAAAATCGAAAGACGTTCACAGGTGCATAATGTCAACGTACGCTTCAGAGACAAACTGTCAGTACCTAAACACCACACCTCTCTTTATCGATACTGCTTTTCTTACAATATTGCTAAGCTGTACAACATGATCCCCGACGAATTGAAGCATCTACCGGTCACATCCTTCAAAAAAAGAATCAAAAAATGTCTTCTGGAAAAATCACTCAATTTACATTTCTGATCTCGGTTTAATTAGATTAACTTGTTTCTATCTGCTGCCTGTGACCACAATTTATCATGATCAACTGTGTTACGTGTTCCCACTCTCAGGTCACTGTAACTTATATTTGTAATGAGATATTATGTTCATGTTCATAATTACATAAACCACAAAACAATTACCAGTTTGAACGTATAAACATCTCTTCATTTTGGGACTAGCCTTGCTGGACTAGTCCCACTTCGAGGTTGCATGGAAGAGCGCTATTTCTTCTTTCTTGTATCGAAGAAAAGCGACTGCTGCCTTTTGCCACCCAGTGTCGACACATGTTTTCTGAGCTATATGTATATACTTATTCATGTTCTCTACCTGTTTATGTCGTCTGTTCTGGCAATAAAATCATTTATTATTATTATTATTATTATTATTATCTCTGACGGAACAAATTCCATCATTTGGAAAATTCAAAAATATATTATCGATAGTACTGAAACTGTTTTCAGTAGTTCTAGTAGGAAACTTCACCATATGTTTCAGGTCGAAACACTGCAACATAGCACAAAGATCAATGAAATCTTGCGATGCATGGTATCCATCCACATTGAAATCTCCGGAAAGAATAAATCTACACTGCGGATACATCAATTGGTTTAAAATATTTTCCAACACTTAACTGAGATTATACACTCCAAGGAGTCAAGGTGGTTAATCGTTAGCCCTCTGAGAGAATTCCCAACAAGTTCTGGGAATGAAATATCTGAAGACGGTTTTTTCTTGCTTTTCCTTCAAGTCTACAATAATAACCTAACAAACTATAAATACTATACTTCATTCCAATCGTCTAAATCAAGTGTTCTAGGAATCCATGCATGAACCCTCTGATAGGAGGCATGATTAAACCTTTCAGTATTCAAGGCTGAGACGCTAACAAGTATGAGCAAGCACAACACCAGCGATGCCCTCTGAAAGTCGTTCAATCGACCTCTGAGATCGCACAGAGATGCCGCGCATTCGCCAAATCATATATGAAAACTTCCCGGTCGTTATATATGCTACATTCTACATCATTGTTTTGTCTCCTTCTGGGGCGAAATATTGTTTATTGGTAAGTTAATTGTAATTTGTAATAGATAAGTATATTTGTAAATTTCATTCATATGTGTGCTGTGTATATAAAATCATTGTTAGTATATAAGTTAGATATGTAACCAGAAAAGGCCTAAAAAAAACGATTTTTATTTTTATTTTGTTACAAACACATTAGTATCGATATTTCTAGGAATATTCGTTTTTCTCCGCCATATGACAATCCCAACAACCCCATGAGGTTTGATGGGTTATTTTTTTTTCATAAAAATGAAGAAAAATGTCAGTACGACATCGAACATCATTGTTCCGTTCAAATATTCTCATTTAGTTTTCGATTTCACAAGTAGATAGGTATCACACCACGTAAACTATCTCCAAAATGGTATATTGAACAAAATTCAACAAGTGAACTTCATTTGAATATGCTGGAAGCAACTGTTGATCCTCTTTTTACCAAAATCGTCTTAGTGAATCCTAGTGAATTTGATATGAATATTATCACCCCAACAAAATAAAGCACAAGAACATTTCTCCAAACAAGTAAAAAATGATTTGGAAAAAACTTTTCAAGGTCGGTGTATTGGCCATCGAGGACCTACGGAATGGCCAGCCCACTTGCTAGATTTGACACCTTCAGACTTTTTTCATGGGGCTGTTTGGAAAAAAAGTGTACGAAACTGAACCTGCTTCAGTATTGACTATACGGCAGAGGATAATAAATATTTGTAGAAATATTGACGATGCTGTGTACGAGAATGTTTGACCTAAAGTATCGTATAGACTGTTCTTATGTCAAGACGTTTAAGGCAACCATTTTGAGTATCTTTTGATATAAACATCATCAATTTCATTATCCCAAGTTTAATTTTTCAGTTAACTTGTTCAAAAAATTTAAGGGGAGGGTGACATTGAAGAAAGCACTGTATATTCATGGGAAATCGACCATCCAAAAACTTCAGGCCGCTTGATATCATACACTATACTTTCTATACAGATTCATACGAAAGGGAAGCCCTGTAATGTTCTAAGAATAACATATAGGAATTTCATAAAGATATTTTCCGTTTCTTGATCCCGTGGCAATGGAATTTGTCGTCAGGTTGTATTAGAGTTTCATAGGATCTTGAATATTTGAAGAAAGAACTACTGAGCTAGTAAAATTCTCTTTTCGAATATTCTTCTTAAGGTAGTGCCAATAAAAATGAACGCAATAAGAACTTGAGAAGTAACAGATTTGAAGTTTGATTTCTCAGTCCAAAGATTTGCATTTTTTATAGCAAAGTATTTTCTGTAGTTTTCTGATTCAGGAAACAATATGAATATCACGTAGCAATGATAAAAATTGTGAGGTAGGTAATGATTTGATTCATTTCTGGAACATTTCCACTGTGTTTGTTCAATTCATACCTTGAACGCCATATGGAAAAGAGTGGAAGGAATGGATGTTCACAACAATATGCATTCGTGTAGTTGTTATATCCTTTGCTTTCAGTCATGTTTCTCATTACTAAGTAAGCATATCATCCTGATCACATTGGATATACAAGAAACCTGCATAAAAAAACTGTTTCAAACATATTTTTTCATATTCCTACTGACCCTTTTGAATGTACGTACTCAAAGAACACGAATAAAATTAGACCTGACAAGGTGATGAGAGCAGAAAATGAAATTACTTGTTTCTCTTTGTGTTTCCAAAGGACTACGTGAACAATTGAATTGGTTATGAAGCTTTTGCTGCGCTGTTTCGTGTGGAATTTGAAGTTCTGGTACTCAGAGAAAACATAAATATATGTTGATTGAATCTTTTTATAAACAACTATGAGGGTGGTCAAAGAGTAATTGTTCATTGTTCACCTAGAAGGAGGAGCTTCACATTCTGGGATGACTTGTGCAACTTGGGATTGTGGATTTTCCTGCCTGATATACATTGTATTTTGAATCCATCGAGAAGCTTTCTATGTGATATTCACGCTAGGCTAAACTGAATTTTAGTGTTTCGCCATGTGAGCATAGCTCACCTTCAAACGAGTCCTTATGGTGCACCGACTTTGACCAATGTAATTTCTGTTGTAGTCTCGACTGATTACGTATGCCCTACCTTTCTTTTTATTCACATTCTAGATTGCCTAGGAGTTCTTTTTATTCTCAAGACTTCGAAATAAAATTTCTCTGAAATCTATTCGAGTCCTATACTTCACTGAGCTCAATATGAAATAACTATAAAACTTTCTGGACTCGCACCTCGTCGAAAAGAAAGAAAATGATCTGGATGCCATATATTTCCACGGTTACTGTTTTCTACATCAAACTCGACTTTATTGTGCCATGATTCTGTATTGAAAGACTGGAGAATTGTGGTATAAAATAATCAGGATTGTTAGGAAACTGTATATTTTCAAGGGGTTGGTAATGGGTCCTAATTCCAGAGCAAGTCAAGAATGGTATTGATTCCCATATTATTCTCTGGAGACTCGATGTTCGTACAGGAGACCAAAATTGGTTGGAAGTTTCCACCAACTTCACAATACAAACAAGCTCGAAGTAACTGCCTTGCAACTTTGACGACTTTAAAACAGTTTACCGAAGTGATACGAAGTTTATTAATGAATTAAGCCTTTCTCACGGTTTGCCTATACACAATAAGCATTTCACTTATATAACTTCGTGATGGAAATGCAAGCTTATGAATTCAGTGATATCATATTATAGTAATGGGTTCCTGGAAACGTCTGGGAAACTTCAAGACGTATTCAGTCTCGTATTCAGTCATTGAAGTACTCTGATCGCATCTTGATGGGAGTGTATATGTATGTAGTTTTCTATGTATTTCGAAATAGACAGAGCCATATTATTCGTGTTTGATTAATGAGTGTTATTTTTAAAAGTCGTAAACTTTTCGAAAATGATCACATTGTTTATATTCGAGAACGGTTGCATATTTCTTAACCATTCTTGAACAAAATTAAAGAACCATAAATTCTGAAACATTACATGAAATGGGTTACAGAAATACCAATTTTGTTTTCGAAATTCTGAATCTGTAATAAAAAATTTTAGCTGATAATAGATAGATATTTGAATATGAGAACGAAGAATTTTTTGAACGAAGTTTCAGTTCCGGGTTGACGTTTCGAACGCTTGTGTTGGCGTTTTTTAACATTTTTCACTTTGTTGACTTTCAATGTTTCGTATTTAATTCTTCCTCATTGAACATTTGTTGTAGCATATTACCACTCCCCTTTTGTTTTCAATGGGTACAGTCAGTTTTTTCTCAGAATCATTTGATTTTCTTTTCCTTCCATACAATATAAAATTTATTTTTGGAATTTTGTTCTGATTAAGACGTATCAGATATCAAGCTGTGTGCACGTACCCAATATACTTGGAAAAAAAGGACTTTTTTATTTATCAAAAATTTTAGCAGAGCGCCTTCGACTAAATGGTCATCTTCACTGACTTTGAAGTGAGTAATTGTTGAAATTGTGGGTGGATGGAGATTTCATTTGAAAAGTACTTAATGAAATTTAAGGTGTCTTACTCGTCAATTGTACAAGAGCCAGATCCAAAAAACATGTTTCTGAAGGACACAGAATCATTCCGAAAATTGTGGACATTTGAAATATTTAATCCTGATAAGGATTATGCTGGATAATAATAATGATGATGAAGTACATTGAAACTGCAATGGCGTGATGAAATTTGACAGTGTGTGACAGATTGATAATGACAGTTGAAGGCAATGACATGGAGCATAATAAAGAAAAGTATCAGATAACCTACGTAACTTGGCGACATCCGAATCATTTTATCGGGATTAATGTCATTAAGACTGCAATAAACGTTGGCTTTAATTATTTTTCTACACTCATCTGCAGTTTTCCCGACAAAAAAGCAAATGATAAGTGTGGAATTCGATTGCAAAGAAAGAATCTAACTCTTAAATCTCAAAAACTCGTATGAATTTTCCGTCAGCACCAAAATTATCGGGTTGATGTTCTCAACTCCGATTTTGCATTAAATGGAAATATAATTTTATACCTTTTCACATGTTATATCACTCAACCCCACGTTCCATTTGAAATTTGACGGTTGTTACACCTCCTCGCTGGGGCTTCAGAGGCAGAGATTGAAAACTATTAGTGAAATGTCCTCCATTCGAAAGCAAACTTCACTTGTCTGAACCTTCGTGCTTCAAATTCCAAATAAAGGAGAAGAGCTAGATGCATACCTACTTTTCGTTGGACAACTCTGTACATAATTTTTATTCTCACACTATATACTTCAATATTTTTTCAAAGATTTCCGTGGTGTCAGCAAACATATCGACCAATCATTTGCCTCTGTTCAACTGGTTGTGATCTGTATATCACCCCTTTTGGAAAGATAAAAAATCAACAAGAAATTAAATATCTGTCTTCAGTATGAATATTTGGCCAAATTCTTGCGATATTGATATCTGTTATACTCCCCACATAATTTCTGACTGAAAGTCATTCAATGCTTCTGAGAACATAAAAAACTGGTTCAAGTATTACTACGCCTATGTCCACTCCACACTGAACTATGGTCTTTTGTGTTTCGGAAACTGCAATAGGATTCAGGAGGTTCTTTTAATGCAAAAAAAAATATCCATACCATGTGTTTTAAAAAATGTCTTGACTCCTGTAAGCCACTGTTTGCAGATTTGAAAATTTTAACTAATGTGTCGATGTATATCTTCAATTCCCTCATTTACGTCAAGACTCATTGTAAAATGTTCAAAAACAGAGACGATACATGTTTTCTCTCAGGGCATAACCTAAGACAAAATCATAATGTTCTTGTTCCCAATCATCGACTGACTAAAGTATCAAATGGACCTAATATCTCATCAATAAAATTATATAATAAGCTCCCAATGTCGCTAAAGCAAATTGATAACATTAAGACTTTTGAAGGTGAAGTTAAAAATCTTCTTTATGAAAATGTTTTTTATTCACTCAGTGATTATTTTCAGGCGGATCTTGAATCATAGTTAATGTAAATTGCTCATTCTGTGAATAATTTTATGTATTGCAATGTTGTTATTTTATATTCTATAAATTTGTGTATGTGTTTTTTTTTTCTAACGATATGTTGTCCCATGTGTTCAATTTTGTAAGTATTTAGTCTTATATTATAAACTTGACTGTTTCCATGCTTTTTAAAAAAGTCTACGGAAATAAAGAATTTGAATTTGAAGTATCGATCCAAAAAATAGATTAATATATACTTTATATTCACTGCCATCACATTCAGTTGGATTTCTCCCATTCCGGAAATTGATGGAAACCCCTCGTTGTTTTCATTAACTGAAACAGCATTTTCCGCTAGGAGAAATCAAAAAAAATTATGTTTTATTCGCCTCAGTAACCTTATCGTCCTCTGTTATCAATTGAACTGAGGATAATGGAAATGTGGAAATAGCTAGCAGTGTTCTTATGTAAATGCATCAAGAGAAAATACCCCTTCTAATAGGGCATCTCTATGCTAATATTATTAGTCAAGGGCTCATTTCCGAGTATACGACTGAGTAGAAATGTATCGTGCATTTGGAAATGGACACGATTCTAGCTAATTATAATTTCAAATTGAGGTGTCTGATTACTTCTGAGAGTTAATTTCTGGTTATCTCCAAATGCAATTACCCGTTTCACCGTTCAACTTTTAGAGTGGTGTAATGTTAGAGGAAAACTTTGCTGATCGGGAGATGAACCCTGTTTCTAGATTTGACAGCGTTATAGAGGCAGATGAAACTCATATTATTAATTTCAACACTAACTTGAGAAATCACCATTGTTCAAACATTTCCCTTCAATCAGAAGGTGAACCAAGGTGAATAATGATAAAGAAATCTCACCTAGATGATATTTATTCATTATAAAAGACGATGAAAAATGCTTTATCGACGTGTGAAAAACTAACTTTCACAAATCGATAAAAGATATTATATTATATATCGTATTATTCAAGGAGCGTATAATATAACAAAATATTTCATCAAAATACTTCATAAATTTTTTTTTTCATTACTCGTGGATAGAGTATAGTTTTCTTCTCGCGTATGATGGCTATTATTCACGATGTGAAGTATACGGTCACGAGCCGCAGGCGAGTCCCTAAATCACTGAATGAATGAATTGAAATCTATTACGTAGCTTTCTGGGTTTGTAACCTACCACAATCTGAAAAACAGTTTTTCTGGATAGAACCAGTCCAATAAGTCAGCAACTTCTCGTATAACTCAAATTTTGACTATCACAGAAATAATAAGAACTAATATATACAGTGTCACACATAAAGTTCGCGAAATATGGAAGTTTTTTTTTATTAATAGATATAATGAAAATTTGGCTTGGCAGTTAGTTTGTGCTTGAAAAATTAGTAAAAAACAGCCTCTTTCTTTTTGTCATGTGATACTCTAAACTTGTCAAATGTGACATTTTTTTCGAAAATCCTCAAAAAATCAGTTTTTTTTTGGAAATTTCGAAAAAAGCCAAGGAGAAAAAGTGCTCAGTTTCCAATTTTATACCTTTGCTCGAAATTTGGACTCTTTACTGTCACTTCGACTTTTTTCCATTTTTTTAATTCTTCGAATCTTTCGCTCTATCGATTCGAACGAAACATGATTCAAATTTCATAATTTTGATGAATACGAGACTTCAATGTCATATCTTGCCCAGAAAATACCCGCATTGGCCTGTTACCAGAAAAAGAAATGAATACACCTCCAGAAATTCGTCTTTGTTGTTGCAAAGTTCATCTAGTTTTTTCATTTCACTGTTAAACTGATTCGGTTTTTCAATGTATGGACGTTAATATGTCAGTAATCGAAAAAACATATTTCTCTTTATTCTTATTACACTCGTATTCCTTTTTTTAGCAGACTTGTATCCCATTAGCTGCAGATGAGTTCCAAATATTTTGATGCAGTTCACACCCAACAGTGTGACTGTTGGATGTAAACTGATAGATGTAGTTATCGAGCAAATAATAACGCTTCTTGAGTTAATTTCATAAGTCTTATATTTTTTATTTTCACCATTAGGTGTGTAAATAACATTAAAACAAAATAACTATAACCAAATTCACAACAAAACATCATAACATTCATTGATTTATCTCAATAATCTTATAAGGAACCCGAATTCATCATTCAGTATGCCGTCCTTCCCGTTTTATACAAATTATAGTCCTTTCATTCACAGACTTGGTGGCATTTTTTATAAATAGGGGATTTATGTTAGAACAACACTCCCGAATGGTATTCTCCAAATGTTTTTTGTTTGCAAATGGTCTGTGCTTATACACTTTTTGTTTCAGATAACCCCATAAAAAAAGTCCATCGGAGATAAGTCCGGTGATCTTGGTGGCCAATAATCTTCCCAATCTCGTCCTATCACTTTGCCCCTAAACATCTGACTGAGACAATGTTTCACTTCTACCGTTTGGTGGATCGGTGCTCCGTCAAGCTGATACCACAAATTTCGTCTAACACTTAGAGGCAGATCATCCAAAACTTCAGACAACTGATTCATAATGAAATTTCTGTACATGGCTGCGTTCAAATTTTCTCTAAAAAAATATGGTCCAATCATTTGGTTATGTAATAACCCACACCACACATTTGTCTTGAATGAATATTGGTCACGGCATTCTATTACAAAATTTGGATTAGTGTTGGACCACCAGTGACAATTTTGGGAACTAACTGTTCCGTTCGACGTGAAAGTTGCCTCGTCTGTCCATAAAATCCTGTAGGGAAATGCGATATCATTATCTCTCTCACCTTGGAACCAAAAGGAAAATCCTACTCGAATATCGAAATCTCTTGCTTTAAGAGTGTGTATGAACTTTGGCTTATAGGGATGGAATTTATTTTTGTGCAAAATTCTTCTCACAGTTTCTCTGCCAACCCCTGTATCTTCACTAATACTCCTAATATTAGTTTTTCCGTTTTCAACAACGCTCAAACAAACATTGAGTTGCTCTCCTTCATTATACTTTATTGGATTATGTGGTTTCTTGAAACGATTGTCCACAGAGCCAGTTTCTTTGAATGTTTTCAATATCCTTCCCACGGTACTAAAGTGAATATTTCTTCCTGGATGCCGGCGATTGAAAATACAAGCAACATCTCGATATGCCACATGAAAGAACGATTTCCACTTTGTCTTGCGTGGATAAAATTGTACATAAAACTTATTCGTGTATAAATGTACGAAAATATGTACACAAAAAAACTCGATTTATTGAAAGCAATAATTTGACATTAACCAAAACTAAAAATTTGTTTCAAAAGCCTACTGAGGGAACATTTTATTTCGATTTGATCAGTACCTACTATTTTCTTCCCGACATGTTGCATTAGTCTTGTTATGTTCAAATTCACGAAATTTTATATCATGTTTAGTACAAATCGCTAGAACCAAAGTTTTTTGAATAGTTTTGAAACTGTAGGTCAATGTTTAGTTTACAGAAAAATATATTTCGGGTTAGTTTGTAACTGAATTATCGGTCAGAAAAATTATCAAACTGGATAAAAATCTATTAAAAAAAGAAATACGAGTGTAATAAGAATGAAGAGGAATTTGTTTATTCGATTACCGACATATTAACGTCCATACATGGAAAAACCGAATCAGTTCAACAATGAAATGAAAAAACTAGATGAACTTTGCAACAACAAAGAGGAATTTCTGGAGGTGTATTCATTTCTTTTTCTGGTAACAGGCCAATGCGGGTATTTTCTGGGCAAGATATGACATTGAAGTCTCGTATTCATCAAAATTATAAAATTTGAATCATGTTTCGTTCGAATCGATAGAGCGAAAGATTCGAAAAATTAAAAAAATTGGAAAAAAGTCGAAGTGACAGAAAAGAGTCCAAATTTCGAGCAGAGGTATAAAATTGGAAACTGAGCACTTTTTCTTTGGCATTTTTCGAAATTTCCAAAAAAAAAATGATATTTTGAGGATTTTCGAAAAAAATGTCAAATTTTACAGGTTTAGAGTATCACATGACAAAAGGAAAGAGGCTGTTTTTTACTAATTTTTCAAGCACAAACTAACTGCCAAGCCAAATTTTCATTATATCTATTGATAAAGAAAACTTCCATATGTCGCGAACTTTATGTGTGACACTGTATATATGAAAATACTGATCGTTACTTACGTTTCGGAAACTAAATCCGCTTCCGTTCTCAAAAGTTATACGCAAATTCCTGTTCAAATGCAGATATATCTTGTAGGCAATCTTGGTAATTGACATTTTTCAATTATTTCAAATTTGACATGACGTTTTGTCCTTCGGGAGGGGTAATCATCCGCGATCCATATCAAGCGAACTCATAGATATACATTTTTCACCAGACAGCACGATGGGAGCAGATTTCTTCAATTTCCGTTTCCTGCTATCTCTTTTTTTCGTCATAATTTTAGTGTCATTCCATTCTACTGTGTGATCTCCATCGGCAGTCAGAATGTATTCTGATAATTTAGAACCACCTATCTGTCTTTTTTTTTTCGGGGTAGATTGAAAATCTGCCCAGAATCCCAGAAAACTACGGAACAACAACTATCGATCCACCATAAAATACTGACGTTCAAACAGTAGTTTGAATTGAAGTCGTCTTTTAAAAATCACCTTACATGCTAGAAACCATTTGTTCTTCTTGCAGCATGAATAGAGATAATCAACCATCCAGTTTTGGGAAGAAATAGACAAGCTCTGGAGTAATGACGTTGATTGCCTATAGTGAGTTAGTCTGAATCGTGAAAGTTTTTTCTGATTAAATCAGTATTGACATATTTTATCTCAGAGTCCTTGAAAAATACTCTGAAATTAGGATCAAAACTTCGAACAAGTGAAAACTGCATCTTCAGGAAAAAAAGACTGATATAAACTGAACTTTGGGTGCAAATAATACCAGTTCAAGATAATTGATCTCTATAATAAGTCTCATATTCTGCACGAAAAGTTCCAATACCATCGCTTATTAGAATGGATTTCTCCTTATGAGGAATGAACCACAAAATTTTAGCGTAAAAAAATGTTGAATAACGTCAGATGTCATTTTCATTTGAGATTATTGATATCAGTTTATTTCAAACTGAACAGACATACCCAGTGCCGAATCACTCTTTTGGGAATTCTGTCAATCAGATGAATTCATTCCTGCCACTATTGAGATGCAATTTGCATCAGATGTGAAAACTATGAAATGATGTATCAATACCTGTTACTTTCCACTGGAATATTCAAGGATTGCAACCTCTATTCTGGTAATGATAATAATAATAAAGATGTGTCTTTATTCATGAAATATACAGGAAGAAACAATTGCAATGGGATGGCACCGTTCAACAAAGCTGCTCTTCCACGTAACCATCCTATCGATATACACAGTGAAATAAAGATTTGAAATCACGGAGTAATACTAAGTATAATGTGCGGAACAGTTAGAAATAATGTGGTAGTGTTCACTGTTCGATCACCAGCCACCGCCAATGATCCGCTTCTAAGGATCCGATCGCTATCTGTTGTTGACAATATACTGTTTGAGCTTATTTTTGAAGGTCTGGGTATCCTGAATAGCTTCAAGAGAATGTAATGTATCACTCAGGCATGAATATTATACGCGGTAAGATATGTCGTCAAAATGATACATTGGTATCTTTTATACACTGTATGTTCAGGATTAAAAGTAATGATTTCCTTCCATGAAATTTCAAACTACTGAGTATGTAGAGTATTATCCGTACAATGTTTTGAATGTCATTCTTGATATGAAAAAGAGAAGTTGTGCAAACAAAAACATTCACAGTTAGGTGTCCAGTGTAAGTTTCTTGTAACATGATAATTAGACTTGGATAACTTTGAAAAGAATATTGTTTGAACGTCATTATTTTGTGGTGATCAATATTTGTTCCGTAGATTTTTGTGTTTCTAACCTACCACAATCTGAATAAATAAGAATTAATATCGGAATCTATACAAGTGTAGAGGGGCAGATTTTTAATCTACCCCAGAAAGTTGCTGCGTCTATTGTAAAACAATTCCTTTTTTTTGACAAATCCGAGTTATACAAGAAGTTGCTGTCTAATTAGACTTGTTATATCCAGAAGGAACTGTTTTTCAATAGACGCAGCAACTTTTCGGGGTAGATTGAGAATCTGCCCTGCTACTTGTAAAGATTCCAATATTAATTCTTCTTTTTCCAGATTGCGGTTAGTTGGAAACCCAGGAAACTACGGAACCAATTTGAAAAAGAGTTTTATATCACACTACAACTGAAAAAAAAAATATTTTTTTAACAATATTGCTTTTTCACGGTTCACTTGATAGAATCGCGATGATTGAAACTCAAAAATGCATATACCGAATCCTGATATGTATGGATTCATTCATCCAATACTAATTCGCAAGAGTTTAATTAATTTTTTGATAAAGCTTGCAATGAATCGATGTGCTATTTCCACTGACATTATATGGAATAGCCAGATGAATTTATTTGGAATTGTTGAATTTATCCTGTGATTAAAAAGATATATTACATTGGTATATCATTCAGCTAGGCAGTTTAGATTCGGAATATAATCAGGGAATGGTGTGTTGCTATCACTTTCAAATTGATATCAGAGTGTTTTTGTGTTCGTGGAACTGAATTGAAATTCGTATGAATCGGAATCTGAGATGGAATATTAACGTTCATGAATCATTGAATTGGAAGTTTTCAGGGACTTCGGAAAAGAGATAACATTTTTTTCGGAAACTCATTCCTGTGAGAGATATTCACACCCTTCGAAGTCAATTTTGAGGTTTGGTTTGTCGTTTCGTAGGTGATTTCATTAAAATTTTTTTTCATATGCAGATTCACACGAAAGAGAAGCATAGAATCGAAAAGCCGCAATTAATGTTTTGGTGCCGAACTTCTTACATGAGAACTATATTCCAAGACGTACATGAGCATTGTAGATAATCAGAAGCTGATGAGAAGTGAAGTATTTCTTCGCACGAAATGGGAATCCAAGAGATAGGGAAGCACCTTTAGCAATATAACTCACATGGTCTTTCCATGAGAGATTATTACTGATCGTAATTCCTAGCATCGAGATACTTGATTCTGTAAGAATAGTTACTCCTGACATCTGAATACTAGATGATGATTAATCGGCTTTGCTTGAGAAGAGACATGCCTGGTTTTTCCTAGCATTTAATTCCACTGAGTTTATGTTACCCTATTATATAATTTTTACCAAGCCATCGTTGATTAATTGATGTGAATGTTTCTTTGAATTTTTGTTTCTCGAGCTGGTATGGGGACAATGGAAGAGAAACTAGTATGAAGAGTTCTGTCGTCTGCAAAACTTATACTAAACAAGATGTTTCCTCGAGCGAACAATGATATGAAACAAAAACAAATTGGGCGCCAGAACTGAACCCTGTGGAACACCTGCATTTATTGGGAGAATATTAGATGATACTCCATCAACAACCACATACAGAGACCTATCAGACAAGAAACTCTTCAACAAAGCATTGTTATTCAATCATAAATTTATAACAATTGAGAATGATTTGAGAAAAGGTATTCGTGCTATTTGAAAATCATTATTTTTTGGTGGATCAATATTAGTTCCGTAGTTTTATGGCTTTGTAACCTACTACAATCTGAAAAAATGAGAATTGATATTGAAATCTATACAAGTGTGGAAGGGCAGATTTTCAATCTACCCCGAAAAGTGGCTGCGTCTATTGAAAAACAGTTTTTTCTGGATAGAACAAGTCCAATTAGTTAGCAACTTTTCGTATTATCAAATTTTGTCAAAAAAAAATGAGAACCAATATATATATTGAGATGATATGAAATGGTGTGGGAATATAGAAACGTTGAAAAATCGAAATGTTTGTTGACTTTATTATTTACCTTTGTCTGTATTCTACCTTCCCTTCGTTGGCTAGCTCATATGTTTCTTCAGAGACACGAGATTGTCCTGAATCTCAGGAGGGTTGCAGTTCTGGGCGTCTTGATGTCAATTTTTGTGATTCAATATAATGGTATGATTTTGCAGAAATAAATAAATATACTTTGTTGTTAGAAGATGGTTTTGATTGTATTTATTTTGTTCAAAATTGAAAATTGTAGTGAAATACGAAACAAGACAATGTAATAAAATTACTTTGAAAACTTGAATATTGTTGTTAATTCTTAATTCTACCCTGCTCTAGGAGATAGCTACCTTATTCTGCTATTCCTTGAATACATTCTTATATCTACTCAAAATTTCTTATAATTTACAAAATTTGGGTTATGAAAGTTCTGTGTTGAGAAAACTATTGATAGAGTCTGTGAACTTGGCTTGTATTGATTCCTTAACATTCAAGGCTAATGTCTGAATTTGACGTCACTACCATTGCCAACTTCAGATTGGTGGATTACTAGGTTATGCTCTAGATTTGTACATTGTTTTGTTGTCAGATATTTTCGCAAATTTTGATGAGAAAAATTATTTTGGACGGTTTTACTTTGCCAAAATATCTGGTTTTGATGTCGTAGATTGGATTGTGCTTGGATTTTAGCACTGCTGCACTCTGCTCCTGATGTTTCTCTGGATTAAAATGAAAGGTACGGTCAGTTTTCAGCAATTCTTTTTCTTCCACTGGGATTTGGCACTATTTGGAACTTTTTCATAAGCTTTTCGGCTACTTTTATTATGAATTTCTATTTTTACTGAACTTTCAAACTTTCAGACAAATTGTGCATACATTTTTTCTCACTTAGCGTTCGTTCTTTTTTTTCAACAACCCATTACCATTGCCTAGCAACAGTGACTCTCATATTTTTTTCTTCAAACACAAGTCTTGTCTTTGTCACTTTGAGAGTTTTAAAAACACTAATACTTAATTCTATACTTCCTAATTAAGTTATTTTTTACACATAACGATTCTATATACTAAGTTCCATCTGTTTACATCAATTTTTACAATCTTCATGTTTCCAAACTCCTAAATCAGTAGTTTCTTCCTTCTCTGTTTACTCTTGTTGTCAAAGTCATTTGTTAGTTTCACAGCAAATGATATACAGAGTGTTTTTATGTTTACTCATTTTTGATTTCATGGAATTTATGCTTTTTCTGTATAATTTGACTCTTTCTATTATTGTTATTATTTACTGACTCTATATTACTGTTTTATAGGTTCCTGAATGTATTTGATATCCTACAAACTTGACTGGATGTGATTTTTTTAGAATTTGTTGGTCGGATTGCGTAGTACGATGTCTACTAACTTGACTAATTGCATATTAGACTTCCACAACTGCCACAAACCTTCTGAGTATTGTTGTTTGTCTACTCTCACAAAAGATGTTAGTAAAAAGGTGGGCAAATACAGGTAAAGTGTCTATTTTATATTTATTTCGGTAGTCTGGTGTTTTAAAGTTTCAACGTTTCTACACTTCTTGTTCTACCATACAATCATATTACAATATATATATATATATATATATATATATATATATATATATATATATATATATATATATATATATATATATATATATATATATATATTTATATATATATATATATATATTTATAGACTTATCTTTGACGTCTCGGAAACTAAATCCGCTTCCGTTCTCCAACACAAATTACCAGAATGGGCATTTAATCGATTGGAGATCATATTCATCAACGGTGAATCATTCGGTTCAATATAATCATTCGATGAATAATCTGAATTTTCACCCTTATCAATTCTCAATCTTTCAAGGAAATTGAGATTCCAACCTTTCTTCTCAAAATGTCGTGTTCCGAAATTATGATTGAACTTATGATCCTCTCTAATGAGGTGAGATGTATGACTAGAGTTCCTTTTTTTCATTTTGAATACTACTGTTATGTTCTTTCATACACGTTTTGAACGATCGTCTCGTTTGACCTATGTGAAACGTTATTAATGATCCATATGACAACCCATAAACTCAGTGTCACAGAGGAGATATTACTGAGAACCGATATTTGTGATCTCTTGGAGATAATGAAAAATGACTTCGAGGTGAATGACTCAGAAAATGATTTCTCACTTATACTGTTGATGTATTATCATCCTGCATCAATTCTTATTCGAGATGGATGAACATCTTTCTCTTTCATATTTTCCATCACCAACATATCTGGAGATCACTCAACCCCATTTTCCTCCAAAGCAGAATGTACTCACATAGAGCGAACGATATTTCATCAAGTGAGTAGCCAAACAATATTTCGTTTTTGAAAGCTCCCATGAGAGCCAATATTGCTCACAATACGATTAACGAAGCCTATCCATCGTAAGTTTTGCGGAAAGTTGTCAGCATTGTGAAGTTAGTACTTTTCATCAAAATGATGTTATACGACGACTTTGTCTGTTTTTCCAATGGAATGGAACATTTTTGGATTTTCTTTTGACGAAATGGGATAGGAGCAATCATCTGAAGTGAAAGAACGTCAGGAAATGAGTATAAATAGGAATATAGTAAAGTGGCTCTGCGTTCTCGGAATGTTTGATGGTGATGATTTCAAATCACTCTTATGATAACGATGATAATTTCTCATTCATCTAGGGAACGATTTCATCACAAACCGATATGATTTGGACGGGAAATTTGTCTTTTGAAGTGATAATTTTTTTGAGAGAATTGAGAAGATGATTAAAAACTCTATCTATTTCAATGGGTCGGCTCCTTTATTGTGTGTTAAATACCTGTGTTCCGGCCTCGAAATCAAAGCTCAGTAGCTCTTGACTGCAACTGCGCGAACTCACCTCACGTCTAGTTGATCCACCACTTGGTGACAATGACTTTCAAGTCCAGAGAACACACAGTATATAAAGACATCTGTTATCAAATGAAAGATGACATCAATAATAATTTCGGGAATAGTTCTTTATGAACACCACCTAGGTGTATGCCTCAGTATATTGATTCCTGTCGTAAAATCTTACACTCTTCAATGAAATTTTTTAGTTTGTTATGAGAATGCGTCCAGCCACCTGTAACAGTTACCTCAACTCTGATGATTCTGTCACCACCCGTAGTGGATATGTTCAATATCTCATTCATGAGAGAACCAATCATGAATGACACATCATCCCATACCTGAGCGGAAACTATATGATGTTCCTAGGAAACGTGTGACTGGTGAACATCCACACCAATCGCCTCTCAACACTGTCACTCTGAACTGGACCCAGGGGCAAGCCATATCAAGAGATGATAACCATGTTGACTCCTCAGCCAGGAAGGCTGCCCGTGCGAAACCACTGGAACCTAGAAGGGATTTTTTTTGGTGACAAATAACAACATGACCATCTGCAACGCTCATTAAAAATAATTTCCTTCGAAAGGCGCTGGGATCACAGCACCAAATGCAATATCTCGGGAAAGCTACTGAGCTATACCGATGCAAAAGCATTCAGATAAAATATATTCAGCGTACAGGAGGAGCTTCTGGTCAACTAGGGATGTTTTGACAGGACATCTCTTCAGAATGTCATATCCGACAAGATGGGGCTAATAAATTCCTAGGTGAAATACCCAAACTCATGTGTAAGAAGCACAAGGGGCTAGATGAGGCCTTAGTGCTGTTAACCTGGCTCTTTCTCCAAGCAGTCACAGATCCAGATACATTATGGATAATTATCTCGAACACAAAGGAACGAAGCATCACTCAAAAACCATGTTCATTCACCTCTGCAAGACATCTATACATCTTCGTAGAATCTTCTACATAGTTTTCGAGCGCCAGTAATAATTACAATGGAGAAATTTTGCTTTTTGATGAAACACAATCTCGATTTTTTTGAATGATTTGAATTTTTTCGGATTTCTATTGACTTCTGTAGTATCACTACTATGGTACGGGTTTGAAGGCCGTCGTTTTTTTGTAATTTCTTCCTGACGTTTCGCTGGGGTGTGTGGCTAGCTTCTTCAGAGGCTCATACATCTTGAGTTAGACTCCGATGACTAGATATTACGACTTCGTAAAGTGTATTTATATGAATTCAGAGCGAGCTTTTTCTGGATTCAATTAATAATAATTGCTGTAAGTACTGGATTCGGAGAAGTATTATCAGCATCAGCTGCCGCACTTCCTGCATGCATGTTATTTTTGATCTCCTTAAAATATGATTCTATATTCGGTTGAGGTTCACAGCTTCTTCGTTCCTGTTGAAATTATCCGTATGTTTGGTGGATCTCTATTGAGTTTTAGATTTCGCAAGGAAGCCGTTATGTTGAAGAAGAAATGTTTCACCCAAATACAACGGAAGAATCTAGATATCACAATTATTGTTAACAATAATTTTTTTAATGATAATTCGCTTGGTTCCTTGATTCTAAAAATTGTTCATTTGAAAATTTCACCTAATTTGGTAGACAGATCAGAATTGTGGTGTTTCTACAGGGTTGTCCTTGGTAATTATCAGGTATTTTGTTCTCTGTGATGAGTAGAATTCATATCCTACCTTTTGTGAATATGAAATCGTAACGATCCAGTTGCCTGGAATCGCCCGCTTATCCGTTCAGTAAACTATGAAGAATTGAGCATTTTCACAGGTAGGGGTAGAAAAATGTTATACCAATCGATATTAGAAAATTTATTATCATTTCCCATTGTTGCAGCATTTTGTGACATTCCAAATATTTATTAAATACGAACTGATAATCACATCACGACTTGGATCATCAGAATTTGTCGTTGAATACTACTCCACCCAGATTACCAATTCAATAAAATCAATTCAGCTTGACACATTGAATATTCTGATGGCAAATTCTCATCCATCTGGTTACATTCACATCAGCATATTTATCAATGCATTCACTGAAGCATAAAGTTCCTCCCTAATACATCTATCGTCTACAACATTATCAGAATATCTGAATAACTGCCAGAACATTATTCACTACCTCTTATCCAAAACAAATTTTTGAAAGGTTGAGTAGCCGCCCACTTCAATTCGTAGACCAAACGAATTCGAATATTATACCGACTTCAATAGGATTATATTTCCATTCCATTCTTCATGTTTGACAAGCCTGAATGTTCAAGTTGAGTCGATGGAGAGCAAACGCTATGATTTTCATGTCAATAAAGTTCATTTAGGTATTCAGAATGGATTTGTGGAATAGTGGGTGAAAGGAAATAACGAAAAAAATACCTCCACTTTTGATAACCGTGAAAGCTAGTCATCTGAATAGCGGCAGCTGTTTTTCCACTTAGAAATTCTAGCACGGTCAGAGGAACAAATACAAAAATACACGGCTTCAGAAATTTGATCCTCATTTCACATACACAACGCACTTTGAAAAATGTGGTAAATATAGAGATAGATAGATAGATAGTTTATTGGCTATGTGACACATACAGAATATGGTTTATAGCAAGTCAGTGGAATATACAATTACATAGATATATAAATAAATAAAAATAAATGTATGAAACATACAGATCAGACATACATACAAAACATATAGTACAAACTCAAATAATATAGTAGGTAACTAAAGTCAAGACAAGATCAATTTAATGAAAGTGAATGACAAGGTGTGGTCAAAAAAGAGATGTTTGAATATATTCCTCAAGAGAATAGAAACAATGATTGAGAAGTATTTTTTTCATATTCATTTTGAAACATATCTCGCTCATGGCTTTAATTTGGCTAGGTAATTTATTATGAATTCTGAAGTTCAAAGAGTTTTTTTCAGATTTTACCAATCTGTAGCGTGGCACAAGTAAACCATTAGCAGTAGCGGAGCGTGTGTTGTGATGGTGTTGGCTAGATACTCTTGGGATGCTCATTCTCTTGGAATGAATTTCTGTTAGATTATGTAGGATATAGAAACAAGGAAGGGGTAGAATCCCTAACTTTCTGAAGAGTGGTTGACAATGTTCCTTATATCGAGCTCCAGTCAATATTCTTATTGCTCGTTTCTGTTTTTTGAATATTTTTACAGAGTTAACTGAGTTTCCCCATAGAACCGTACCATAGCTGATCAAAGAGTGGAAAAGACCGAAGTATATGTTTTTCAACATATTAGGGTTCAGGCATCGACCAAGTTGTCTAAGTAAAAACAATATATTGGACAGCCTTGTACTAAGTCTGTCTATGTGGTGTGTCCAATTCAGACAATCATCTATGACAACCCCAAGCAATTCACAGTGATTACCTATCGTAATTTGGTTATTGCTTGAAATAACTAGGTTTTGAGATTTTCCCCTGTTCAATTGAAGATTATTTGCAGAAAACCAATTTTCTGCTTCGGACATTATTAATTCTGCATGTTCAAGGAGTGAAATTTCGTTATTGGAAGTAATAAATGACGTATCATCCGCAAAGAGGACAAACTCACACTTTGTCATCATATGGAAGCATAGGTCATTTATATATATTATGAAAAGCAGTGGCCCCAAGACAGATCCTTGGGGAACACCGTGCATAATATTTTTCATCTCAGATTCAGAATTATTCGATAAGTAGACATATTGTTTTCTTCCGTCCAGATAAGACTTGAATAATTCCAATGGGGTGCCTCTTATGCCATGATATGCAAGTTTTTCTAACAAGAGTTCATGGGAAACACAGTCGAATGCTTTCGAGAGGTCACACATGGTCAGTAATGAATGTTCGTGGCCCTCCAAATCCTCGACTATACTTTCCAAGATCTCAAGGAGTGCTTTTGTTGTAGATTTATTACTTCGAAAGCCAAATTGGGCTGTGTGAAAAAGTTTGAACCTCTCGAAATAATCCAATAATCTGACTTTTAGTAGTATCTCAATTACTTTAGCAAATATCACAATTATAGATATTGGCCGATAATTATCAACCTCACCAGCATCTTTTTTATGTATTGGCACAACTTTTGCGATTTTAAAAGCACTAGGAAATATACCCTGAGAGAAGCAATTATTTATCAAGATCGTAAGTGGTTCCACTAAGCTATATGATATGCTATGAAAAATATCAATCTTTGATATCTGATGATACAAGATAACCGTGTTCACATCGTTGAACGTTAATTATTTTTGTAATGCAATAATATTGCGTAGTTCTTCGTACTATGTTTTATCATGTTCAACACAGCTCTGCCTCCTGAGCACGCTCGAAAGAGCGTTTGGAAGAAGTCGAAAATGTTAAAAGACCCTTTTTTTACCCTGTTAGACAATGAATTTCAATAAAATATGAAACATGTCTTTCAACTATTCTGTGAATTTGAAGTAGACTGGAGTAAGTTGTCCCATACAAACTTTGATCCTGTTTTTCACTCCCTTAACTTTCTACCAGTTTTCAACCCCGTTGGTCCATAACTTTTTTTCTAGCCAAGCTATCGACTTGATTTTTTGTTTGAAACGATGGGTCCGATAATAAGCACATTCTGAAAATATTTTCATTCATATACAGGATGTCCCAAAATGAAATACACATCCAAGTTCTGTTTTTTTAAATGGCAACCCCTCACTTTCGATACATTTTTGAAATCGCCACTAAATTATCTATACAACGCACCCTGGTTTCATAGACTTATCTGCAATAGTTTTTGACTTATGTCAATTTATGTGTTGAAATAGCGTCATGCATGGACCTACAGATAAATCCATAACTTCAAAGCCATTGAAGATAACTCAACCAACTTTCATCCAGTCGTTCCTTAAGCTTCGGCGCATCTTTTGAAATGCGAGCGAATTCGAAATCAATGTTCCAACGCCTACTACGATTTTTTTCAAATGACAAATTACATATGGCAATAACTCGACTCATTCAAATGCAACACCCTGTATTTTATTGTACCAATGAATGGCATTTTTCAAGAGCTTTCCGTTGATATAGGGTTTGTGGGGTCTACTATTTGAAGTTTGTGAAGTATGTTGCAAAATGATAAATGTGGATGGTTTAGGTGGAATCTAGTAGGCCGCTTTCGTAAAGTTCGACATTATACATAAAATCATAAACGAATACGTTTTTGAAATTGTAATAGAAAAAAGAGTAAATCACAAAGAAAACTTTAGTATCCTCACAAGAAGAAATTAACAGAAAACCATGAAAAAATTTCGAAAGGCTACTTAAGTAAATGCTCAAAAAGGTGACCATCATGTCCCACACAAGCTTCCAGTCTTCTTCTGAATGAGTCCCGAACTCTAATCAGCATTGCTCCATCAATTGAATGGAAGGCTGTCCTGATCCTATTTTTCATATCATCTGCAGTTGTCGGACGATTTCTGAAAACCCTTTCTTTCACGTATCCCCAGAGGAAGAAATCTAGGGGAGTAAGGTCCGGAGAGCGCGCGGGCCAAGGAATAGTACCGCCCCGGCCTATCCAACGATTCGGATAGGATTGATCTAAGAATTCTCGAACCATTCTATGGTTATGCACTGGAGCACCGTCGTGCTGCAACCACATGGTTCTTCGGGTATTCAAATCCACTTCTTCTAACAATCTGGGAATATGTTCGCGGAGAAAATGTAAATACCTTTCACCATTCAGCACATTGTCGAAGAAATAGGGTCCAATGATGTGATTTCCAATAACTCCCCCCCATACATTAAGCGACCATTGACGTTGGTGATCAACTGTCCTCAACCAGTGAGGATTTTCCACTGCATAATAATGCATATTATGTCTGTTGACTGATCCGTTGTTCTTAAATGTTGCTTCATCAGAAAACAGAATGTTGGTCAAAGTATTACAATCCTCGTCAATCATGCCATTCATTTGAATACAAAACGCAACTCTATTTGCAAAATCATCACCATACAATTCTTGATGTAGGTTCAGATGAAAAGGGTGGAATTTATGTTTCAATATAATTCTGTTCAGACTACTTTGTGAAATATCCGTTTCCGCTGCTATCTCCCTAGTGCTTACGTGAGGATTTTCCTGTAGCATCAATAAAACTTGCAACTCATTTTCCTCATTGATACGACCACCAACAATTTCCTTTTCAGTATAAGACACGCTACCAGTGAGTTCAAACCTATCTCTTAACTTTCGGAATGAAGACACCCGTGGAGTTCTTGCTTCTAGATATTTTTCGTGATAGATTCTGCTTGCTAATAAAGGATTCCTGTCAGCCTCGCCAATACAGTAGACCATATTCACTAATTCTTCACGAGTAAAATTCATTGTCAACAATTCGACGTATACAATTATTGACAGTACACAGATGTCTCATATTTTACGAAAACGGCCTACTAGATTCCATCTGAACCATCCACATTTATTATTTTGCAACATACTTCACAAACTTCAAATAGTAGACCCCACAAACCCTATATCGGCGAAAAGCCCTTGAAAAATGCCATTCATTGGTACAATAAAATACAGGGTGTTGCATTTGAATGAGTCGAGTTATTGCCATTTGTAATTTGTCATTTAAAAAAAATCGTAGTAGGCGTTGGAACATTGATTTCGAATTCGCTCGCATTTCAAAAGATGCGCCGAAGCTTAAGGAAACGACTGGATGAAAGTTGGTTGAGTTATCTTCAATGGCTCTGAAGTTATGGATTTATCTGTAGGTCCATGCATGACGCTATTTCAACACATAAATTGACATAAGTCAAAAACTATTGCAGATAAGTCTATGAAACCAGGGTGCGTTGTATAGATAATTTAGTGGCGATTTCAAAAATGTATCGAAAGTGGGGGGTTGCCATTTTAAAAAACAGAACTTGGATGTGTATTTCATTTTGGGACATCCTGTATATGAATGAAAATATTTTCAGAATGTGCTTATTGTCGGACCCATCGTTTCAAACAAAAAATCAAGTCGATAGCTTGGATAGAAAAAAAGTTATGGACCATTCACGCACCCCTGGGTCACCCTGTATATATATATAGTCAGCAAAGACTACCATTCTACTATATATATATGCATATGAGTCTCTATATGGATGTTAATGTCTATTTACACATTTGTAAATGTGCTTTTACTGCAATTGATTACCTTCACTATGCGAGTATGTTTTCACTATGTGTCTCCTATTTTAAATTCTTGTTTTCCTTATTGTCCCCCCTCTTAATTCAAAAAGATATATTTTTTTTCCGAATGATGTAAAAGAGATGAACACGAAGAAATAAATGATGTACAATACACATACTTTTATCACGTACAAGCTGGCACCACAGCTTCTGTGATTGTTATGTTCATTCTGCGAAATTTTGTCCTAACACTCTTTGTATTTGAAAAAAAACCGTTACCGTCATTTATATGTTACCTCACAAAAATCTGTATTTATACTTCAATTGTACCCCCGTTTATATTCTGTTTTCCCTTATACACATTATCATTACTGCGAATAAACATTATTCTATTCTATTCTATTCTAACACTGTAAAACGGAATAAAAAGTATCCTATGTCCGTCACTCGGTTCTAAGCTTCCTCTCCACCAATTTTCACCCGAATCGGTTCAGCCATTCTTGAGTTATAAATAGTGTAACTGACACAACTTTCTTTCATTTAGGTATATAGATATAGATATACTTTGGTAATTTTGAGACGTGCCCTCACCCAAATTGAATGTTTTTGACAAAGAACTTCCATTTCCAAAAGCAGTAGGATTTCCTTCTCTTGGTGAAGTAACATTTCATGAAGATTTTTTTGGGAGGGATTTTGAATTAACATTATTTTTTAATTTCATAAGTTTTTCGCAACATGTTTCAATTGATTTTATTATGTAGATAATAGAAATTCAGGGCAATTTCCCTCTTGACCTCTCTTGGAAGTTTCAACTCCTACATGAAAGGTTTGTTTCAATCATAGCGAATATTGGACCAATTTTCTTTTTGCTTTAGTCATCAAAATTGATTTTTGAAATCTTGAACTTACTTTTTCAAATATAATATCAAATTTTTTCGATACAGGAATAACTACAGTACTCGCACCCTCTCAAAATATTGAAAGTCGCTACAATGGAGGATATGCTTAGGATAGGAGAATTTGGGCCTTTTCTGAAAATATTTTTGAACGCTTTCGAATGCTTATAAATGAGTCATGTAGTAGCACTTCTTTTTTTATTTCAATCTACTATAATTTATCTTATATATGGAAAAAATAATAAGTTCTTATAGATTATTTACAAAAAAATGCGAAGTGGCAATATTGCATTTCAATAATTATATGAGTGATCAATTGTTAGAACTGACATTTTCTCATTAGTGTTGTTAATAACAAATGAATGCATCGTTTTATTTCCGATTCGTTCATTTAATTGATTTATTCGTCATATTTTTGATTTTAACGCTTTTTGTATCTATCTAGTTGTTAATTTCGTATGGCTCCAAATTGGTTGCAATGGGTACCTCAGTGAAAAGAGTACTTCAAAAGCGGCTAATTATGGAACATACCGGCAGGCTCTACTAAATATTCGAGCTTACAGAGATGTTGACTGGGTAGAACCTAGAGAAAACTTCCGCATTGGAATCCAATGTTATGTTCAGTTTAGGCGAGAAGGTGAACTAAAACAATGTTTATATTAGCAGCATTGAAGAACTTTTAAACTTATTGTGTTCTTTCTCGCTGCCCTGTTACTGATCACCAACATCATCATCAATATCAAAAACTGAAAAAGCAAAAAGAGTGGAGATACTGGTGACAGTGAGAAATCACAACAGTAATCATTTCTGTTAGCTGATTATACTAACTCCAATCATCAGTTATACCTATACCAATATCGTTTGATTGCGACTGCTATAATATATCAGTGCTATCATTACCAGAACTTCTGATATGTTCAAAACCTCGCCATAGATTGAATAATCCGTGACCTTGCCTAGTTTAAAAAGCTTCTATAACACTAGAGATTTCATCGATTCTGTAACAAGCCGAATCCGATATTTCTAAAACACAGAAGTTTCTCTACATGGTACCTACCTTTGTATTTCATTGTAACCAAAGACCTCAGAATACGCACAAAAGCGGGGTTGCCGAAATGTCTATTTGAATATTGTATTGCCCTAAAAAATTTTGCTAAAGAAGAGTTTATTGAAAGATATTCCGGAATGGTTTGGAAGCTGAAATTTTGGGAACATGTTTCTATTTTATCGACCTGAAATTGTGCAAAATCTCATGACCGGGAGCAGATGCCCCAGAAAAGCATACCCTTCTTTCTCTGAATTCACATTCTATCCCATTAAGTTGATCTAGAAATTGAAAATAAAATCCGTGAATTCCGAGGTGAATTCCTGAATTCTGATAGAAACCATATTTTTATTTCATTCATCCAATCCCATTCTGACCAAATTCATTTGCAAAATCTCTTGAATTCTGCACCCATTGAACGAATCATTCCAACGAAATCATCCACCAACAAAGCTATTAAACATTTCTGGGAATTGTTAACCATTCCTATGTTATTGCTTCAATTAAAAATGATACCCGCATGATCACGAATTTATATTCGAAATCAATCATCGCACGGTTATGCGAATGAATAGTTCATCGATGAACAAAAGGAATGTACGTTTCGAATAATTTCGAAACCCACTTATGCATACTCGCGAACGAACCCCAACGCTGGTAATTGGATTGATGTCAATTACACCACTCGACAATCCGAATCATACAAATTCCGGTTCTAGTTCCACAAAATCGAGTTGGCCAAATCCCAAGTCGTTTCAAATATTCAAAGTGTGTAATGGTGTAACACGAGCTTCAACTCTTCCAGAGCATGAGCACGTGTGTAGCTGCTGCAAAAACTAACGAGATCGATGTGGTAAATTAGAGTTTCATCATTAATATAGAGGGTGCATCAAGCTGCAATTTGCGTCAGAATATCATGTTCTATTAGGCATTATGGGCCGGAGCTAATCACAAACGATGCGCTGTTGGAAACTGTGTCTCCTTGGAAATTGATTCCAGTTTTTGGTCGTTTTAGTCCTCTTCTGATCTCTTATTTTCCCATTATGGTGTTGCATGTGATCCTTCGATGGATCTGAATTCGATGCACTCTAATAGAAATTGTTCAATCCTTCCTTGGCATTTTGGTATTCTTGTTATAATAAATATCGGGTTTTATTATGAGCAGTGATAAATATTTGTGATTTGAACTTTCATGGGCTGTTGGCAATGACACCATTGAAAAATATCAACAAAGGAATGAAGTAGAGCAGTTTGAATCAAATGAAATTTGTGAAAGTAATACAGAATAAACAAAATACAATTCCCATGAGTTTTCCGAATCTTTTCAATGAATGATATTGGAATGTCATGACCTCCATAAGTGCAACACAAGGTAACGGTGGCCAATTATCATCAGAAATCAATTGGAATTCTAACATATAAACTGTTCCAATAGTTGGCAACATTTTTTTATTTCAATTTGGATGTTGATATAGACTATTTTCGAAATCTTCCAACACTTCGATTTTTCTCAGATTTCCAGTTTAATGTCTTTCAAACCTATTATTTCATCTTTAGCATGCAATATATTTTTTCATTTTATCATGTTTCAATTCAGATTTTTTTACATTCACTATTTTTAGTTTTTATTTTCATTTCCACAAATTTTCATGAATTTTTTTACTTCGAACAATAACGTATTTGCTTTTTCGAAATTTCATTCATTTCAATTTTCTCAAAGTTGTTTTTCATTTCAAATACCTTCACTTATCATTTGGTTATCTTCGTTTCATCTTTTTATTTTTTCCTTCAATATTCCACATATTCTATTAGATTTGCTATTTTCCTCAATCGATTCAGTAATGTCTATATTTTTTTTTTTATTTTTCGACAGGTTTCAGTCGATCAAACTTTGGATCAATACATTTCAACAGAATGTCAACACATTCGATCAAACGGAGACGGAAAGTGTGGTTCAGTACTTTTCATCACTAGTGCGTGAAGTGTAACATTCCGTCAAGTAAACAGATATGAAATAATGTGCAGAATCATGTAAAAAATATTTCCTGGAGTTGCCCGTGCATTGAAGAAAATCAAAATCTAATTAGGGAATGGTATTTCAAGAAACCCATCAATACTATAAAAACAGTGCCATACAAGAAATTGGGTAAGCTTATTCTTGAGATAGTTCAAGTTGAGATTTCTCATAGCATCCGGTAGATAACTAACTATCGATTTCTTGTATTGTTATTTTGTACTTCGGAATATTATTTGACGTAATCACGATTGATTTATGTATTTTCAAAAGAGTTTAATAAATGCAGTCACAATTTTATTGTTATCAAGGTCTGCAACCATCTCTAAATCCAGCGTTGCACATTATTCTCATAAATGTTTATGTAGAATAACAATTTTCATATAGTGCGATGAATTACCCCACAATACTAGTGAAATAGGCCTTCTACAGGGCATCAAAATTCAAAGAATTTCGAAGTTGTCTGAATGAATAGTATGTGTTCATACCCAAATAGCACACGACGTCCTGAAGACGAACCATTTATGTCCCAGTTACGTCGATACGTCCCGGGACGGATAGGAGACATTCGAAGAACGTACATTACCGGATGTACCATATATGTACTGGTTAGACGTCCCATGTAGGTACATACTTGGTCCCGTTCCAATCGGAATGTAATAAAAACGTACATGCTTGGAAGTACTATGTACGTACTTTATTAAGTGTCCCTGATACGTTTACATTAACTCCTCTTCAGGTACGTACTTTTCGGAATGAATTAGGGACATACGCGACATGACGTGTTTTTTTGTGAATCCCATGTACGTATTGCTCAGACGTATCATTTACGTACATGTTTGGAAGAACTATGTTCGTACTATTTGGACCTTCCAGGTGCGTACATATTGAGTCCCTTTCAGAAACGTATAATTCGAAACGTTTGCGGGACATAATGGTAATGACGTACATTTTTGGAAATCGTATGTACATACTATCTGGACGTCTCGTTGACGTACTTTTTTGTACATACTGTTTGGACCTCCCAAGTACGTACGTATTGGGTCCCTTTCGGTTCAAGGGGTATTGGGATTTTGAGAGTGATCACTTATTGTATTCATACATATATCAATATTGGTAATGGAATATTCATAATGAATTATTCCTAAAAAATTTGGAAAAATTGAAACATCGACATGTGGTGAATTTAAATACCAGAAAATTACATACAGAATTTTTTGCACAGCAAGTTTGATATTCCAAAACCGCCATCACATGAGACAGTGATCCTTTAGTGTTTTTTCGAATATATTTTCATTGTTACTGAACTTTCTGAAATTTTGATATTATCTCGAACAAAACTAACTTGAAGTCATCACATCTATCGCACCCAACTCCTTCTTAAAAACAAGTCTCTCCGTGCCGTAGAGCGGAACAGTGGTCGACAATAATATCTCCATAGAAAAGGTCGAGAGTTCAAGCCCCGCAGCAGCCAGGTCTTTTTCCAGGTAAGTATTCGGTTAGATGGTTAGTACACGTGAATGAGTAAAATTTCCAACTTGACTATTTGGTAAAAAAGAAATGAATAATCCCGAATATGAAAACTTAGATTCATTAAGTGATATCATATGATATATCATTACGTTGTTTTCGAATATTGAGCTAATATCGCCGAATGTTTAAATTTTTTTGTGGCCACTATTGATATCATCTACAATATAAGGTTGATATTCCCGTAATATTGAACCAATATTGGTCAAATATGTTTGTTCTACTTGGGATAGCGCATACAGAATGGAAAATGTACGTTTTCGGAATGTCCCAAACAGTTCCCCTTTCTGTACTTTTCAGGTCCTGTGTGGACTAGAAAAGTACGTACCTGGGATTACCGACTATGCGGAAACGGTAAGTCGCAGGGAGGTCTTATGTACGTCTGTCGGAGACAAAAGTACGTTCTAAATACGTACAATGCATCCTCACCGTACATATGCAGTACGTCCACTGGACGTACTTGTGCTATTTGGGTATGTGATCGAGAGTAAAAAATATATGTTCATTCAGATTGGAAGAATTATTTGAAGAAGAGACAAATATAATCAATGGAAGTGATGAAATCAGAGACACCTGTGTATATTTTACAACAATACAAATTGACCGAAGATTTTATCAACTATTATTTACCTTGGTTGAAACAATAAAGAAAGCAACTGAAGAATACTACACATCCTTGTAGGATTCTCACTAACAACAGGTAACAGCAGTATTTTTTGTGGAATATGAATTTTCATCAGGTATCAGGCAGTTTGATTCAAAATCGAGTATAAACAAGATGTAAGAAAAGGACTGATGAAATTTTATTGAAAATAAGATTCCCAATCAATTTTCTTGGATTTTGGCTGCACATTGAATCAGTGAGACTGTCAATAATGAAATAATAATAATGAATATTTTCGTTCACAGAAAACATAAAGGTCTTCCATATAATTTCTTATGATGAATGACTCATTATGAACGGAACACCCAGTGGTTGCAGGAATAATAAACCATATTTTATTGTGAAACTTTCAATTTACAAGAATCGTACTGGTCTCAGGAAGAATATTATTTTGATACTGCAACAATCATAAACGACATGGATGATTTTGGAGAATATAAGAATAGTACTAAAACACTTTTGAAGGAGCTATTGTATAGTGAAACATATGAAGCGGTTGCAATGACAATTCAATAATTTTCTTTGGTTCTGGTATAATAATAGGGGAGCCCAAGCGGGGATTTCGGGAGTTACTAAAGCGCGGCAGATGAATATACAGGGGGATACCTTGTACCCGGTTAAGTACTTCCACCATATATGAGCCCTATATGTATATATGGCTGCCCTTCAAGGATAAAGGATCAGATTAGTAAAAAAAAATTGATCATCTTCTCGAGTTCGTCAAATTCAAGAAGGGGAAGTTAGTTACATCCTGAAACGTGTATATTCCACTAATCTGACAATTCGAGAGTGACCTAGAGAAGAAGGAGGGCTACAAAGTTGTGAAAAAAACGTTATGTCGACATTCTCGAGCGTGGCTGTTTTTATTTTTATTTTGAAGGGAATAATTCAATAATTGCAAAAAGTATATAATCTGACGATTTCTACAAGCCGAAATATTAAAAATTATTCGATAAAGTTCAATAGGTGCAGCTACGTACTGCCGTTATTTCCCTCTCCACGTTTCTATTTTTCTCTAACTCTTTCTCTATCTATTGCTCTCTCACTTCGTCCCCACTCTGGTTCCTGTTGCCACGATGCCATGACACTTGATCACAAAGACTCGTTGGTGGCATGATATTGTTCACGACGAATATTCAACGTTTTAAAATTTTAAAAATTTAATAGCTCATAATTATTTTCCCATGAATACAATTATTCTACTCATAAAAAACATACCCTTTTTTTATTTGCATGTTTTTATCTGATATTTCAATTACTCCAGTTCAATGATTTGAAAAAATAAAAAAAATCAAATTGGCAGAATAGGCGAATCCCTCCAGATAATCGTCAGATTATGAGACTGCATTTCTAGGTCGTATAGATGAACCATATATATCTTAATCTGACGCGCTTGTGTATTTCGAAATGACGATTTTTTTTTCACATTCTAATAACGGCCGCGAGTCTGGCGTCACATCCGAACCATCAGATCATTATTTTAAACGGCTTTTTTTAAGGTTCATTTGACATCCCATCAGGAAATCTGACGCGCTCGAGAATTTTTTTTTCTTTCATTTTCAACCCTCACGTACGACCAGATTAACATAAGTACATTTTTAAAAATATGTAGGACATAGATGATATCATTTTCTAACGCGCTCGAGTATGTCCATGCAACAGTTTTTTTTACATGTTTAAAAGTCTATAGCCGCTCCCCCACCGATGGAAAGGTATACATTATATAACATTTTTTTCTTTTTATCATCTAAGCTTCGCAACACAATAGGTCTCTATGACGCTCGAGTAAATCCCGATTTAGCATCGTGGGCTCTCCTACTATAATATGTTATTCATTATTTCGATAGATTCCAAATAAATATTATGAATGAATAATATAGTCAGGAATTCAGAAATAACCATTAACACGTAAATGAAAGATTGAAACCACACCAAAGTGAATCCCATATTTGAGCCTCATACTCATGCATTGAAAGTCTGCATTTAAACCTGAAGAATTCTTAATTAAACCAAAAACAAATGAGAGTTGACCTCAGGTTGCTCGATCTGGCGGATGACAGCTGAACTGACTCCCAGCTCATCTAGCGCCAGCTACTCCAAGCTTTCCAGATCCCCACCATTCAGATTTATCATGACCCGGGCAACAAAACAGCCCTCTTGTCATCAGAATAGCATTCATAATTCCTCAACACAGGAAATAATTAATACATTGACGGAAGAAGTTTTCGACAATAATTATGAATTCAAAAGTTACTAATTGTTGGACTTGAAACAAGAACAAGGGGAAAATATATAATAAGATTTTCCAATTAGCGTCTGAAAGTTTCTTGGAATACGGTGAAATTGCTACTGCTACAACGCTCTGAAAGTTAATTAATAAACACTCTGGTTTTTCCATCAAAATACCCCTCGAAATATACTTTCGGAACACCTTGGATTTTATACCGATTGTATGGCCGTAATGGAGATGCTTGAGATGCTGAGGGCTTGTTTGAGTTGTCTGTAATGAGCCTTCGTTCTTTGTAGATGCTTAGCTTTCAGAAATTTCATTCACTTCTCAATTTCATCACTTTTGTGATTAATAACGAAAACTGTATTAGGAGTAACGATGACCAAGATATAGTCCTGATTCTTCTTCAGATTCGAGGGTTTTTTGTTGAATAGAGTATATTTCAATGGATGTTTTTGTTGATAAAATATCTTATTATTCATAAGTTACAGAAGAATTATTCGGTGTCATATTACGAAAGCTAATAGAATATAACTACTGCTCTTCGGGCTTGAAGGCCGTCGTTCTTTGGAATTTCTTCCTGACGTTTCGCTAGCGCGAGTGGCCAGCTTCTTCAGAGGCTTATTCATCTCCGATGACTAAACAGTTCGATTTCTCAAGGCGTATTTATATTGATGCAGGTAGTCTGGAGTCTCAATTAATTCTGTCGGTTTCGGGGAATGATCATCATTAATTAGTTGCCGCACTACCTGCTGTGATTTCATTAGTTATTCTTGATTTCTTCAGAATCGGATTCCAAATTCTGTTTAGAGTCAACGCTTCTTCCTTTCTGTTAAAATTGTCCGCATGTTTTTGGATCTCTATTGCCTCCCGTACCAGTCGGCTATGGTAACCCTGGTTGGGGGCAATCAGTGTTGCATTTTCGAACAGAATCTTGTGGTCGCCCTCACTCAATGCGTGTTCCGCCACCGCCGATTTGTCGGTTTGCCCCAGCCTGCAGTTCCTTTGATGCTCTTTGAGCCTTGTACCCATGGATCTTTTCGTGGTACCGATGTAAACCTTCCCACAGGTGCACGGTATGCGATAAACCCCTGCCGCTGACAGTGGGTCTCTTTTGTCTTTAACCGACCTGAGGCTTTGCTGGATCTTCTTGGTCGGCTTGAAAACTGTTTTTATGTTATATTTCCCCAAGAGTTTTCCAATTCTGTCAGTGACCCTCGGGATATATGGCAGATATGCATTCGCAACTACCTGAGAGTCATCCCTGTTATGAACCGTGGGACTCTTCGGTTTCATGGCCCTGTTGATCTCAGATACACTGTACCCATTCGACCTCAAGGTCACTTGAAGATGTTCCAGTTCCTGCTCTAGATGTTCTGGTTCACAAATCCTTCGAGCACGTTCAGTTAGGGTAGATATAACTCCTCTCTTTTGACTGGGATGGTGGTTCGATAGTGCGTGCAGGTACCTATCCGTGTGCGTGGGTTTTCGGTATACTTTGTGGGTTAGTCTAGCGCCACATCGTTCAATCAGAACATCTAAGAAGTTCTGATTGAACGATGTGGCGCTAGACTAACCCACAAAGTATACCGAAAACCCACGCACACGGATAGGTACCTGCACGCACTATCGAACCACCATCCCAGTCAAAAGAGAGGAGTCATATCTACCCTAACTGAACGTGCTCGAAGGATTTGTGAACCAGAACATCTAGAGCAGGAACTGGAACATCTTCAAGTGACCTTGAGGTCGAATGGGTACAGTGTATCTGAGATCAACAGGGCCATGAAACCGAAGAGTCCCACGGTTCATAACAGGGATGACTCTCAGGTAGTTGCGAATGCATATCTGCCATATATCCCGAGGGTCACTGACAGAATTGGAAAACTCTTGGGGAAATATAACATAAAAACAGTTTTCAAGCCGACCAAGAAGATCCAGCAAAGCCTCAGGTCGGTTAAAGACAAAAGAGACCCACTGTCAGCGGCAGGGGTTTATCGCATACCGTGCACCTGTGGGAAGGTTTACATCGGTACCACGAAAAGATCCATGGGTACAAGGCTCAAAGAGCATCAAAGGAACTGCAGGCTGGGGCAAACCGACAAATCGGCGGTGGCGGAACACGCATTGAGTGAGGGCGACCACAAGATTCTGTTCGAAAATGCAACACTGATTGCCCCCAACCAGGGGTTACCATAGCCGACTGGTACGGGAGGCAATAGAGATCCAAAAACATGCGGACAATTTTAACAGAAAGGAAGAAGCGTTGACTCTAAACAGAATTTGGAATCCGATTCTGAAGAAATCAAGAATAACTAATGAAATCACAGCAGGTAGTGCGGCAACTATTAATGATGATCATTCCCCGAAACCGACAGAATTAATTGAGACTCCAGACTACCTGCATCAATATAAATACGCCTTGAGAAATCGAACTGTTTAGTCATCGGAGATGAATAAGCCTCTGAAGAAGCTGGCCACTCGCGCTAGCGAAACGTCAGGAAGAAATTCCAAAGAACGACGGCCTTCAAGCCCGAAGAGCAGTAGTTATACTAATAACCTCGGCCGCGAAAGCCTCAACCATTTTGCTAATAGAATACTTTTTGAAAGTCATTCTTTTGTAGTGAATATTCTCTTTGTAGTTTTCTGGGTTTCTAGCCCCCACAATCTAAAAAAATATATATTAATACTGGAATCTATACAAGTGATGCTATATATGTTGCTGACTAATTGGACTTGTTCTATCCAAAAGGAACTTTTTAAATATATGTAGCAACTTGTCGGGGTTGATAGAAATCGACCCTTCAACACTTGTGTAGATTCTAATCATTAACAATTTTTTCAGATTGTGGTAGGTCAGGAAGCCAGGAAACTGATTAACTAAATTTGAGCTGGTTTCAAGGCTCAGATACGACCTCTCTTGGAATATAGGTCTCATGTGTGGAGTTAGGCACCAAAATATTCATTGAGGCTTCTCGATTGTATTCAGAGAAAGGCAATCCATCCTGTTGGTGATTCTTCGCCCACAGACTCGCTCACTTCATTGGAACATCGTAGACTTGTCTCTCTTCTATAGATATTTTCACGGTCGGTGCTCTTCTGAATTGTTATCAATCGTTCCACCCTTGGTAATACCAACACGGATGGCTCGACAAGTACAGAAATCCTCCCCCCCACCTTTGTTGTGAATTTGGAGACCTGTCGAACCTCTCTTTCTCAGGAAAGTTTTTTCAATAGAACAGCTGAGCTTTAGAACTCCTTGCCGAGAGAGGTTTTTCCTGAGGCTCACAAACTTCAAAAATTCAAAGAGGATGTTAATTCGTATCTCCTGTCCCTTGATTCACACGGTGTTCTTTGAACATTATAGGGCTTTCCTTTCGTGTAAATCTACATATATGAAAAAAGAAACATGAATTATATAGACAAGATCATACTTTTCTCCCGAATCTCCTCATGTAACGGAGTAAGGTTTTTTTTATGGAAATAGTTGAAGTCTTGAAAATTACACCTCTAGTCTCGATAACCACTAGTTTGGCAGGAGATACAGATTATGCTGTTCAATACATTCTATTTCATTTTAAAATTAATCCACCATAATTGCAGCATTTAGCTGTCATTATTTGAAGGCTGATGTTACCATGATAAATCGCCGGTGGCGATGAGAATGGTTGATCGTAGCATTAATGGAAGTTAGGATATAACAAATAACTCAGTCATTGAATTATAAAAGAGGAATGGAGAAAGGAACGTACAACTTAGTAAATTTGGTAGTTTTTCCATATGAATATCCCAGGTTTCTATGTAATCATTCAGAAGCTTGTTTGTGCAAAAAAAGTGTGAATTCAATTAATCATTTCTACCTATTATAAGATCAGTGCAAATTTCATGTGGCCGGTTTTTGCAACTGGTATAAGATAAACTAAACCCAAGTACATGTGACAAATTTGTAGCTCCTTGAATTATGCCCTTACCGTATCAGACAATGAATAAGCTTAAAAAATATTCTTCTGTGAAACTTAAAGAATAAAGCGAACAATTTGCCGTCTCTATTAACTGTCTATGTACCAGGGTTATGAAGTAAATGTCCATGCCTGAGGGCGACGATTCTACAGGCCCGAGGGTTCCTAAGTCGTCCAAGGGAAAATACATCAATTGAGACCCATGCTGCAGACAATTTTTCATGTTATATACTTCAGTCTATGACGGTGAAAAACGTGTAAACTGTGTATTTATCCCATACAGCACCGATTCATATGAAAATTTGGATATAGGTTATACTCACCCTCTTTTCCAAAATCTACCCCGTGCCGAGAGTTGCTTTCTCCCTGGGGGTGGATGCCACCCCTTCTTGGGGGTGAAAAATTTTTTATTGGAAATAAGTGCGGAAATCAATAGATTGACTAATTCTAAGCACTTTTTGTTCAATGTAGTTTTTTCTGAAAAGCAATACTTTTCGACTTATTCGCGAGTGAAATTGTCGGTTTTCAGTAAAAAAAAAACACATTTTCAGATCCTTTTTCGCGAATAACTGGGAAATAAGGCATCCAATCGAAAAACCTGCAGAGAGCAAAATTATAGCTTTTGAAAAAACAAAGGCGATTGTTTATCTGTGATGAATGCAAACCCATTACAAACTGAATAATTGCTTGTTGAAAGTTGATTGGTATTTTCAAACGCCAAAATGGCAAGTTTCTACATACAATAACCAAAAACCAATGCATTTTCGGAAAAAACTAATTGGACCTTTTCTGAAGTATTTCAAAAATCCTTCATTTTTGTTATTTATGGAAGTTTCTAGATTCAAAGCATCAAAACTGACAGAGGTATGAAGAAAATAATGTAATCCTATTTTTTCCTTGAAAAAAATTGTGAATAACTCATCCTCTTTTCCCCCCCTTTGAAAAAAATCGTTGTAACTCCATAATTCACTTCATTCATGTTCTTATAATGAGTTCTGAGTTCTTCATCAATTGAAAGTACGTAGTTTTGGAGAAAATTGAGATTGAAGAGAAAAAATCATATACGTAATTCAGCGAAAAATCACAATTTCTTCGAGATAACTCGAAAAGTATTGATCACATGCAGAATTTTCTTGCTGTTTCATTCTTTCCTGCAGGATGAAAATAGAGTAAGATATGGCCAGTTAAATATTGTGAGGGTTCGCGCAAAGTACCTTTTTTGAGCCCTTTCAGCATGAACCTTTTCAAAAATATAATCTGAAACAAAAAATAATGTAAATGAGCTCATAGCTTTCGAAAAAAGCTACGAAATCCTTCTTGGTGGATTTGATTCCTTGAAGACTAAGCGAGTTATGGGGAAAAAAACAAAAACAATTTTTGTAGAAATTAGATTATGTACATAAGTATATTGAAGAATACACATAGTAACTATATTTTAGGCCTAGTGGAACTATATGTATATTATATATGTATATATACATTATATATGTATATATACATATAGCTCCACTAGGAAACGATTTTTTCGAAAGGGAGGGGAAAGCAAGGATGAGTTATTCAGAATTTTTTTCTTCACAGCACAGGGTGGATTTTGAAAAAGAGTGTATGTAGATCCTGAATACAAATTTCCATGCGAATCGGTGCTGTATGGGATAAATACACGGAAAAATGGTCACAGACTGGACTAATACTGGTTGCATCTGAAACATAAATACTTGAAAATATTTTCCCATTGGTGTCAATCCAGGAACCCAAAGTGATGGCAGTTGAATGAAGATAATTTCTCCTACAACACTTACCGATCATATCAAAGTTATTTAACACTACAAAATGCATAATTCCCCTCAAGAATGAAAAACATGACATTTGTTCTCGAAAGATTATTCTTTATCCTTCTTTCTCAGTATCCAGTTTATCGAATTAGGAGATGTACGAAGCAATGAGAGGAGGAGTAGATGACCTTTCCTGAAATATTCTTAAAAGATGTCCCCCCGGTATGATAAACGACGGGTACAATTTTTTTTGGAAACCCCAACTATGAAAGTCGCTCACATAATTTTACGGTTTGAAATTTTCAAACAATATCAAAGTCATGAGCCTAATTAGCAATAGTTGTCAAAATGGTGCAGATGAATTGAAGTTTTCTTGAATTTGGCGCTGTGATCTCAATTTGAAATCCAAGTAAAGTGCCAACGTCTGTGTGAAAGGGATTTGAAACATTTTTCTTGCGCCACATATAGTAAGATGTCGTTTTTTCCGTTCACTTGACAATACTCGACCAAGTTGCCTTCTCTGGTGGGGCGGATTGCTATATGTCAGTTTCTCCATTGTTTATAAGAGTATACCTAGTTAGTCAATGCCTGTGTAAAACAGATTGGAAGCGTTTTTGTTACGCCTTCTACACTATAATGGCAATATTTTTGTCCACTTGACGATTCAAGATGAAGTTTCCTTTTCTGACGGATAAAACAGGTGCAGATTTTTGTGTGTCAGTTTGACTGAAATATTGAAGGAAAGGTGATAAAGCTTCAAAATAGTGTTGAAAATACAAGTTCATAGAGAAAATGAAAGTTCGGGCATTGAAATGATATTTAAAATATGAATTATCTATGATATTGACAAAAAATCTATTTTTTTCTGAATTGATTGTCATCTTTTGGCAAGTTATCAAGGAAATATGGAATTCAAATGATATTTCCATATTGTTGACTAACTGACATGTTGAAAGAACGGTGATAAAGCTGCAAAATAAAGTCGGCAGTGAAAGTTTCCACAGGAAGTGTCAGTGTAGGCATCAGGATGATCTCCAAACTATGAGTGATCTGCGAAATGACAAAAAAAACAACATTGGCAATGATTCCACTTGTTTCTGAAATGATTGCCTTCTCCTGGTATCATGTATAAGTAATCATGCAAATATGTGATATAAACTACGACGTCTGTGAAAAATTTAACAAAAGACATGACTTGGAAACAAAATCACAAGTGCCATCTACCCTTCAAATGACACTTCCGTATGATTGACTAACCATGTGACCCTATGAACAATGCTAGTACTACATATTGTACCAATAAAATATTCGACTAAGTGAATGACAGTAAACATGACATCAAGACTTTCGTATTCCAACCCAATCTCACTTTTCCGAACTTTTCATATTAATCGCTATCATCCCCGATCATCTTCTCTCCCTTTTCTCGATGAATAACAACTCTTCCGTTCGATATGAAATATCGGGCTTCCCAAAGCGATGAAACGCTATCGAACGAATTTCAGAAACTCCCCAATTTCTTATCTTGATTCGGCTTTTATTTGTTCCACACTCCTTCGTGTTTGCGAACAATACATCATCCGAAATAGCATGTCTGCGAGATCAGTATAAATAAAAGTAAGACACATTGTCTTCAGGAAAATGTTTTCCATATCAGATGCATAATGATAATGGAAACTTTGCCAATTTCCTTATTGCTCGGCGTGCCAAACATTGGGATGGAATAATTCAATAAAGCGGCATTGGCTGATAACTCCTCTCCCATGACTTCGGCGTAAGTTTCCAGCAGTTCTAGTTCTGTCCGATGCTCGAAGTTCCATGGGTTGGGTTTCCGTCTAATCTTGGAAAAGAATGGGACGTGCTTCACTGGCTGAATACTTTGTTTACTGGAAACGCTGTGAACAGCGAATTCTGACTCGAAGAGAATGTCACGTAGATATTGGATAATGAAAACGTCCACTTCTTCGAGAAGAACATCACGAGAGGGTATGAGTCTCTTAAATTCATGCAAGAGAGCAATCACTTCTAGACACAAGAGGGAAAATTCGATGACAACCTACTTTCGTCTAGAGAGATATTCAAGTGATATGTCAAGAGTGGCATTTTAATGAATCGTACATTCGAAAATCCTCAACAAGAACTTCTTCGCAAATCGCTAGGAGATTTTGATATTCCAGATAAAATCTTTTAAAAAAGTCAAGATTTTCTTACTGTTACCACAGTTGGTAGTGTCCTTACTGATATTTTTCTCCGATTGACAGTAAATATTAATTTTGGCGACACATATCAATTCGCAAAGTATTACTTTTCCTTCCTAGGCAGCAAAAGTAATACCTTCTTCACTAAAATGTGTCTGGAGGAGTAGGTACTTCTAAGTCGCTATCACTGTCCATAATCATTCTTTATAGAGGAACAGTTAGGCGAACTTATGGAAATATCATTTGAAGGGATGGATACTACGGAAAGATGGCACCGGTGATTTCGTTTCCAATTCATGTCTTTTCTTTACGGATGCCGTGAAGGCAATCAACTGAGGAACATAGGTGGATTTTTTGTCGATATCGTAGACCATTCATGTTTTAAAAATTGATTAAATCCTGAACTTTCATTTTTTTCATAAACTTCTATCGTCAACTCTATTTCCAAATCAATCAAAACTGTGCTTTAATGTCCAAGAATACATTTCTTATTGACAAAGCATTGAAGTAGATAAAATTATAGGATTATTGCGTATGTCCACAACGTCCTTATACAAATGTACATAAAAATACATTGATACGTTAAGAAAACAAGTAGGTACAAGAAGTGAAATAAAATTAATTTGAAATCGAGTTTGCACAATATGTACCATAATATCTATAAATATATAGAGCTTCAGGCGGCATTACATTAAATCAGCTCATATGGATCTCTAAAATCATCATCATAATATTCCTGCAGATTATAGTATGCTTTAGATAAAAGAAGAACTTCCACCAATCCTCTGAAGCATGTCAAATTGTTCACAGCTCTAAAATGAGACGGCAGATGATTGTATAATTTCTTGCTTTTATAAATGACAGAGTTTTTTCTAAGAGTAATTTTTGGAATCGGCAAACAAAGTTTATTGTTGTTACGAGTATCTATATAGTGACTAGTAGTTTTTGGTGGTGAAAATTTCTTATTGTGCATTAGGCAAACAGTTTCTAAAATGAACAGGCTAGTGACAGTTGATATTCTTTGGTTAACAAACAATGGTCTTCAATGGTCTCTAGCTGCAGCCTTGCATAAGTATCGCACAGCTCTTTTTTTGTAGAATGAAAACCGAATTCAGTAGGGACTGATTGCAAAAACCCCAGAATGCTATCCCATATCTGAGATGAGACTCTACAAGAGAAAAGTATACATTTCTTGCAATGGCTTGATTATGCTTCATTATCTTTCTTTCAACATTTCAGTCAAACTGACGGTCAGAACTCTACACCTATTTTTCCCTTCAGAGAAGAAAAATATGTCTCACATTGTCAAGTGAACAAAATTATCGACATTATAGGGAAGGATGGCGTAACAAAAACGCTTCAAATCCTTTTTACACAAGCATTGACTAACTATATCTCTATAAACAATGTCATAATGATATCAAACTATAATCACTATGAACATACACATTTTCATAGCAACCAACCATAACAACACTTGCAATTTCTATCGATTCTTTCAATAATTCATCACTACAAGAAAAAGGAAAAGATTGTTTGAACTGTTAATTTGCAAAACAATATACTACATATATCATTATGAACAAGCCAAATCCCTGGACTGTGTTGCTAAGTCTCGGCCCACTTCTCGACTTCGCAATCTTCACAGTTGTCCAGGAATGTAAAGCTTTTCCTACCTGATTAAAGATATACTTTCGTCTACACGGCTATACCGCAATACTGCTCTATCTCAACTGTTATTCATAGAACAATGAGATATAGTATGCCTGTTCCATTTCCTTACCTGGTAACACAATTTCTCCACTGTGTTACAGTTGTAGTATGTCTTCAGTTTCATTCCCTCACCTGATAAAACAGTAACTTCATTGTGTTAAAGCTGTAGTTGATATTCCAAAATAAATCAGGTCTCTCACGGAATGTAAAATTTCAAGCAATGACAGCTCTATTCACTTATTTCATTTCATGATTGAAGCTTAGTTTTAAGGACCATCTTTTATCGATTTTGTAGGTCAAAACACGAAAAAATTTCTTGGCAATTTGAAATCAAAATCTCACCACTACACTAGATTCATCAATATCACTGTACAGATTTCAATTCGAATTCATTTATCATTGAACAGTTATGAGTTGAGAAGAAAGAAGACATATTTTTCAAACTTTACTCTTAGAATTTTTTTTCTGATGAACAGATTTCGATGGATAATAATAGGGAATATGGATAAAAATCAAATCAGGGTTCCAATATAATCGAAATATATTTTATCTACACCCGTACTCTAATAATACACTTATATGCCCACAACCCGTTTTATAATGAAATCCATTACGATACAGATTTTCAACCGATAGAAACCCATTATTTCTCAATAAAGCATTATGTGCAAGCTTTGCAATTTGACGTTTGTCAAGTCAGTAGGTATTGAATTTTTGAAGAATCTAGTCAATTTTCGATAATCGTATGAAAATGTCTTATAGCAGGGATATAGAGGAATTACCAGGGACCCTCCACATATGTCTTAGACAAGAAAAAAATACAATCGAAAGGATTATATTTTTCATTTGACAAATGCAACACATATGTTTTTATTTTTCAACAAAATAGTATGAGTTTTTATGTCCGAGTGGTTAAAGGCGCCGGCAGTGAATAGTAACGTCCGGGTTCAATTCCTGACCTCGGCAGAATTTTTTTTTCATTTTTTCTTCTTTTCATTTCTCATTGTTGTATTTTCCGTGGTTATACCATTGATTATAATTTTGTAGAATTTTTCAAAGAAATACAATTGATTACCTACTATCATTGTGTTCAGTATGAATACCTAATAATATAATATTTTTAGTTCTCCATTATTTATTGGTTGTAGATAAAATAGCGTATGCAACTCTCATGTAATGGCTATTGATACACTCCCATAAACCACACGAAACTCACCTTCGGCTCGTTTCGTATCCCGGTTTATGCTCATGTATTAATAACCATCATTAGACGATCGTTGCATAATATACTATTTTTGTAATCATTTATTATCTCAACCCATGTAATAAAATATGAAAATGAAATAATCAGGGAGGGAAATTCAAACTCAAAGAAGGCGTCACCTTTGGTCGAAACGCAAAGCGACATCAGATGACACAGCATTGAATTTATCGGCAAATATATTCAAAAGAAGGAATGAAAGCTGCGAGGTAATAATCATCATGTTTAATGATACATTCCAGTGCAAAATATAGAATAGTATTCATAAATGCCTACAGCAGAAATGTATATAATGATTCGGCATTTCGATATATTCGTAAACTAGGTTTGGTTAGTTCAGAATAACTGATGCACAACTCAATCCGTACCGATTCACACTGAGTTGTTGATAAATATAGCATAGTTCATAAAATAATTAACAATTTCGAAAAACATATATTTTTTTAGGGAAAAGGGCTATTTTCGAAGAGCTATTTCGTGGAAACCAGAGCCTGTATAGAGCTCGCCTTGGTCCCAAAGTGTGGCAAATTACTTCTTTTTTTTTTAAGAATATAGGACTATACTGGTCAGATCCTTTCTTCATGGAGCTAATAAGCAAAAACTGAAAAAATTCCAAAATTTCATATTTTTTTGGGTACACCGGCGCTCGCATAGCACTTTGGAAATTGCAAATCTGGATCTTCAATATTTTTTTAGGACAGTGGTCGCCAAACTCTTGAGCCAATGAGCCAACTCACCATTTATAAAGCTTCTACCGAGCATCAAGGAATACTGGGCCTGAGAAAATACGCAAAATGGAAACAATAATTGTTAATTGTCTAAGAACAAACATTCATGGTACCAATCAAAATATATAGGAAGTGTAACAAACAAAATAAATGGATAATTTCAATGAGAGGAGTGGAACTCTTTTTGGTCATCAAGTATTTTCTTGAGGTTTGGAGAGTATATTGTTATATGTTTGTTTTTTATGAACTTCATACTTGAAAATATGCTTCGCACAAATATGTAGAGCTGAACATAGCTTTCAATGCAACTCCCGTTACAATTGGATATTTTTCTTTGGGGCTAGAGATCGAATATTTCCTGTGGTAGAAAGGGTTCTTAGGGACAGATCATTTCGAAAATCAACAACTTCCATTTCTACTGCAGCCTGCAATCAGAAAAAACTACAAGCAGATCCATGTAAACCAAAACATTGTATCTCACCCGTAAAAAATAATAATCATTTTCATTTACTCTCATTAAAGACTCACATACCTGTAAAAACCGTCAGGGAATAAAAACTGAGAATAGATTTCGAATAGAATCAAGATTCCCACACCTCCTATGTCCCGACCAGTCTCTTCACCTTCTTCTCCAAACAATTATCATCTAGGCCAACCGTGAGGGAAGATTAGGGACCATTATAAGTTTTTGACGTGTAATTAAGGGCAACGGGACCAGCCGGAGAGAGATTAAGCTTGATTGCAAAATCAATTGGCCAAAAGTTGTACTTTGTCAGTGTCATAACCAATTCGCACTATCTCGTGAAAGAACGGTCCATGTGGCGTTTGTCGTTCCGTGATTTACTGGTTGGGTGATTAGCGGGAAAGGTTTTCAGAGGGTAATCGATGGGTGGGGCAATTGTTTGTATCAAATGGCGAACGAAAAGAAAGGAATAGTTTCTTTTCATATGCAAATTCACACAAAAGGAAAGCCGTGTAATGTTCGGAGAACACCGCGTGAAACAAAGGACAGGATATACGAATTAACATTCACTTTGAATTCTTGGAGTTTGTTAGCCTCAGGGAAAACCTCTCCTGGCAAGGAGGTCCAGAGCTCAGCTGTTCTATTAAAAAATGATCCTTGAGCGAGAGAGGTTCGATAGGTCTCCAAGTTCACAGCAAAGGGGTGGGAAATCTGTACTCGTCGAGTCATCCGTGTAGATGTTGTCAAGGGTGGAACGATTGATAACAGTTCAGAAGAGCACCGGCCGTGAAAATATCTATAGAAGAGAGACAAGTCTCCGACCCTTCTACGATGTTCCAATGAAGTGAGCGAGTCTCTTAGCGAAGAATCACCAACAAGACGGATTGTCTTTCTCTAAATAGGGTCGAGAAGCTCTAATGACTGTTTTGGTGCCAAACTTCATTCATGAGAACTATATTCCAAGATATGTCGTATCTGAGCCATGTAGATCATCAGATACCGACGAGAAGTGAAGTATTTTTTGCACGATACGGAAATCCAAGTTTCTGGGAAGCACCTTCAGCGATCGATCTCATATGGTTCTCCCATGAGAGATAATTACTAATCGTGATTACTAGTGTTAGTGAACAAAATGTCCTACATAATTGGCAACATTTGTTCTCCCCTGCAAATCACAAAATCTCCATTATGACCCGTTCGAGAAGAAAGCGCCCTTATAGAACATATATTTTTCGAACAATTGAAAAGATTATTTTTTCATGAGGTAGACTTCCTAAAAAATCCTAATGGAGAATAAAATTCCATGAGTAAATCTTCAAGTTCAGTCGCAACTGTTATTAGTTTTCAATGTCAAAAATTTAAGAAAATCTGACCATATTACTGGATTCACGTACTTAGAATGGTATATCTCAGAATTAAATTGTCGTTGAAAGAATTATAGAGGGATATGATTTTCATTGATTATTCCATAAATTCAATTTCTGAACATATATTGAAATTCTGACAACTTCATTGGAATCTGCAGGTTTTGTTACATCATTGTCTGGAATGCGAAAGTTTTTGTTATGGCGTAAATTGATCATTCAGATAATTTCAACGGAAATATGCTATATTTATTAACAACTCAATCCTTACTGATTCACACTGAGTTAATGAGGGTAAATGAGAATAATTATTATTTTGCATGGGTGGCATACAATGTTTTGGTTTACATGGATCTGCTTGTAGTTTTTTCTGATTGCAGGCTGCAGTAGAAATAGAAGTTGTTGATTTTCGAAATGATCTGTCTCTAAGAACCCTTTCTACCACAGGAAATATTCGATCTCTAGCCCCAAAGAAAAATATCCAATTGTGACTGGAGTTGCGTTGAAAGCTATGTTCAGCTCTACATACTTGTGTGAAGCATCTTTTTCAAGTATGAAGTTCATAAAAAACAAATATACAACAATATACTCTCTAAACCTCAAGAAAATACTCATAATAATTATTTCTGTCACACTTCCTATATATTTTGATTGGTACCATGAATGTTTGTTCTTAGACAATAAACAATTATTGTTTCCATTTTGCGTATTTTCTCAGGCCCAGTATTCTTTGATGTTCGGTAGAAGCTTTATAAATGCTGAGTTGGCTCACTGGCTCGAGAGTTTGGCGACCACTATCCTTAACCAATATTGAAGAACCAGATTTGCAATTTCCAAAGTGTTGTGCGAGCGCCGGTGTGCCCAAAAAAATTATGAAATTTTGGATTTTTTTCAGTTTTTGCTTATTAGCTCCGTGAAGAAAGGATCTGACCAGTATAGTTTGAGAAATTCAGAATGACTCGACTTTTTGCAAGTACCGATGTACATCTCCATTGAGTTGTATAGTGATCGATATTGATAATTGTTCGGAAATTTAATAACAGATTTCGAAAGTTTGGAAACAGAACGACGCCGTAGGATAGAAACTTTTTGCTAATTTTTGATGAAAATTGAAAGAAAAACCAATTCATCCTGCCAACTCTCTACCATCTTTCTTTCTCATGTTCACAGCGCAATCTTTCAAAATTGACGCCAATTCTTCCGCCTCCCGATTTCCATGTAAATGATACTTTCTATCATTTTAAAAGTTCATAAATGCTCCCCATACAAATTCTTGACTGTAAGATGTTATTTTTATTATTTTTGATTTTATAATTTCATTGATATTCCAGATAGTATTACAACCGAATGGTAACATTTAGAATTATTATATATTTGAAACATCAAAATCAAATTAATCAATTTGAATGAATCCATGGCAATAACATAATAAAGTGAAAAAAGCCCATAGGATCTTTTTAGTATAATTTTGTTCTGATTGGTTGTGAACGATCAGATGACTTCAAATTAACTGATTTCATTGGATTTCTACTTGAGCACAACATTTTCACTGAAACTTCGAAACTCTGGTGATTCCACTGAAAAGATTTTGTTAAGATTTTTGTGGCGAAAAAAAAAACAATCGACGCTTCAGGAGGTTATCTTTATTTTATCAAATAGATTCACATAGACATTTCGTCTCTAATGTGTTACGATGTTTCCATCGTGTTTATTTATTCGCTGCTTTTAAACATTGAAACGTTTTTACTGGGTTTCTACTGATATTTGATTGGCCATCCATTATCCTTCAAGTTGCGACCTCTTTTCACTAGCCAATCAAATGAAACTGTAAAATCCGACTTTACATCTTCACTGAGTGCATATTTGGCTTCGAACAAGACTGGCAAGAACGTGTGGGGGACATCTTCACGTATTTTACGGGAATCCCCAAAAGCTCAATTATTCACCAAAAATCAAGCAATCCAGATTCCGCTACTTTCGTCCCAAACTTTCACAGGTTCAAGTAAACAAACCAGGGTTTCTAAGCATCTTAATTGAATGTTGACATGATTGGGTGAATTTTTTTATATGACACGAAATTAATAATAATAATTTGTATGGTTGATAGAACTCAAAAAATCGAGATAATTAAGCTGTGAAATTCATCCATGCTGAGATTCTCGAAAAACAACTCCATACACTATTTTCACAAAGGTGATTTATTCCCCGAATGTCTTTCACGAAAGTTTTCGACAACTTTCCGAAGTGGACAATAACGATGTCTGTCCCAAACAACCCACGACGGTCGCCTCACCGAATCCTCTATTTTCTTTTCTGTTTTCTCCTATGTTGATGCTCAGAAAGCCCCCAGCTCTGGCGTTTACAAACTTTTAAGTAGTCTCATAAATTTATGCTGATTATTTCGCACAACTTATATTTTAAACGCCCTCGAATCAAGGCTTTATTTAATCTCTTCAAGTTTGCCAAGTGAAACTTTCCGGATATTTTCATTGAATGCGTGCATACAAATCATTCAAAATAGGATTTGTTTCGCCCTTAGGAGCTGCCTGGATAGGTGCAAAGTTTAGAGATTCGTGAACAGAGAGCTCAGAAATTCCTAGTCTCTGTTTTTGTTTCGGGCAAAGTTTCAGAGATTGAGTTTTGTAGAGGACTGATTGTTTTTTCTAGTTACCAAGTTTTTTGTACTTGCGGTAGTAATAGTATATCGTTTTCCAGGTAGAAAAAGACCAACATTCCTGAAAGACTGTGAAGATTGCTAAGTCGGGCGCAAGCCGAGACTCAGTAACACAAACTCCAAGAATGTGGCTTTCCTACGAAGTTAACATTCTATTATTTTGCACAATTTAGGTCAATGAAAAAGGAAAATTTTCCCAAAATTTCAGCTTCCAATCCATTTCGGGACATTTTCAAATACGTTCTTCTTCAGCAAAATTTTCCGGTAATTTAGCATAATGATAAAAAAACAAAAGTAGCATTGATTTGTTAATAAGAACAGAAATACTAACGTCCATTTATTGAATACCTAGTAGATGTAGATTATATAATGCGTTAACATTATATATTGATGGAAAAATATATGAGCACTTTTCTTAAAAATCGTACAAAATCAATTGCAAGAATTACAATGTGTGTCGACGTATTTATTTTTACAAAAAAATGTATTATGTATAAAAAGTTCTGTATGGTTCAAAACCCTAATGCAACCATCAAATGTTACATTTTTTGATTGTATTCAATATATACTCATATATTTTATTTGTTTTTTTATCCACACATGCCTCATTGGCCCAATTGAATGAATAAACAATCATTGAAACATTGCAATATATCAATAAAAAAATTAGTACAGATTAAGGCAAGCAATATCTCGGAACTGAGTAGCAGTAAAGAACTGTAAGTTTAGGTCAATTGATATCAGATTGAAAATTATTAATGGGACAACCTGAACTTCATTCAATTCCTTCGTCCTTCTTAAAAAAAAGTATCCCAATAAACTAGCACACGATTGAAAGCCACATTTCGGAACTAGGGAATAACGTGTCTTAATGGTAATAGGACGTATGTAGGTATACAAATTGAAGTAAATAAATGAAATAACAGAAATGCAATATACATTAAGGAATATTGAGCAGTAGTTCTCTAGGTTCTACCCTGTCAACATCTCTTTGGGCTTGAATATTTTGTAGACACTGCCGGTATATTCCATAATTAGCCGCTTCTGAAGTACTGTTTTCATTGATGTACCCATAAAAAAAATTAAATTAGCAACAAGATAGATATAAAAAGCGTTATAATCAAACATAAGTCGGATAATTCAATTAAATGAACGAATCGAAAAGAAAACGATGCATTTATTTGTTATCAACAACGCTTATAAGGAAATGTCAGTTCTGATAATTTATCATTCAAATAATCATCGGAAAGCAATATTGCCACTTTGCATTTTTGGAAAATGATTGATAAGTTATTATTTTTTCTATACATAACATAGATAGATAGTTCTTGATCCTCTCTTCAATACAATCGAATGTAGGGTGTCTCTTGTGGCTTCAATAAATTCAAGATATCTCCAGAATATTTATTGACACAACTATCGTCAAACTCAGAGCAGTCTGTTTCGTCTTAGACCAATGAGTATCAATGACCGGATTCAACGCCAGAACCACAGTCAACAATGACTGCATGAAGATCAAATAGTGGTCTGCTAGATCGAAGTGTTCATCTATTCCGAATCTTCGTAAGAGTTTGGTGCTTCCGCCAGAGGTTGAGTCTTGATTGAAGAGCATCAGTGTTATTATCAGATTGACTGGTGCATCATCTATACTTGCTTTTTTATTATAGTCAGCTTGAATGTCGTTGCAATGGTCAGTTAGTTTGGCTCATATTCGGCAATACAGTTGATTATCATTCGTTAACAGTTCTGTTATCAGATGATTTAACAGTAAGCTCAAAAATGGTGTTCTCGAAAGTAAAATGATATGTGATGATGAAATTTACATTCCTGGAACTCCTCCAGAGCTGGCTGAGGCAGTGAACACTGTTTCAAAAGAATTATTGGAAAAGAAATCAAGAGGAAAGTACGAATATGCATATAAACTTTTTATAAAACTTGCATTGGACGAAATGAAATGTGACAGCAGACTACACAACGGTGGATTCAAGGACATCGATAGTCTTACTGTGTTGGTGGTAAAATATTTTTCAGACCCGTATCTTTCTGGCGATTTCCAGTAAATCCGGATTTGAAGTAAATCTAGAACGCTGACTGAAATGGGTGGAATCCAAGCACAATCAGACAATTCACCGAAAATAGATACATTTATGATGACAGCATATTTTGCATCAAATATCGATTTAACGTACGAAGAGATCAAATGAGTGAAAGGTGAACTGCGAGGTGAACCTTATGTTATGTGATGAATTTGTGTCCATAATATAGATTAGTATCCATAAATGCCCACAGCAGAGGTGTATATTATAAATCTGTATTTGGAACTAGGTAAGGTTCAAAACAGAATATTCTACTGATAAATAGCTAATGCAAAACTCACTTCTGACTAATTCACACAGAGTTGTGAATAAATATAGCACACTTATGTTCGAATGATCTTCACAAAAAAAAAAAAAATTGGAGATACATTATCCCTTCTTATTTTCTCACACCATTGTTTTCGTACTTTAGCATCGCGTGAAATACGATAAAATACCATATCGGGCATATTTCTAAGTGATTTTGCACTTCGATACCATACGATGCTTGAGTACAAAGTTTTTTTAATGGAGATTCACACAAAAGAGAAGCCCTGTAATGTTCAAAGAACACCGTATGAATCAAGGGACAGGAGATACGAATTAACATTCACTTTGAATTTTTGAAGTTTGTTAGCCTAGGGAAAAACCTTTCGGCAAGGAGTTCCAAAGCTCAGCTGTTCTATTGAAAAAAGATCCCTGAGCAAGAGAGGTTCGACAGGTCTCCAAATTCACAACAAAGGGGTGGAAATTCTGTACTCGTCGAGTCATCCTTGCAGATATTGCCAAGGGTGGAACGATTGATAACAATTCAGAAGAGCACCTACCGTGGAAATATCTATAGAATAGAGACAAGTCTCTGACCCTTTCACGATGTTTCAATGAAGTGAGCGAGTTTGTGAGCGAAGATTCACCAACAAGACAGATTGCCTTTCTCCGAACAGAATCGACAAGCCTCAATGGATGTTTTGGTGCTGAACTCCACACATGAGAACTTTATTTCAAAACAGGTCGTATCTGACCCTTGTAGGTCATCAGAAGCTGATGAAAAGAGAAGTATTTCTTCGCACGAAATAGAAATCCAAGTTCCTGGGAAGCACCTTTAGCGATCGATCTCACATGGTTTTCCAATGAGAGATGATCACTGATCGTAATTCATGATCTGTATAGCAATTGAGGTTGAAACGATTTGAGTAAAGAAACATGGGAAACGCGTTCGAACGCTAAAATTTATTCAATGTTTTGAATTATAATCAAAATATTCAGAAAAAGTTAGATTTTTTCAAGCCTTTTTTCTGTACGTCATGAAGAAGAGAAATGATTGATTTATTTCATAACGAAAAATCATGCATATTTCCTAATATGATACACACTTGCTTGGTAGATTCACACGAAAGGTTCAGAGAACACCGCATCAATCAAGGGATAGAAGATATAAATTTTTTTTTGCAAGCCTCAGAAAAAATCCTCCCTCAGCAAGGAGTTCTAAAGATTCCTGATCACAAGAGACGTTCGACAGGTCTCTTCAAGCTTAAAACGAAGTGGTGGGAATTCTGCACTCGTCGGGTCATTCATGTTAATACTTCCAAGGATGTTACGATTGACGACAATTCTGAAGAGCACCGGCCGTAACAACAAAGTGATCGAGTCCGTGAGTGAAGAAACACTAACAAGACGGATTGCTTCTCTCTGAATTTAACGTTGCAGGGAATGTTTTGGTGCCGAGCCTCACACATGAGAACTAAATTCCAAGACAGGTTATGAACATATAATAAAATGGAAGAAGAAAAACAATATGCTCCAAACTTCATACTCGTTGAGCTAATATAGCACACACTTTACGTATACGCACCTCATTAGCCAAAATATTAATAGAGTCCCATTTTAACCACCAACTACCCTCTCACGGCCCACTCCAAACTTTCCCAAATGTCTACTGTAGTTAACATGTTAATCCTCCTGTATGGAAATTCCCGTGAAATTCTCGCAATAACTACACATCGTTGGCTGCTAAAGTGCTCCACGGAAGGTTTTAATTATGGAAGAAAATACAAGTTTGGAGCAGTGAGTGAACTGTGAGCTATCTCAAGGATTACAAATTAAAAGATTTTATTAACAACATAATCGTTGCTTTCCTCTTCAAACTGCTGGAATCCATCACTGATATATGATATTCTACTATTGCAGTCGAGTAGAAAATATTCCTTTTTTTTCTATAGCACATGTCAGAGTGAGTTTTTATCAACTCTGAAGAGTAGATTAAGTTGGACTTTATCTGGAAGGGTAGATAAAAGTATCACTTTATCCGAGATTCAACCAGAACTACTTTGAACTTCTATTCTTGCTTTGTTCTGTTTAGAAAAATTTTGATTTGACTATTCACATTGCTGGAAACGTCACTGATCCCATCGACTTTCTTCACCTCTCTCCATGTATTGAAATCCCTATGTTCTCTCTCATAATTTACTTTCGATTCCTGTGGCGGTAATTTTGATACTTCCTCAACTACTTTTATTTCTAATGCGAACGGCAACTCCATTTCTTCATCAAAAACGTTATATTAAATTTTTTTGATACAAGAATAATGATTTTGATGATAAACAAATCCCATAGAATCCCCAGAATTCCCAATAACCATAGTTGGCAAGATTATTTATGAATACGTCGCTGGTGGATTGAACTACTTCTCGCGTCGATAAAGCATTCGTTCCTGGTCTTGTGTGAAAAATAACTATAGCGAATACAATTCAAACCTGTTTGCACGTCATCTATCAAGACATGAAATCAACGCCTGCTATCCTTTGACATTGGGTTGGCAGCAATCTCAATGTTGTCGCGATTTGTCTCTTATTTACCAATTGACAATTGTCATTCAAAAGTGACAGTTCTGTGTTCAGGTCGCTTTTGTACTTCGAATTGGATAATTGTGATCAGAAACTATGTATTCCGATTCTTCTTTAGGAAGTATCAGTCTCAGGCTTTTCGTTAAAATGTTGAAATAGTTCAACAGCATCGCTGCCATGATTTGGAGACATCTTCGTTCAGTTTTTTCGAAGAAGAGTGGGATAATAATGCCCCTTCGCTTTCCGTAACGGCTATCAGAAGGTAAATTATATTTATAATCTACAGTCAGATATTCATTTTTATCGTGCTACAGAAGATCTGAAGACAAATATTCATAATGTCAGTGCGATTTCTCAAAAGATTAAAGATAACAAAGCTCATAAACCACAAATACTGCAGTACTGGATATACCTTGGTGTTATGCATATCAATATTTTTGTACTGCGTAGGGACGCACTAAGTATTTGCAGTTTATGAATATGGAAGAATCCCTATTTTTCGAAATACTTTGGATGTAGCTATTCAAAATACATCTTTTAACCTTTGGAAGGGCCTATGTTCCCTATTCAAAAACTGGGAAAGAATTTTTTCATAGATGAGCTTCCATATTTCAATGATTGAAATACACATACCTGTTAACAGAAAATGTTCATGAAGAATTACTATTTTCCTTCTTTCATATTCAAGATGTCTATTCGATTTATATCCAAAAATTCTATAATATTATTACAATCTGGCTACAATGTACTCCAAAATTTAACCATGTCCGTAATGGCATGCAACCGTTTTTAAATCTTATCAGCTATATTACAGTCATCTAGGAGCCTGTTTCATGAGAGTACAAGTTTTGGAGCCACAAAAGACATATAATGCTATATAGTTGTGTTTCACCAGTAGCTACATTATGTTTCTCTTGTAGCTCGTACTTCCATGAAACAGGTCCCAGCTGCTGATATTACTGATAGTGTATCTTATCAAAATGGCAAGTCTTGTTTACTGACTGCTAGGCCCAAGGCAACAATGAGTTATCCACTTGAAACCAACAACTGATTATGTTTGTTTATATCGCAAAATGATGTCATGGAAACATCTACGTGGGTCACTTTGTTATTTATGATTAATGCAATTTGGATAGCTAAAAATTGTGGCACGAATATCACTTCTGACTTTTCAGTTATTGGATGGGAATATATTCATTTGAATCCAAGAAAGAATCGATTTTGAAGTTCATGTTATAAATTGAATAATTTTGCTACTATCTGTTATAGCTGTAGAAGTATAGTGTATAACTCGCATAAAATGCTGATTTTCCAGTCGAATTATTCTTGGGAAATGACTGATTCACAACTCACATATCTACTTACTTATAATACCCACTGAAAAATTGATTTGTACATTGAGTGTACCCAATAATTTCCTGTTCAAAATGAAAATGTGACAAACACCCAAAGGCTGTCTCGATTTTTCAGTTGTCCAATCACATAATCAAATTGATAGAACGCGCCCCATTTCCATACTTCCATCAAAGTCCCAATCATATCTTTGTCAGTTTTCATCAATACTTCCATACTCATATCTAATGAAATGTCACTCGTTGTGAATTGAATACATTGCATGTCAATTACCTTCATCTTCTGGGACATGAACTCGGAACGTAATCTGAAAATGGAATTGGATCAACTCGTGCCTTGTTCAATGACACTGAAATTTTATTCACTCTCATCATGGTAACGAAATAGAATATTCAGTAGTCGAATACCACGAAGACTATTTTCTTATATTGCTGATATTGCTGAAGGATCGATTACAGTATTTATTTCATCAGTAAAAAGTACAATACAGAAGCAAATGCAATTGCGAGTATTCAATGACTAGAAAAAGGTCACAGAGAGCGTTGGAACATGAAAGAAAGAAATCACGTTTTTCCTGAAAAAATAAGAAAAAATAAAAAAAATTAACGATTGTTCAAATTAATCTTAATATATATAAATCTCGTGTCACAATGTTTGACCTCAATGGACTCCTAAACCACTTAACCGATTATAATAAAATTCGCACACCATGTGCAGTTCGATCCAACTTGAGAGATAGGATAGTTTAAATCTCAAAATATAGTCGCAATTTTAATTTATTGCTAATTATTTGTCTGTTATTATTTGACAGTCACAATTATCTGTTAACTCCAAATGATTCTAACAGATGTCGATACCTTTCGACTGGGTTGAGTAAGTAATCGATAGATGGCGCTGCTGAGCCCATCAGTTGGCAGAACAAATTGAATCAAGATGTCGATACCTTTCGACTGGGTTGAGTAAGTAATCAATAGATGGCGCTGCTGAGCCCATCAGTTGGCAGAACAAATTGAATCAAGAAATCCAGCTCAAAGAATCAGGACAGCAGAAGGTCATGCACAACCACAAATGGTTTAGATTTGGAAAATCCATGTTTTTCTCATGGGCAACTATATGTTGCGTGTTCACGTGTTGGGAAACCGTCGAATCTATTTGTGTTAGCTAAAGACAGGTTAACCAAAAACATTGTGCACCGATTGGTGTTAAATTAAATTGAAATTGATAGTATTTATAATTCAAAAAATAGATATTAATGTTTAAAAGTTTAAGACTGTCTGCCTTGCCTACCTCATTCATGAGTTCAAGCGTCACATGTTATTTACTGTATTATACTGTAATATACTTATATTTGTTATAAAATTAAATGGAAATAATAAATCTGATAAATTTTTATTTTGTACCTATTGATTTCTGCTTAATATCAAGTGTAAGAACATTTTAATAAATTGTGTTCAACGTACTTCCCCTTCAAATCTCAATCCAGTGAATTTGTATACCAACATCAACATTTTCGTCTTTGGTCGTAAATAATTTCATTGTACTAAAGGGTTATAGTAGTAGAAAGTCAAATAAGGAGATCACCATATTTTTTTACAAATACCATCTGTGTGAAAAAGCATAGTGGACTCCGTGACTGATGTTCTCTTATTGTTCCTCTTAGATTGTTTACTATAATGTAATATAACGAAAACTTTAGCCACAGCAACGCGTGGCCGGGTCAGCTAGTATATATATATATATATATATATATATATATATATATATATATATGTTCGGATAGGTTTCCGCGGTCAGTTGTGTGTTGTTGTTGAGTTCGGGTTGAACCGCGTCTGGAGTTTTGTTCTCGACGTTTCGGCTCCGATTTTGGAGCCATTTTCAAGAGGTAAATGTGACTTCACGCTGAGGTCTCAATCTGCTTACTCCTCAGGTGTTGTCACAGGGGGCAAGGGTTTGTGACTTGACGCCGGGGCCTCAATCTGCCTACTCCCCAGGTCTCGTCACGAGTTCTTTCTAAGGTCTCAATCTGCCTACTCCTTAGATCGAACTAAGGAGTAGGCAGATTGAGATTTTCTCTCTCTCTCTCTCTCTCTCTCTCTCTCATCACAACACTTTTCGGTTCACAAAATTCTTTTTTCCACAAGCCACTCTTTAGGAACTAATTTTACCTAATATTAATTACAATTGAGTTTTATATATTGAAATTTTATTTGATAAAGGTTCCTAAAGTTATTTGATTTGATTTTAGTGACATTTTCAATCCAGATTTTTATCAGATTCCTCTTAAATTACATGTCTTGTCTCAGTCTTTCCCAAGCTGTCATTGCGCTTGTTTTGTTTTGTAGTCTATTAGTGAATTTCAATGTACAGTGTGTTTCTTGAATGTCTTGAGTTCGATCTAGGTGTTTCGAAATGTTTTTGTCAGTCCGTAGTATGGTTAGTATGTGATGTTTTTTTGTATTTTAGGCTGTCCAGTGTAGAGTTGTACCTGCCTTGTATTTTGCCCTGTTCAGAAATTCAACACAACTGAGAAGTTTCCATGATAATATATATATATATATATATATATATATATATATATATATATATATA